>VIBL01000414.1:0-202494 GCA_008271625.1 Lutraria rhynchaena
AAACATCTGACTGGAAGTGTACCTTCACATTTCATGCTGACTGGTGAAACCTTAAAAGATAAAACATATTTTTAAGCTATTTTTCTCAGTGCTGAATACTGCTTGTGTTTCACATCACTTTTAATGTCTAATCTGAGAAGCAAAATTGTAAGCATTTGTTAACAACATTTCATCTTAAGGCAAATCTGTGTGAAGTCTTATATCAGACAGTTGTATGACTTTCTATAACAGAATACCAGACTTCTATAACATTTTTAGCAATAGTCAGACAGGTGACCACTACCAAAATGACCACTTCTTTTGCTCACAATATTAAAGTACAATGCTAGCGGCAAATTTTTTTTAACTTGTAATTTTTGCAATGACAATAACTGCAAGTAAAAACATTCCGTCTTTTTCTTCTTTTAAACATAAGACAATTTTAGGCAACTAAAATGAATATGTGTTTTTAAAACACAATGCCCCCTACAGGTGACCTTGGGTCCTGTAGAGGTTGTCATGAAAAACACATAAAGTTTGATGATTGTAATGTAGGTGGAGTGGTTTTGATTTATAGACAATATTAAAGTTTGGTACAAGCAGACAGACAATATGCCCCCAATCTATCAAAACGGTGGCATAAAATTCCCCAACATTTTCCAGTTGTTAAAAACATAACCCCTCTCTTCCTGATTTTTCCCTAATTAACAAAAGAACCTTATCTGTTATCAACAGGATTAAAATCTATAACATTATCATAAAATCAGATAGTCTAAATAGACATGATTTACTTTTACAATCTTCGCCCTGACTACACTTTTATGAGGTCATGCAAGGGCAGTGGCTATACTTCTTTTCAGTCCATGTTTTGGTTCCTCCTCTGGCAACATGACATTTTCTGCCTTTACTTCACATAGTATTGGTGGCACCATAACTACAGTGGATGTCTGTACAATCCAAAAGGAGTCATTTTTTTCAACCACATTGTTGAATCTGTACAAAAGAAAGTGAAATGGTAAAAACACAAATTCAATGTAACAATTTTTTTAATGTAACAAGTTTTATCTATTATGCATGATATGCATTTATTTCTTTGGATTTACTGCCATTTTCAACATTATTTCATTCATATTGTGGCAGACATTTGTCCTAACCAGCTTCCCTGTATTTCAATTAGCCTAAATCTTAGGCCTTTACCAATTAACCAACTAAATTTTTCCCTTTCAATGGGGAAAATATATACTTTTTTACCTGGGGAATGGGTTCTAATACCGGACCCAAAAATGGCATAAAAAAGGCCTGCCATTCTATCTGCAAGTTACAACCATCAGGCATGCTATCCCAAATTATTCAGGGGTGGAGAACAATTTAACATAGGATGAAATATCTTCTATCCCAAATTATTCAGGGGTGGAGAACAATTTAACATAGGATGAAATATCTTCAGTCAAATTTGTCACCAACAGTGTGAGCCTCGCCTGTGTTTGAACTAACAGCCTTGATCCGTAGACCAACGCCTTATAAACCACTGAGCTAACTGGGCTGGCACACATTTTTGTACAGTTATCTGTTTATATTAACTACTGTAATAAATTATTACATCATATAAAGATGAAATCTAATTAAAAAGATTAAGTTCTTACTTGTAAGACAGTCCAACTCTAACCAAACTAAATCTCCCACGCTGATAGCAACGCAAGTGTGTCACTTTATCTGCATTAGCAATGGCAAGATTGGAATATTTCATATCTGTTCCAGATTTACTTTTATATGTTAACATCTCCTTGGACTTCTTTAAAACTCTCTCAATGACATTTGCTTTCTCTTCAGACTAGTTAAGAGAAATTTTGAAATTTGCATCAATAGCTTTAAATTAAAACAAATTGCTACATTTCGCATAAAACGATAATTTTGTATCAGACTACCTGACTGATTTTACAATGACAATAACATGCCTAAAGTAATTAAAGCAGTTTTTGTCCAGAATGTTTTTTCAAGGCAATGATCTTATCAGCTCTGTAACGATTTCAACATAGGCAAAGTATTTTTTTTTACACTATTCTGCTTACAACTTTAAAATAATTGTACAACACAAATTCTGCAAAAACTTAATACTAAACAACAAATTGATGTGCTGGAGGAGGAGCAATATGTACATACTTATAAATTCAAATTCCTCAACCTAGTGTATTCCTCTGGTACTCCAAGAGGAGGCTGAATAACACTGGGATTGAACTTTAAAATATATAACCCTGATAATGTTGTAACTCTGCTTAATGCTACATAACCCATTCCTCTTTCAAATATTGATGTTCCTAGATCTATGACAGCATTTGTTAAAGAGAGGCCTTGAACCTTATGAATAGTACAACCCCAAGCTAACATCAATGGGAACTGACATCGAATAACACTACGTCCATTAAGAAGATGTGTAAATTCAGCTCTATCAATACCAATGTAGTCATGACCACTTATTTTTAAAACTTTTCCAATGCCTGCATCATCAAATAATACATTGACAGTTATCACTTGTGCATCACTGTTATATACAAAAGAGTCAATAATACCTAAAGCACCATTAACTAATCCCTCCTCAGTTTGTATATTCCTTACAAGCATAACACGTGCACCAATACATAACTGTAAATTCAAAGGTAAACCACCAACATCATTTTCATGCATAGAGACAAAACCATTGGGTACATCACTCCCTGCCTCTAAATCATTTTGACTAAAGTAATGAAAAGCAGGAATTGAAACAACATCTGCATCCATCCTGAACAACTGTTCACTATTATATGTGTTGACATCTGCACGTAAAGCAAATAAACGCATTGTACCTTCTGGAGGTATTGTTCTTACACTTAACTGTATTACTAAAGTTTCAATGTCTTCATTACTGAGAAGACCTAACCGTGCTCTGTTTAAAATGCTGGCATATCTACAATCTTGTGCTTGACGCATATTCTGTTCTAGAAAAAGTGGCTGAAATAGTTGCCAAAGCAGTAAATTTTTAAATGCATACTGACCATTTACAGGTCGAAGTTGAAAGAAGTCACCAACAACTATTACATTTATACCTCCAAATGGCCTATCATCTACCTTTATCTCAGACAGACGTCTACTTATATATGTTAGCATTGAGGAACCTACCATGCTTATTTCATCTATGATTATTGTACTTATATGCTGAAACTGCCTTTGTAATTTAGACAACAAAAATCTGATATTGGTTGATACTCTAAGTACTGTCCAACAGGAATTTTCAATAAAGAATGAATTGTAAGACCATGAACATTGCGAGCAGCTGTACCTGTTGGTGCACAAACAATTACAGGTGATACACCTGCCTGTTTGCTTGTATATAATTGCAAGTAAGCAACTATCAGCTTTAAAATAAATGACTTTCCAGTACCTGCACCACCAGTTATGAAATAATAAAATGACAATCATTTTCTATTTCTGTCGCAAATGAAAGATACAAATAATTAATAGATGTATTTAAGAATTGTGCTCTGCTCTCAAAAGCTTCTTTTGCCGAAGAAAAACCAGTTAATATATCATCTTCATTTCTATGTGGTAGTAACATCAAAAGTATGCCATAGTAATATTCTTCGGAACCAAATGCAAACTGTGGATACCTCACAACTTTAAACCTACCCTTTTTGCAAAACCAAACGTTTAATGATCTACATGAGTAACTTTCACGACACTTTGATGGGCCATTTGCCTTCACAAACCAAGAAGCAAAATAAAACAAACTACAGGTTTCCAAACTGTTGGCCCTATCCCTGTAATAATCAAGTATATTATGCTGAAAAACATCAGTATCAGTGTCATTTAAATTCTGCAGTTCAGAACGAGGTCTCAACATTTTTAACCTTTTTTCAACAGGCCATGTATTAACATAAACAAAATCCCTTGAAGAATGTTTCAATTGTAGTGAACCCATTCGAAAAGCAGCCTCCTGGGCACTCATTTGCCTATGCTGTAACACACAAAGTCCAATTTTCATCAAGCGTACATTACGAGGCATAGTAGGATTGTCATTAAATACAGTATGTATTAAGTTTCCTAAAGCATTTTTCAAGTCATCTGGCTCTGCCTTACATAAATATGAACATACATAATAAGCAGCACCCTCGGCATTTTGTATGTATTGTACATCCATATTTGCTCTCCAATGACGGAGAATAACATTATTGTAATCATTTATGTACAAACTATCAGACTTCCGCTCCGTAAAATAAAACCGGCCTTGATTTTTCCTTTCAATATTCATATTTCTAACTAATCTAGTTTGTTTACATAATGGTCTAGGAAATCCAAACCTACATTTTTGTCTATTTTTGGTACAGTAAGCACTATGATGATGTGTCTGCAAACGAGACACAAGAGCATGCAATTCTGGATCAACATCTTGTATAGGAATGTTTGAAGAGATTGTTTTATTAATGTAAGATATAGCAACAGCAGCTGTTGAATCATTAACAACCTTTGGCATACCCTCAATCCAGAGAAACATATGAATATGTGGACTTCCCCTGTTTTGAAACTCCACTCGAGCAAAATATTCTTCTACTACACCTAATGGATGTGTTTCACCTAAAATAACATATTTCAGAAGGGATTTAAAACGTCTCTCAAAGTGGATAGCTGTTAGTAAGGGGTCACTTCTCATTGACTTCGAAAAAGTTTTCCCAAATGCTTCTTTGAAACTTATACCATCTAAAGTCATTCCAAGCTCTGGCCAATGTAAATCATCAGCAGATAGCGTCATGAAAAGTGTAGGAGGACCTAAACACCTAAAAGCTGACAATAAATCATAAAGCATGTTTTTGAAATATGCAACAGTGCCTTTAATTTTTTTCATAAACATATATGAATTTTCTAACAACTCAGAATTGTACTGCAAATTCTGAATACTACCAGCAGTGACCGGTTCATAATTGCCCTGTCTAGAACAAGTTGTTTTCATTTTAATGTTAACAGCGGATTTTAAACATGAAACATTGTAAGAAACAGCACTGTGTAATAAATATGTGATGTTTTTCCTAAATCTAGCATCTACATCATAAAGTCTTGTTTTAAAATACATTTTAGGCATTAATCTAACTGGTCGTTCATGTTTAAAACCATTTTGTCCATGAGGAAACAGCCATGGAAAAGCCATTTCTTCCCCATTGTCAACCTCAAAAATGTTGACTTGTGAATTGTTATTCCTTGGGATATTAACAGCATCTGTATTGGTTACAACACATGTGGTACATGGATTAACTGGTATTAATACATCTTCAACAATATCATCCAGTTGTTTTAAGTTACTTGTCTGATTCCATGTGCCATTTACAAAGTCATGTTGAGAATCAAAGTCTAAAGACTGAATATGAATGTCATGGTACAATATATTCCTTTGTTTTAACCACAATAACACATTTTTAATCTTCTGAACAGACACCAAATTGCCTTTATCATCTACAGAATGAGGTTTACTATTCTCATAATTAATAACAACATATGGTCTATTATTACATGCAACTGGCAACTGTGAAATTATATCTAATGAGTTGGTTGGTAAATTCAATACTAAACCTCTTTCAGCATACTGACCACCAGGAAGAAGCAGAACTGTCATAAAATTAGATACTTTGGCAACCAATCTTTTTTCTAAAGTAGACAAACATTTCAAACAGTCAGGAACTACTCCAGGATCCAAACAGTTAAAAGTGTAGGATGTACTTGGAATGCGACCTTTACTTATACATGTGTAACAAGTAACACATAACATACATGGAACAGTTAAACCAAGTGTACTCACAATGTTATTTATCTTTGAAAGACAATGAGTTTGATTTGCAAACAAAAAACGATGGCAGGAATAACAATGGAAATTTGGTTGAACACGAATAAACTGTTCATATTCTGCAACATGATTTTCCATACCCACAAAATCCAAAAATGTAAAGTTTACAGATGTGATTACATCACAAACATAACAAACATCTAGCATATCAATATCAACTTGTTGATTAACTATTTCCTGGCAACCATTCAAAGCATTATCCTGAATCAAATCAGATTTGCATTGTTTTCCTGAACGTTTCTTTTTACCAACTGTTTTTTTACTGAAATATGTGTGATTTCCAGCCATACCATATCTCTTGTTCAGCAATATTGAATAATAGGCATTGTTTGAAATTTGATTTGAGTCAGAATGGCAAACATCTATTCTTGGACTTGAACAATTACCAGGATGAGCTTTATGCAATGTAGTGTCACAATCTATATGCTGTCTTTCAATAAACAAAGGGGTCAATTCATAACTATTACCTGAATATACACTAAAAATGTGAAAAACTAACTCATCTAAAGAATCAAAATACAGTGCAACTGCTGCACCTTCAGAATTTGTATGGCCAGATAAATCACGTTGATGCGAGTCAAAAATTATGTAATTATCATGTTCTGGGGAAACAAAAACAGCAAAAGTCAACTGATCCATCGTAACTAAAAGGTACGATGATAATAAGTAGGCCTGTGCAAATGCATCATAAAAACTTGTGTGCCCAAACTCTCTTTGCTGTCCTCCCCCAACAACACCAAAATACATGTCACGTAAATACTGCACATGATAATTTGTATCATGAAACATTATATTATTTGGAAGGTCTGCGTGGCTTAAATAACGAGCGCGCCCAATGTTTTGAACTACAAAGCTGTACAATGCATTGCCTTGAAACAAAACCTCATCCAGATCAGTTGACGTGATAAGCTTAGGAAATAAAGCATTACTACTCCAATATGAAAACGTCATCAAAGCGATAAGTGACATTGTCGTACACTGCATGCCATTATAAGGCGCAAATATATCACAACCTTGATGCAAATTACCCAAAACTCCTCTTACCATGTTGTTGTATTTCTCCTGGCGGTTGTTGAGAATGGCGGCTCAGCAATCATGTGACGAGAATAAAGAAGATCATTGGCGTAAAATTGCGTCGGTGTTCATGTGACTAAACGAACGAAAATGATTGGTTGACTGGAACTATCCGAGAAGTACGGCATAGACTTGCTACATGAAGGGATTCAGATGTAAACAATAACAATAAAAAAAATAAAAATGCTATGTAGATAAATGTACGGATATTCATTATTCCCTTCTAAATTTATCTTATATAGACAATGATAATTTATTAATAAACGAAACTTTTAACACAACTCATTCTTGTGTTAACTGACATTTTATGTACCGTAAGCTACTCTATGTTTGACCTTGGTTTCGGGGATCAGTCAGTTTTATTGTTTCAAAGTTTGCAAAAAATGAACAAATATGAATTTTGCAAAGTAACACAACAGTTGAAAATCATACTGGAGAAACATTTAAAGTAAAAACACACGCATATTTTCACTGCATGTGTCTAATAATCTTTCCGAAAAATATAATAATGGTAATAAAATAACTTCTCCTACCATACGCAAGGTCATTTCTGAACTCCATATAGACGCCGCCTCAAGGCGGCGCCAATAATTCAGCCTATTAAAATCTGATAACCAATCAAATTCGTTCGTCGTTAGTGGACCAATTAGTGAAACCGCCCACCATTTTTGATGACTTTTTTGAGTTTAATGAGGAATTATTTGTCAAAATAGTAACACATCGTACCGATGCAATACACAGTACATCAGATTTCACATTAACCGAGAGGCTCTCAACGGGGTAAATGACTGATAGGGAAATCGAGTTGAAGATTACAGTGGAAAGCGCTATATAAGTTAAATGAAAGGTAGCCTTGCATTTAGTTCAAAAATAAGAACTTAAGATGTGATTGATTTGTAGAAAAGTGTTTATGTTTAATGTCTGTTAATGTAATAATTTAAAAACATATTAATGTTAAAGGTAATTGGATTTATAACAGAATAATACAAGACTCTCGAAAAACATGCATGTCCGATGTCCAAAAGACATTACTGTTTTTCATCCTATTGTTTGTTTGATAGTTTTCAATATTTTAACAAAATGTACAGAGTTGCTCAATAAAAGTTCACGATGAAATAACTTTATTTTATTGATTACATCGATGAAATATCGAAAAATATGATTTTCGTTGACTCAGTCTTCCTGTATAATTTTACTGGCAATTTAAATATACTGTAGTTTTATAACTTGTGTTTAATTGTATTTGAAACCTAACTGACTCTGGAATTAAACTTGTATAAATGGTACGTCATAACATTAACGGTGTAACGATCTTTGACAGATCTGTTTTTTATCGTGTGCGTTTTATTGAAAGGTGCGTTAAGTGTCTGCATACCATATTGCTGTTTATTATATCTCCCGCCAAAACATAAAGGAATGTGTGATGCGACATATATAAGGTCTAAATTGACCCATATTGATAGCATAATTAGCAAGGCGTTAGAGTATGATATCGATATCGCACTTCAATAAGATCACTGTTCCGGATCAGTTATTTCATCATATATTTTATATCAAATGTACATTAGATGCTAGTAGCCAAATCGACCAAGGTGTTAATGAATTCACACGTTTCTCGCACATCCAATGATTGTTGCAGTTATACGTTTATTACGTAATTTTCCGCCATAAAGTTTCCATTTTCATTACGTGTCACGTCACTATGGTCAAGTTTTTTTACTGGATACAGATTTATGTAGTTCGGTATATTCAGCATTCGTAAACCAACTTCCGCGAGAAAGAGATTTCATTTTTTACTTTTTGAGTACACTCTAACACCTTGCTTAGCCTTATTTTTCTTATTTCCCATTTTAATCCGCTTGATATTGATAATATGACGAATTTTAAATACTTAAGTCAAGCGATACCAAATTTACTATCGATTGATACATATTTGCCCTTAAGGAGCCCCTTACAGCGCTGCCTCCTCGCTTATCCCTGATAAAGTGGAGTCGATATGGGGGTGCAGTTTTTATCGCGATAAAACACTATTTTTGCATATTCGGATCGATTTTTTTTGTTGCATGGTATGATAGTATGATATTTAATTATTGTTAGTGACTTAAAATGTCTTTTTAGCCTTTTTTACGTTTATAGGCACTTACGCTACGTTAAGTCAGTGCAATCAAAACATTTTAATTTAGCTCAGTTCTGATGTAGATATTTTTCTGTGATAATAGCAATTTCATGGACTTAATTTCATGTGTGTGAATTTTATATTTTCTATCATGTTTTGTATTCATGCACATGTGTATCTTTATCGAAAAAAATAATAATAACCCCCAAACTAAACAATTTGTTTTATTTACAGACCCATGGTTACAGCGACATCATTTCCAATTGACACCGACATAATGTACTATGGTTATCATTCACGGTCATCATGTCCTACGGTTTCATCGAAATCGTTTTCTACGGTTACTCTGGTATTTTCTCCTATGGTTACATTGACCTCGGTGCTCTATGGTGCGGGTATTGCCTGGTCATTTTTATCCATTGATTTATGTTAAACATGTCTACTAGTGAATGAGAGGATGAAAATAAGCTGTTTTGTACATTTGTATAAGATTATGATTTCTTTGTATATCGTAATCAGAAAGTACTTGATGGACATTGTGTTGTATTATACGACCAGAATATTTTTACATGGTCTAAACGAGTTTTACTTATACGATGTGTATGTATTTGTGATAAATGAATGAGACAGAGGCTACACAAATTATATCTCATTAGTTCCTTTGTTATATTTTTATTACAGACTTAGCAGATTGAATATTTATTTTCAGTCGCCATTATAATATGAAAGGAATAATTACTAGAATCCTAGAAGTACGTTGGCCATTGAACAATTTATTACTACTGTTGTTATTATTAGCAGTAGTATCACTACTATCATTATTAATAGCCGGAGCAGCAGATGACATTATTATAATCATAAGCACAAAAACATTTTAACAGGGCTATATTTCTTGGGAGTTTCTGAATATTATCAAGAGTCTTGTTTAATTATGCTTCTATATTCACAACAATGTATGCCATTATTTTATAATTGTTAAACTTATAACAATCAATAAGCATCAATCTTTACGTATGTTGAAGTGAAATCATTCGTTAAAGCGCTAGTAAGATAAAGTGTATTGGTGTCTTGTGAATCGATAATGCCTTTGAAAGGAACTTTGATCGATCGCTGAGTATAGAACGGCAGACCGCACGGCGAATGCAAACCAATGGAATTCATGTAAAGATGTGTAACGACGTTTACTGGCCTGACGATGATGACAGGTTGTACAGAAACGGACGTAATTCTTTGTCAAAAGCATTATCTTGACCGGATTGTGTAGTGTATTGGATAGTATTGGATAGTGTTATGTGTATGGGACAGTTTGGACAGAGGTATCTGTTGTTCAATTATTTTATTTTGCTATATTATAAATGTGTAACAAATTTATTCTGGTTAGTGTAAATATATTGTTTTATCAGTTAGGATGGTCTTCGTTAACAGCTGAATTACCTTTGTGCTGGGAAACAATTTCCTGAATATTTCTTAAATACTAAGTTGCAACAGCAATAATACAAGTCGTAGAGAACGGTGTTTACGAGTGTAACATGGACATAGTTATTGAACCTGGTGTAGAGGAACCAGTGTAATGTATTTCATACACAATTCATTTTGTGCTATTACATGAAAAGTGAAATTCTTAGTACGTTTAGGTCAAAACAGAAAAGAAACGTGATTTACAGTGAAGTAAATAAGTTGTAATTATTTAAAACAGATTTGTCTTTAATGGATATCCTGTAATAGTTTCACTGTGGTTCATAACAAATGCATTGCATTTTGAATGAAATTTTCTTTATAATTGTTCCTTCTAGGGGGCATCCGTCTGTAGTTCTAAGAAATGTTTATTTTGTATTCCACATCAATAAAATATAATATGGCAAGTAGATTGATCATTTAGACTTAATGGAAACCATGACCACAGACTGAGCGATGTAATTTCTAATAACGTATTACAAAGCAATAAACAAAAATTAAAAGCAATCCCGTCTTGGGAATGGATCTTGTCTCAGGAATTCAACGCTCTAAAATAATTAATGAAATAAATGAATGTGAACCACATGACATCAGCCAATTGTAAAGTGGCTGATGAGCAACCAAGTATAGTAAGAACGCAGTGACATAGTCTGACTTATTTACTTGTTTTCTTTCCTGAAATTTATTCAATAGTGATACATCATGGCAATAAATTATTTTGCCATGAAAATTACGTGACTGTGCTGCACTTTTATGAAGGGCTTACATTGTAATTGTTTCGTTTAGCATATGTTTTAGCCCTCTAATCCCGATTTTCATGGTACAGTTTACACGCTTTTTGTTTGCACGCACAGGGTACTGCGCGTTCAAAACATGATTTAGGAGACATAATAATGAAACAACTAAACAAACTTCATTTTACATTGACCACTAACATTGTATACCTCGAAACACATGAATACATGATAATATTCTCATTAATCTCGATAATTCCTCTATCGATTATGGGGACAATTTATCATGCAGTTGTGTCCGTTAAATTATCCTGCTGATTTTTTTTTTGATTTATGGAAACTATTTCGTTGTACTTTCGTTTTAGTGTCTTTGTTCGTACCCTATCTCCCCCATTTGATAATCAATAACATTATCTCGACCTCAATGGTTTTTGTTCTTGTTTCGCGAATATTGTCTTCCTGACGTCCTTCATTCCACATGTAACTCATTCAGTATCGACGTTCTGCACATATCACGTGTCGTACAAATTAAAGACTACAGTTCAAGGAAACCTATGCCTTTGTTTTAGGCAGTTCTTATTATTTCATCAAAACAATTCTAAACAAGGGTCTGACGTTACAAGCATTATGTCACACGATATGTCTAAGTTCGTAGATTTAATGCTTGTAAAATACACCAAACCAGTGTTATCATCAAATAGACTAGCATGATTCATTCAGTCTTCCGGTATCTGTTTCATAAAATGCATATATCATAAACATATCATAGCATATTTGTATATCATAACATATATTAAGTCATTGTGAATTGAGAAATAATGATTAAAAAAACTATTTTCCTCCCTTTAGCTGGTTAAGTGTAAGAAAATGAAAAAGAAATATTTAGAGTTATTTACAAAGATTAAATATCATACTTCCATATTATGCAAGGGCATATTAGGATTAATATTAATATTACTAGTATCGCTAGCATAATATTGACCTGAGAGGTTAAATTGATAATGTGTACTGAAATTTATTCCAGCGTCTTTTATGTTTTAAGTAAATTATAACGCAATTTATGGAGCCACAGTATATCTATATTGCCAGTATATTAATACTGTTATTACACATTAGTTATGTGCATAACGCGTTGACATGATAAATAATGTGATAATTATCTGGTTGATACTTAACATGATAACATCATACCAATATTAATTTACCCTTTGAAATGTTGCAAGTTGTGGCAGTTGTTGGCACTATGATGATTTTTCTCAGTTAAGATGTTTATTTATTAAGTAACGCGTTTACTAAGTAGTTAAGTGGTTATCTGTCGGCAGCAGTATGCCACCATACATTGGATATAATCAATAAACCAATTTTATATTAACGTAACCTTTAATTAAAAAAAGGCTGTACATCTTTGGTGAATAATTTGGTGAATGTCAGAGTTTTTGAACTCGATTTCCCAATCGGCAATGTTCGCACGTGTCCGAGTGTAATTTAGTTTCAGTATACTCAAAATCATGCTTTTGTGTTTCTCTAAATACGCACATGTTGTCAGAATTTTTCGCAATAACGTTCGACTTCTCTGTTTAGTTTCCATTTAAGCAATTCAACTTTGCCACCGAAATTACTGAAAGTAAACGAACACTTTCCATCAAGAAATAATGCAATCGATAAATGAATATTTTCTTTGATTTTCTGGTAAATTACTGCATCTTTACAGCAGTTTATATAAATTATTAAAATGTAGTACTGGTGTTCTAGTTGTCAGGAAAGGTTAATGCATGTATAGATAATAATTCTGGTATCAACGCTGAATGTCGCCATATTCGAAAGTGCGTGTGTGCGTGCATGAGTGCGTGAGTATATGTTCAAATATATTTCACTGAGTTAATCAATTTCATTAAATTATTGTCTAAAACCTATACACACGACAAAAGTTCCTTATTTTTGTGAACAAGTCTGTACTATGATTTCACCATAATTACTCATTAATGTAAATGTGTAAAAAACAATATGCCGATCTGAGATAGGGTGTAAACGTGCTTCGAATGATTACATGAATATAAGATTAATGCGTCAAACAAGATGGCAAAGATCGCTCACCTGATTGCATCTAATGACCATTTTCAAACTTGTCCAAAATGTCCTTAAGACAAACATTCTGTTGAGGTTTGGTAAATATCCAATCAAAACTATGACCACTAGAATGTTAACAACGAGTATGCCCTTAGTTTGGGCTGGGTTAAGAGAATAGAAATGTTTTTCTACAAAGAAATTATCCAGTTAACTATAAAAACTTTGTAAGATTCGTCATTTACTTGAGTGGCATTGTTTAATATTGAAACTAGACAGAACAAAAAAAAAACAGTTATTTCCAAACACAAAGATTCCAAGCATAAAATTTTAATACGGTTCATTTGCCATTGTACTAACAGCAACATTAAGAAATGCTAACATTCAATAAGATAAGATGAAACTAATATTTTTTTAATTAACCAGAATTATAACGCAGTCTATTTGAATTCCATATGGCCATATTGGTGTAAGTGCATTGCAACTGATATTTTATCAGAAATATTAGCAAAATGATTAAGTATGATCGAGTAATTGTTGAGGTAGTGAAGTGTAGCTCTGTTAAGTTTTATGGCTGCGTGCTTAACCTGTTTTATCGAGATATATTGTGTGATCTGGGACGTGAGTGTAGGAATCAAGTGTACTTTAGCTATTACCGAAAATTGCACAGTAAAACATGTCTCTGAATTCATATTTGCACAGTAATTCAAGTATTCATGTATTCCAATTAACACGAAAGAAAATACTTTTATATTTAGTATCAGTTTGCAGCAGTTTGATTCACTACAAAGCACCAACAACACATTTCAATTTTCTCCACGATGCAGAATTTGTAGTTCAGTTCACAGGAAATAATCTCTCTGGTGGAAAGTTTATCCGCTAAATGTGACAAAAACAATTTTAGATTATCGGGCGGTATTACATTGACTAAATTGGTAACGATCGATTTTCTGCACAAATACTGGAACGTTATATAAATCCATTTGCATACATATAGCTCGTGGGAGAGCGACCAAAGGTGGGTATTGAACTACACCCTAGATTGTTTTACTGTTTACGGTGTCCAGTGCACGAGACAATCGACCTATGGTATGTTCAGGAAACAAGTATTGGAATACGATTTATCTCCATATATAAGTTATCACATGACCTAAGTATCGCTCACGCGATCCGGAAAAACAAAAGCATATAACAGCCAAAACGCGTTAAGTTGAATGAATCTAAGATTTTTTATATTCAGAAACAAAAATGTTGTAAACCAGGTTTTCCGGAGGAAAAAAAGTTTGGCTGTCAGATTGGGGGTCCACAATTTGTTCTGTGCGCACCTGATCCTACATTTCTCGAGCGATTTCGACCAGACTTTCACATAAGTGTCGTCACCAAGTACCCAAGTGCATTCTTTCGTGGTTTTATGAGTCGATTATTTTCTGCGGAATTTATGGTCCTTTATATATTTTGCGCACATGTTATATAATAAAAAAATTCTCTCCTATGCAACATTGTGGACTGAATAATTCTGATCTAAATGGGGGATCATGATGGCAAAGAGACGGAGTACCTCCTATAGACATGTGTGCGAAATCACCCCAAGTAACAACGTAGTCTTACCAAATTATAATTTGATAAAGCTCCTCGTGGCAAAACGATTTTATATGGTTTGGGTTTTTACATCCAATTGGCCAGTCACCAGTCATTCGACGCTGGCAAGTCACCCAACGCGTTTCCTCAATCTCCTGGGTTCTGATCTGTGCCACCTGGGTTAATAGATGAAGCCGTTAACACCTACAAAAAATGCTGCAATTGGGAGCCATACAACCCTCCCAAAGACCGTTTTCTTCAAATATAGTTATTGTACATATAAAAGGTTGGTTCGATTAGATTCTGTACTGATTATCGTAAGTTTAACTCAAGAACTAATAAAAACGCCTAGAATTTGGACGACACATTGCATCTTTTGTCTGGAGCAAGTTATTTCCCTAAGTTAGGCTTGAAATCTGGTTATTGGCAGGTTGAAATGGATAAAAAATAAGGAGAAAACATCTCATAGAACGAATGTATATGTGTATGTACATGTATATGCATTTAAACCTCAAGGAATGTTCAATATACCTAGTAGGGGTGTAACGGTTAACTGATGTACCGGTTAATATTGCAATACGAATTCTGACGGTTTTTTACCGGTTCGTTTTTCTCTGAATCGGTTCTTGTAGTCATTGTGACGTCACCGATAAAAAAGACCTCAGAAAGAAAGACAAATTTACAAGCAAACAATATTTAATCCCATGTTTGATCTGCGATATTAGATGATATATCCGCGGGTATATACATGTATATACATGTAATTATATATGCATTTAACACGATGCATGTGCATCAAATCCTGCTTTGCTTTTCTTTGCGAAAAACAATACGTATTTCAATATATTGCTATACGGTTACACCCCTAATACCTAGATGATATCATCGTCTTCTCTTGTTCGTTACCTGAACACATACAACGACTAGACGCCGTCTTTCACTACTAATCATTGTAGATCATGTGACTTACCTCGGGCACGTAGTTTTCCAAAGAAAGCATCTCAACAGATCGAGCACAAACTGAAACTATCAGATATTGGCCTATTCCTAAGAGTGTGAAGCTTTCTTGGTTTTGCCGGATATTACTGGAAATTCATTCGGAACCTTTGAACGACTATCAGGAACATCGAAAGACAAAACATTTAAGAAACAATTCAAGTTGGGAAAATCAACATCAAACTTCTTTTGAGACCATCATTGAAAACCTTTTAGAAGCACCGATCCTAGTCGACTACAGTCGTCCATTCTAGCTTAAGCTAACTTGGTTTTAAAACTAACACATCATTATTAGGTTTGGGAGCTGTACTGTATCAGGCAATTGATGGAATGGAGCGTGTAGTAGCGTACGCTAACAAGAAGCCTGAAACATTCCGAGAAGAATTATCATTCCAGTAAGCTTGCGTTTTTAGCCTTGAATTTGGCGATAGCAGATGAGTTTCACGATGGTACAAAGTTTGATGTCGTCACGGACAACAACCCACTAACATACATTCAAACAGTTGCTAAGCTGGATGCATGCGGTCACATATGGGTAGTCAGCCTTGCCAATTATGACTTTAAGATTCACTGCAGTCCCGGAAAGACCCATGTTGAACCAGATACTCTGTCCAGAAAACCGAACGTCGAACCGGAAACGACCGATGATAGTAGTGATATGGTTCTTGACGGTAGATTGCCTGAAAAGGATGTCATGCAGGCTATTTTCATGCTACAAATACATTCCACGGAAGGCGAAACAGAAACTGAGTGGGAATCGAACCTACAACCCAGTGAAACGCAGCCATTTTTAAAGGACCACGACTGGATCTCAGGCCAAGATGCAGATCCAACCCATATCAAGATTGCGTTTTTTAGTGGCTCTCGGTGTTCCCACCAAGTTCAGAAGTTCACACTTAGATATGAAAGTCCTGTGGTGCGCAAGTATTTGAGACAATTTGGCAGATTACAATTGTATGACAAGTGTCTTATACCACACAGCAAATATTACACTGCACGAAATTTGAGATTTACTTCCAACCTTAATTTGCGGACATTCAACACGTAACATTTACTTAAGTCTAGTAAATTTGAAGTATAAGTTAACCAAGTAAATTTGGAATGTTTGAGAATTTACTTAAAAGTAAATCACTGAACATTTCACGTGGACAATTTAATTGGAAGTAAATTTACAAACATCCTATACAGTACAGAAAAAAAGAGAAAACATCGGTCAATTTTACATGTCTGTTTGTGTTGCACATGCAAAATCAAGTGAAATTGCCTGAAGGTATTTTTTAAATATTTTTTCAAAAGGTATTCAAGACCCACTTATTGACCTTAAAGAACTAATTTGTTTTAAGTGGTCCTTAAATATCTTTACTTAAATTCCAGGTTCATTCTAGAGCGTGCCCTTGCGCCAAAATAATAATTTGGGCGCATAAAAATAAGATCAACGGACCGATCCGGCGCACAGTTTTAGTGACACCAAATGGGAACATATTCTATACTGTAGACATAATTTAATCGAGTGTGACTATTTTGATTGACGTAACGGCGCTATTCATTGGTTGTTAGGTGGCTATTATCCAATCGCTGTGTGTGTAACAAATTCAGTTTAAAGTGTGATTCAAAATGGCAGAAAAACAGAAGCGTGAATATACACTTTTTTTATTTGTGGGGCAGAGACTAGTAGCAATGACCCATCGATTTTAACCGAAGAAACTGTGAATGGGACAAGTAATTCTTTGAAACAAACTTCAGAAACTGGAAGACGTTCGAGTTTTTTTTCCAGACTTCGTGGTTGAATAAGTTTACTTCTTCGTCTTGACACAAATTTTTCATTGGCCCCACAATTTTGGCTAACGGCCCCTGGTTTTGGGGGGACATGGGCCATATGGCCCCATAAGATTTTATGGCCCCTTAAAATTTCACTCTAGATTTTAAATGTTCATTAGATTGAAATGTTCATTATATATTTTATATTCCATATGTAATGGCATTTTGTGGATTTTAAATGCTTATTACATTCCATATGTAAGGACATTTTGTGAAAATTAAATGCTCACTGTATTCCACGTTTAATGATATATTATGGAAATTAAATGTTATTACATGCCAGATGTACTGACATTTAATATAAAATCACTGCCCTCACATAAAAAGTAAATGCTAGTGCATGCCATATTTTGTCGCACGTAATGAAAATGACATTTCAAATTTACTTGAATGTTGGTAAATTTAAGTTCTACATTTGACTGTGTTGGTAGCAATAAATTTGATAACATTTCGAATTCAATGACATGTTGGTCTCCAGTAAATGCATTGTAAACTTAAGATAAAATTAAATGTTAAGTATATTCCAATTAAATTTTGTGATTTAATTTCAATAAATTTGCTTACGTGCAATTGCATTCCACATGCAGATAAACTTTACTTGACATTTAATTTCAAGTAAATCTCAAATTCATGCAGTGTTAGATGTCAGAGTGTTTGGGTAAGTTGTCTTACCTGTTAACACCAAGGTTACACTTTTCAAGGCTCTCCACGACGACTTATAGATCATCAAGGACGAGACAGGACCACGACGCTCTTTAAAGAATAAGTTTACTCGATTAGTATGGATAGCAACATTTCCAAAGGGGTCAGTCAGTGCGACAAGTGTATGAGTAGAAAACTCCATATACAAAAGCTGCACCCCTTGTCAATATTTAAAAGCAAATTACAATATTGTCATCAGAAGAAAAAGAACTAAAACCAATTATGATCGTAAGGTCGGTGGAAAAATAGGAGATAGAGAACGTGGGCCTCAACAAAATTACAAGTTATCAGATGTTTGGAGCGAACATGTAAATATAGAGATGAAACAGCCAGCTATTATCCCGGTATTTCGTGTAAGACGGGAGGACCGAAAAGGCACCGTAAAGACTTTACATAGAAATAATCTTTAGCCCAATGAGATATGTCTGTGTGCGGAAAATACTATCAATTGTATACATGCATTCTGATACTTTCCTTCAGTTGACATGTGTAAGCTGTTTTAGAAACATATTGACATTAAATATATTTTAGATATATTACAGTGGTTATCTGTCTCCCATAAACACAAATACACAGATGTTTAAAATCCACTCGGTAACGATGGCGCCCAATAATGGTGATGAGGGAGAAGAGTTCAACGTAAAAGTGATAGAAAAACTTAGGAGATAAGTTTGTTCCCCTTTAAAATATCACGCTCGGAACATAAAATTAATAAAAAAGACACGTCACAGGAGGGAAAATTCGGGTCTTTGATTCCTGGTATCTTTAGAAAACAGTGTGTAACCTGTTTTGTTTATAGCTAATATTATCGCTAAATATCCATACTTTACATATGTAAGCAACCCAGTTCTTAAATTAAAGTTATTGCTCTAAGACATCAATAGTGGTAAAATTTGAAAATGTCTCATATCTAAGTTAAAACGCATTCTATCAACAGCGGCCAGATGGGTTGCCCGCCCCTAACCCAGCTATTATTTACGATATGATCTTTTCTAGTGACAAAATTCTCATCAATATTTACCCACCGATTGAAATAAATAATCTCACAAGATACCTGGAGTTTTGCGTGAAAACACACATTGAGACATTTAAAGATAGGTTTGTAACATTTAGCGGCAGAAAAAAATGCGACATTCAATAGCAGAAGATTTGGGAAATGTCGTTTCGTATTGTCTTGTGTATAGCGGTGAAAAGGTAAAAAAAATTGAAGAGCAATTAATACATGAAAAATATACGAGAATTTCTTAACTTTCTAATTTCAGTTGAGGCAAAAAATTAGAAAATGAACAAACTGTATATACCGTGCATACATAGTTAATTGAGATGGGAGATTCGTTTTTCCTCGTAGTTGCTGTGTCGACGTTCGCCCTCGGAGTTGCATTATTCTTGGTGTCCATATCCAGTACATCATGGCAGGGGCTTGATGGAGGGGTTACCATATCGTTATGGAAAGTATGTTACAAACTGCATTATGTCAAAACTTGGGTGTGTAACTCATGGCACGAGATACCAGGTATACTTGATTCTCTTCATATAGGCTCAGCATAGGAGCCAATGGTGCATTCACGTCTGTTACAGGATAATAGTAACAAATGAGTGTGAAAACACCGTTATTAAAATGCAACAATTTCTATCTTTGTATATACTAGGACGACAAAGAAACGCCGGGCACATAGAATATACAACATATATTTTATTGCTTGGCCTAGAATAATGAAAATCGGTCAGATTGATGTGTTGTTCGATGTGGAACGGTACACATGCATTAGTAACGGACCTGTGATAAAACATCATAATTTAACCCAAAATTACCTTAAATGAAAACAACATTTTGACAGAATTCGACCCAAATGCAAATTATGATGTTTTATAAAGAATACATTGCATTTTTACCATTACAGGCCCGTTACTACTGCCTTGTGGAACGGTACACATGTTTAAAATCACACAATACCTAACCTCTTCGCACCACGTGAGTCACGTGTTCAGATGCAAGAATCCCTTGCGGGGGAATATCATTGAGTTTGCACACAGAAATTTTCAGGCTATTTGATACTGTTCAAGTATTCAGATCGATTTTTCAAAGTTTGATTCTGCATCCATGCCACGCTTGACTGATGTCCAGCGGTGACAAGCTCTAGCAATGATTTTGCAAAGTCAACGCCAACAGCAGGTTGCTGCACATTTTGGTGTGCATATTCGAACTATTAAACGTTTTGTCTAACGTCTACATGTGACGGGGGGGGGGTCAACGACCGACCGCGAAGTGGACGTCTGCGCGTCTCGACGTCACGTCAGGGTCGGTTTATAATACTTTCCCACTTGCGTAATCGCCATCTCACAGTTAGCGAAACTGCAAATAACACCATAGGCAGTCATAATCGCCATATTCATCCTGATACGGTTGGAAACCGATAGGGATAGGTTTGGTGGTGGTTCGGTATGCGTTTGGGGCGGTATCTTGTATGGGTTTAAATTACCCCTGATCGTGATTGACGATAATTTAACCGGCGTCAGGTATAGAGACGAAATCCTCCGCCCAGTTGTCCCATGTGTGCATACACGGAACCTGATATTCCAGCAAGACAATGCCCGACCCCCCATGTCGTTAGAGTTTGCCAGAAATTTCTTGCCAACAACATAAACCCACTCGATTAGCCAGCATTCAGTCCCGATTTGTCCCCAATTGAACATTTGTGGGACGAACTGGATAGGTGGGTTAGGAGACGTCCAAAGTGCCCCCACTAATCTGGTCCAGCTCAGACATGCCTTGCATGAAGAATGGAAGAACATCCCCATTGCCAGGATTAACACCCTGATGAATTCCATCAAGGCTTCGACAGCTGCGCATGGATGATACACAAGATACTGACATGTCCGGCGGTGTTGCGCTAAACAAGCAGGGTTATCGTTAAAGGGTGTTATTTTTCGAATAAATAGTATTGAAAATCGATTGAAACTTCACCAGCTGGTTCCATACTGATGAAATTTTAAAAAAAAAATGAATATAATAATGTAAATATTACATTATATCCTTAAAAACTATTTTAATCGGTTACCCAGCGTTTCTTTTTCGTCCTAGTATATAATACAGCCTCAACTCAGTACTGTATGTTTGACAACATTGTCCATTTGATTTATAAATACATGTAATAATTAGTATGATATAAACACTAAACAAACTCTCATACTTCTGACATTTCAAGAACCGCATAGGCAACAACGCTGATTAAACTACCAAGTCAACTGGAGCTAAATCGTCATTTGGAAATTTGATTGTCATGAAATAAACAAATTAGTTATTTTTTCCTATTATCGTATTGTTCTATGATGGAGTTTTGTCAGTTTGCTTATGAAAATTTCATTGATTGATTATCCAATGGTCTCAACAATAACATCAATAGCATGAAAGTACATAGAAGACTACTGAAATTTCTTAACATGCAGATAATAATTATGAAACTTAAATGTCAGTGGTGGAATAATTCTCACATTTGGCAGTAACCTGTTCAAAAGTATATTTATTTATGTATTTATTTCAGATTTTGTACGTTCAGCACAAGTGTTTGTAATCATATCACTACTTTGTTGCATCATCTGTAGTATTATTCTGATCGCAGCTTTTGTTCTACGCTGTCTACACAGATCAAAAATGGCGCTAATTGTTCTGTCATTATTGACATTTACTTCCGGTAAGTCACATGCGATTTTCTGCTCTGATTAGCTTATCTGTACATAATTACTGATCTGTCTTGAGATGACATCTGACTATATTTCGCAACCTGTTCCATTTCAAAAGGATCATGCTAATATGTACTTGATTTTCATTAAGGATAGTTTGAGTTTTCTCAAATGTCTGAGTTTTCTTGTTTCCTTACCAAGTGCTGAACATACAAACATAAGCAACTATAGGCAAACGCATGTTATATAACTTTATTTTTTTACAAGTACTTGGTAATTATATAAATTATTCCAAACATAAAATGTACAGTATTGTTATAAATTTAGTCAGAATACAGTCAATTATTATTTCATTGATGAATGGCGAATGATGAATTCATCAGACATGAAGTACAATTGCTGAAGAACTTGGGACATCGTTACAAATTCAATTTCGTGATGTTTCCCCAGACAATCAAATAATTTTAGTGAATTGATTAATTCAATTGTCTAATGGTGATCAAATGTAAACATTTAAATGATGCAATATTTGTTGCAATAAAGTGTTCGGAAGTTCTGTATGCATTTTGTCAGTACTTCGTACGCAAATTGTGACAATACTTTCCACATGAACCATTTACGTGAGTCTCAGTGATAATACGGTAAGTACTGATGCGAGAACCGGTACTGAGACTGTTTACTCAGACATATTTTAAGTATTACTTCAGTATATTATTTACCACCATTGTTCACCATCCTTATATCTCATTGACGTCTTCGACCAAAAGTTACTTTAATCGATAGCTCTATAATTTATTAATAGCATTATTTGTAAAATGATGGAACATGGACTTAAATCAGTTATCGATTATTTCGGGAGTGAGCTAGATCATATTTTGAAAACAATAATTCGACATATCTATTTTTTAATTGGCGTTTTATGGCGCATCGACATCTAAGGCTAAAGCGTGCATCAAATGATAAGGATAACAATGATAAATCATTTAAAAGATATTGTATGTTTAAGATGTAAATGTAAAAATGAGAATGAAGAAGATATGATCGACATTATCTGTTTCCCACAACGTTGATGGTAAGCGAAACGTTTGAATGAACAAAATGACACCTTTACGTTTCATCGCTATTAATTCTAACGATTCCAGTTTAATAATAACAACCCTTTCGGATGTAGTGGTTTTCTTTTATGGCTCTAATAATATACATTTATGTTTTTAAGTCTGGTAACATGGTAAAACATGAACAGAGTTGTTTTATATTTATGCTACAAACGATTTAAACAATTTAGCACTTTAACAATTTATATGAAACTTTAGCTTGCATTAACGAATGTTACTAAAAATCCGTAATGAGACTTGAATAGTTTTTTTCCAAAATACAAAGCATTTTAGATTGGTTTTGTTCTTATTTTTGATGTAAACAGGATAAGTTAAATAAATTTCAACTTAATTTGTGTACATGTATTTAAAACATCCATAATACTGTACTTTAATTTATCTTATCGACACATTTTGAAAATTTTGTAAGGGTTGTTTGCCTTTGTTGAAAAATAGAAATATTTTTCTTCATTAAATTAATAGACCAATAAATAGATCAAGTTATTTATTGACTTGATAACCTACCAATTTATGTAATTATACTTCTTTATGAGCGGACGAGTTTTAGAAACAAATTAAACACTAAATAGTTGTTTTACAATCAGGATTTCAATCGATACCTTTTCCCTTCCAATTTGATACTTATGTGTCCAAACAATGTTTCCTTTCGCCTTAAAGTTCTGATTAACCATCAAAACCCGCAAAGCTGATTATTCTTTCGTTTAATACAGGACGTTCTGGAGTAAATCTAGACTGGTTAATTAATCAATGATTATTCTTAGTATGACTCAGTAGCAGGGTAATCAACTTTAAACGTCCTGGGTGAGATTTTACTGAGCAGGAAAACGATAATCAAACAGTGGTGCGCTATCCAACAGCAACTGGATTGAATACAAGACAAACTAGATCGAATTATGGGGAAATCATTTTCCAAGAAAATAACCAAACAACAGGATGAAAAGCTTTAAATGAAGTAAAAGACAGGTGGAACAATCTAGTAATCAGATCGTTATCTAGCATACTTGATCTAAGAAATCTTTACATCCACTTGCTCGATTTTTTTGACGAAAGAATACTTATTAATGGTGTATTTAAAACTAATAAATTGACATAGGCAATGTTATCATTAATTTTAATCACTGTTTGCAGTAAATGAACGTTATTGCTAATACAAATGTTACTTGATTTCTGATTGGTTATAGAGACATGGCGGTGCACGATTAAGGAATGCCCTGTCGAAAATAAGTTGATTACTCGAATATATGTGGAATTAGGTCGTTTCAGTGTGGCCGCATTTGTGTAGACTAAAAGCAATCGGGTCAAATTCTAACTCTTGTCGATTTCTTGGAAACGGCTTGGGCTAGAAGCTTAGTTTTGGTCTAATTTTGTGCGAAAATATATGCCGGAAACCTACGTAAACTTTGTTTTAAAGCATTTTCCCATTTATAATTTTTCGTTAGTGAAGGCGATGGACATTCACGTATCGATATTTATGTACTAATTTGTTATGAAATCACAAACATGATTTTGATTTCATGCTTTCAATGTCTTCATGCGTGTAAACAGGTGGTAGAATATTTTAATAAAATATTTAACCCTCTGTAATGATACATATACATAATCAATATGACTAACATCGTTCGGACAAAACAAAGCAAGGTTCCAGTTTAGACTATTAAGTAACCATCTATATAATTGATTATTCCACCTGTTTTAAACTGAATAGCTGTTAAAACAGTCTAAACAGTAGAATTCTTCGGCATTATATAATCAAACTTCATTTCCATTCAAACATCTTCTCTGGCACTAAACTTAAACATAATAGCCAATTTAAATATTCCAAAATAACACAGCTTGCTCAAAAGAGAACGCCTATGGATTTATATTAAACTGGACACGACTAACGATAGCCTGTATGAACCCTTTAGCCCGATCAGACGCTAACATCTGGCATTTTTTCTTAATTATTTACCGCGCCGGCAAACAATGTTGAAGTAATCACATAAAATGAAAACAGACATCAGGTGCAATAACATTTAGAAGGATAATTAAATGAAAGCGAAAATCAATATGTCAACTATTTACACTACAGTCGTTAAAAATTGGTACTGAAAGTGTGGTATGATTTAAATCCTATTGAAATAAGCATAGACACATTCAAATAAAGCATACGCACGAGAGCTCCTTGAGCACTTCGAAACATAAACGATATCGAGATATTTATTTGATGACATTTGCAAACATTCGCTTTTAATGGAGAATCTGGACAACACACTTTGATCGTAATATTGACTGGATTATATCAAATCTAATAGAATGTAAACAAGAAGAATCTTAAAAAAAGATAAGCGCCGAAAGCTTTAAAAGCCTTTTAATCTGTTCTGAGAACCTGAAAATTAACTTAGCTTATCTGTATTCATTAAAGACGATTTATTTTGTTTTATCCGAGGAAATGATGAATAATAGAAAAATAGTATAACAAATCTAAAAACGGAAAGAAAAAACATTATACAGGATCAATATAATCCTTCAAAATCACCATCAACACCAGCGCCGTTACCATTAGAATCATTATCACCTTATCAGCATCATTTTAATAACTATAAATTTACTTGGCATCATCGGTATCTAATTTTATAGATTTCCGTATGAACTGCATATGATTTTTTTGTAATTTTAATCCCATGTTATTTTATGACTTCCAGCATGTATGATAGCCATGGCAGTAGTCGTGATGGGAATGAAAGGCAGAGATTATCTGTTGGAACTTAAACAAGATGATGACAATAAATTTCAGTACTATCTTAAACATATAATTATATCGGGGTATTACGAAATCGGATGGGCGTTAATTATTGCTATAGTCGCCGCATTAATCAACTTTATAAGTTTTGGTTTCTTTCTCTTGGAGTATAAAGACATGACAGAAATGCCTGAACCGAGGCCAATTAAAGTTTAGGGGATGATTTTGTCGTCTGAAATGATAGAAAAAGTGTTAAACATGAATTTGTTGACATGGAAATAGAAATTCTTAAATGTTTTAACAATTCGGTGACATGAGTTGAAGTATTTACTAATTGACTGTCTAAAGTTGAGAATATATTTTAAGGAAGATGTGAATTGTTAGAACACTCTTCAGTACATCGACATTTCAGTGATGACTGCTTTATAGTCATTCGTCTACTGTAGATATAAACTGGTGGTAAGTGCTGGAAAATGAAGCTTGGATATTTGGATATAACAATTCAACATACCTTACAGAGTTTAATTGGTGTTACTATTTGATGTGAGGATTGTGTTGTACTCGTGAACTTTTTTTGGAAAACTTAGCGAATTTTAGAAATAAAACTATAAATTATAACAGTAACAAGTTTTATTTGTAGAAAATTTTAAAGGAAAAGGCTATGAAAATTATTGAATTAAGACTGGGATATACAATCCAATCGAATTCAATGCAAACTAGTTCACAATAAAAAGCCTATTGCCTATTCATTCATAGGCACTCGATTTCCGTGATTTATATTCCCGAACAGAATCTTATGTTGATTCATCATACAACGCAAATCTACCAAGAAAAAAGTCATTTCGCTTTATAACTTGGCATGCTACAGCAAGAGCGAGGTGCCAATTTATTAAGCCTCTGCAAGTTTCTACTTCCCAGACTTAAGGTATGACCACCCTAATAGACACTACTCAGAATCCTTATGAATCTATTGTTTTCTGTTTGTGTGTTGTATGAGACAACAAAATATAAGAAAAAAATAAAAAATTCACAGTCCCATCTCTGTTTTATTGAAACTTGAAGTAGTGGACCCCCATGTGGTTCAGTGCCCTAAGTATGAACATGAGACTAGTACATGTATACATATATTTTTTCACCAAAATAAGCAATACTTAGTAGGTTTCCAATTATTTTATTACATGTACTTGATGGTAATCATAAAAAAAATAATTCACAAAGAAAACATCAACAAAAATTGAAAATATTTTGAAAAGCACAGCACTACAAATTACACATAAATAGATATTTGTGTTGTGTCAGTGCTCTTAATATTTTTTTTTTTATTAAAAGGAAGGATGAGTTAAGAAATTTAGATAAATTTCCTAACTGACAAGTGCTTCAATAATGAAAGATATTTACAATACAACTACACTATCAGTATCCATATAAGAAATAAATTTTGCATTCAAATTAAAAATTTCCAAATTCAAAAGCTATCTAAGAAGTAAGATGAACCATAAAATATTGCATATTTATCACACTAATTCAATTGATGAAATCAAGACATAATGGAAACAGTATGTTCTGACAAAAAGACATGACCAAAGAGTCCACACCATTGTAAAGTGGGCTTCACTACCATAATATATATCATAGCACAAACAAAACCAGTATAGACAAAACTCCAGAATGAATACCTACAGTATTTTAATAAATGATTATAACATTTAAAATCTAGCCGATTTAAAAATTTGTATCCAAGAAAGTAACAAAATAAAATTTAAGTTACATTATTCACAACTAACTGGACATGAAATCTCAATGAATAATGAAAGTAATTGATTTGGAATATTAAACACAAAAATATTTGAACATTATCCCTCTGTACACCACACCTTATATACTAAATAAGTTTCAAGATCATTCGTGATCAGATATTAAATCATTTCTTAACTTGGCAATTTTTTTCAAAATATGAAGAAACCTTTTTTACACAACATATTCTAAAGTTCTCTTAACATTAGTAACTCTGGGTTTGCCCCGATGATTTTCATAGTGAAAATATTCATTAAACCATCTTCACCTTGATGTTTATAGATTGTTTTTCAAATGTTCAAAATGCAAACCAGAGCTTGCTATATTCTCTGTTGTTGCCTAATAACTGACCACTTACTAAAACAAAATTATACTGCGGTGAATTGATATCCAAGCTCGACTATTCTCCAACTCTCCATCGCGACTCGCACTTTTGGGAAGATTCAAATGTTAATCTGAAGCGCGGATAGAGTTCGTATATGAACTAACATCACAAAGTCTGGATACTCCAACATAATTAAGCTCGATCACAATGTTTCGTGGCTGTTTCACGACTTTATTCGAAGTTACTTCTTCAGTCAATTCACCGCACTTATCGCTAGCGGCCATATTGTTTTCCGGATGTCGTTGCTGTCTTCCGATATCTATGCGTTTGTGATGACCTTTGAGATCGTAAGCGGGGAACCACTATGCATTACGGATACAATCCTCAGCATCGGCAATCCTCGGCTAACTCCGCTTCGCTCCATACTAACCTCGGATGTGATTGGTGGAGGAATATGCATCAAATCGATGCATTTCTCCGCCGGAACTGCCTTCTCACTCAATTGTTCTACGCGTAAAGATGGCCAATGACAGTGACTTCTTTGAAGTTTGCTAAAGATTGTGTTCATGTTGACTTCGATTTAAAAGTTAAACAGATCCAGACATTGAAATCTTTGTACGACGGATTTGTACGACAACCATTTTAGCGCTATTTTGAAACGAGGTTGAAAGTAGTCCCAATGGATGCCATCGTATTACGTCCGAGGTCAATGTCGAGAGACATCCGAGTAGTTCCGAGTGTTACGGATATCTACGAATGCGGACCGAATGATGCCGAACATGTACGGAAAATGACGACATCGTACGACATTACTGATCGGATATTAAGAAGGTCAATCCTTAAATAATGTCGTTGATACATCAAACTTTGTTGTTTCATTAATGTTTTGATGTACTGGTCTGTGCGATGAAAATTCACCATAAATGCACTATTTTGATAAAAAGCAAGAAATTCGAAAGCCAGACAATAATCATTTGTTTCTCTGCAATATTTGATCTCAAGTAACATGTCGTCTGGACTTCAGAAACATTGTTTTGTCCAATTATGTGACAAAACGAAAAAAATACATGGGAGGGAAATATAAGTATTATGTATAATTTGAATCTTAGGACAATCAGTAACTCCTGACGGAAGAAGAATGCCTGTAGTTGCCAATTTGCTGCCAACATTAGTTGTACGAGAGAGCAGGTTTGTCGCATATACCTTAAAATAAGAAAATTTGAAGTTCAAATTTAACCACATAGCAGTTTTAAATACATCATAGGACAGAACCAACCAACAAATAAGCCATGATGTTCCTCAATACATCATCGATAAACACGATCACTATAATTACAAGTTTTCTAGACTTTGTTATTGTGTTAATTGACAGCCCAATGCAGAATTAGGATTTTATTAAGTTACATGGAACGATAATTCTGTGAGGATAAGCTATAAAAGTATACTGCTCAACTTTTACTAAGCTTAGTGTGAATATTTTCGGCAATGATTTGATTACCGTCGTACAAGTGATTTAATGTCAATTTCATTTTTAATCAATTTGATTGAAGGGCAAATTTAACATTTTTTTTTATTTTTTATTTTTTTGCCAAATACAATTATACAAAAGCTTTTCATCTGACATGATACATGTATATAGTTTTACCAATAGTATTTTCCTGTTTCTGCAACAATTAATATAATACTAACATAGTAAGAAATACAATTGCATGTTATTAAATTGTCTAAATTTCTGGAATATAGATAAAAATAAAATATTATCCGTTGTTGCTGTTACCACTTTAACTGATTGGGCAAATAACTTAGTAATGCAAAACAGTTCATAGAATTTAAAGAAAAAAATATGGTCATTAGTGTGGTCATGTTTATTTTTCCTGTTGTATTAAAGCACTGTGATGTTAAATACTATAGTAGTGCAAATAGGTTGGGAAGCCAGGAAAAAAAGAACTTAAAAAATAAAAAGAATTTATGAGTCTGGTTGATGTGTAGTCCAGAAGATGGAAAAATTGTGCCAATATTTTAAGAAAAAGATCTGGTCTGCTAGCAGTTTGAAAAGCATAATATTTTTTCACTTAAAACATATGCCTTTAAATATACTTTAAAAACTTCTAGATTTGGTAATGACTTTTTTGATTTACATTTAAATAAATATTGCTTAGCTAATAGAGTAACATTTGATCGAATACGATTATTTATATTGCCAAACTGCACTTCAAATTTTGACCATAATGTATGAGTATCTAAACATTTTGAGAAAGCCAAGTTTTAAGTTGATTCCAAAATTGATTAACAACTCTACAGTCATAAAAGAAATGAGAAATTGTCTCTGGACTTTGATGACAAAAACACAGTTACTGTTCTCTATTTTACCCATTTTGAATAAGAGCTGGTTTGTACCCAATATTCTATAGTTAATTCTATATTGTACCCACTGAAGCTCTGAGTCTTTTGTGAATTTAAAAGAATTTCTATGAATAAGATTCCAATTAAAATTTTGGGGTAAACTGCGTACCTCTATCCATTTATTTTGAGCTTTAAGAGATAAGTGTGGCTTTAGAAGAAGATAATCATAGATGATTCTACAGCATTTATTCCCTCCATTAATTATTTGAACTAAATGAGGTTGTAAAGGTTGAGGAACAGTATATAAAGATAATTCTATATTGTTATTATTTAACATACTTTTAATACATTTTAAAATGCTATTATATTGTAAAAAAATAGTTTTTACATTCTACTTGTTCATGAAAACTTCAAATGACAAAAATTGCCCATTCTCATTAAGTAAGTCATTTACATACAGGACACCTTTATCATAATAGTTTTTAAGATAAACACAATTACCACCAATTTTAAATAGGTTGTTATACCAAATTGGTAAAGAATGACATATTCTAGCAGTTATTGATATTTTTTTCCAACAGGCACTTAACTTTTAAGAACATCTTGCCAAAAATATTTGAAACTTGATTTAATTCATTTTTGATGAATTCATTGCCAAAAGATGTTATCTTAGAGATAAATGGATATGTGTTTAAGACAAATTCTAGATAGTTTGATTTTTTATTAATATTCTTTTTAACCATGTACATTTAAGTGATATTACAAACTTTCTTAGACAGTTTCATCCTCAAACCTCCATTTTCATAATTTTGAGTGATGTGACTTCTTTTAACCTTATCTGGACCATCATTCCATAAAAATATATAACATAAGTTTTCCAAATGTTTAATTATTTGATCAGATGTAGGTAAACTAATAATTAAGTGATTTATTTTGGATAATGCTAATGTTTTTATTATTACTATTCTTCCTATAAGGGTTAAGTTAGAAAAAATATTCAGTACTACTTTTATGTCATTTATTGTCTTAGTATGATTTAGATTAATAATATTATCAAAGTTGGTAGATAAATTTATTCCTAGTAAATTAAACATAATTTGCTCCAAGATAAGACCCAGTTCTGGACATAAAATAATTTCACAATTTTTTCTACTGCCAATCCATGCAACCTTTGTTTTATCAATATTGAAGCACAAACTGGAAATTCTAGCATAAAATCTTAATGTTTTCATGGTATTTCTACAAGGACGTAGCGCCCATTACGCAGTTTACGCAACTGCGTAATACTTTTTTGGCTGACTTTTTGAAATATGAAATATTGAAGAGCATCCTCTTTGTTAAAATCAAGATCAAATCCAATGTATTTTATTTACTACACACGAGTATAGTTTACAAATATTACCAGAGTAATAGACAGACTAGCGAAAGCAACCTAAATCAATAATCATTCAAGGTCAGTTTTGACACCTGCCAAAATGTCACCGATGACGTCATTCCTATGTAACACTTTAACTTCTCGTTTACACGTATGTGCAGCGATTTGGTTATCTAACTAAATTTGTTCATACTTTGTAATTTCCAGTAAACATATTCAGTTTATTTATGTGATTGATTTGCACATATAGTTTCTAGATCTACTTCTCTCTACGAGCATTAAATATATCTCTCTTAGTCTATATACCGAATAGAGATGAGCTCCAGAAAACCTCCTCGACCTCTTCATGGACAAAAGTCCATTTTTCAGTGTTTTAAACTCCAAAATACCAGTGAAAGCTCATCACCTCTTCCTGCTGATTACTCTCAGTCATTATTGGATGACAACATAAAATCTTTTCCCGAAGAGTCCACATCTTACATAAAACAATATCAGGCAGACAACTGCCAGAGTGATGGGTATTCAGCAGGTTGCTCTATGGGTACGCGGTTTCTAGACATTGGAACCATTGATGTCACAAGAAGACTCCGAATGTCTGATTCCATGAAAATGTCGACTTTAATGTCAAGATTTGAACCTTCCCGGAGTTGGGTAAAGCCTAAAAGCACTCACGGCAAAAGCGGGGCAGCTAGGCGTGTACCTGACCTAGTGTTTGATACTGAAAACTACCCGTATTTAAGGTATAGTCCTTCAGTCAATGGTGTTTTTTGTGCACCGTGTTTTGTCTTTAATTCATCCGAAAACACTCTTGTTGCTAAGCCCCTTGTAGACTGGAGCAATGTGTCTAGAATTATAGGGATGCATAAAAATATGTCAAAATCAAGAAAAAAGTGTCGTTGAGTTTGGCTCAAACGCTTACAGAAACAAAGTCGAGAAAAATAAGAAAGCATTGACATCTATTGTTAAAACAATAGTTTTGCTGGGAAAACAAAACATTGCTTTTCGTGGCAAAACGGAAGAACACAGTAACTTCAGAGCTTTGATAAATTATCGTGCAGTAGACAGTGATTTGCACAACCATCTAGAAAATTCTCCCAAACATGCACAGTATTTAAGCCCCGCTATTCAAAACGAGTTCATATATATATGTGGCAATCAAATTTCAGACTGTATCGTGCACCGTTGCCAAGATGCTGGGTACTTCTCAATTCTTGCACATGAATCTGTTGATGTCAGCAATACTGAACAGTTTGCTTTTTGTCTGCGTTACATTGAACGTCAGAGTTCTGGGGAACATGCGCTCCATGAGGATTTCCTTTCGTTTGTTCAGACAACAGAAACAACAGGTGAAACACTTCACCAGTTGCTTCTAGATGAAATACACAAACACAAGCTGAACCCAAACTTTATCGTTGGACAAGGGTACGACGGTGCTGGGAATATGTCCGGTTGTCGTCACCGTGGAGTTCAAGCAAGATTTACTGCAGAATTTCCAAACGCAAAGTATATTCACTGTCGCAACCACCGTTTAAACTTAGCAATATGTCATGCTTGCAGGGTACCGTTTGTGCAGTCGATGTTTACCGTTGTTGGGGATATATTGTTTTTTATAACAAGTTCTCCGAAACGTCTCGGAGGTTATAGCTCTCATAACGACGACGGAGAAGCCTTGAAGAAGTTCTGCCCAACACGGTGGTCTCAGCACTCGGAAAGCATCACTGCTTTCTATACACACTTCAAACCAATTAAAGAAACACTTACTGACCTTCAAGTTGGCATGGACACCAAAACTATGTCCACAGCGTCAAGCCTTCAAAAGGCTGTCCTGTCTTTTGACTTTGTTGTCGCTTTGTGTTGCGTCAGCGGTCCCTTAGACACACTGAATCCTTTGACGGATTCAATGCAAGATCCTCAATGTGACTTGGGCAAAGCAGCACAGCATGCTAAAGTTCTTTATGGGTTGCTGGTCGAGAGACGCAATGACATTGGGTATTTTGGAGGACTTTGGCAGAAGGCTGTCGCCTTGGCAACTGAGCATGACATCAATGTCTGTCAGCCTCGTGTTGCTGCAAAGCAAAAACACAGAAATAACATAGCCGCAGAAACCCCAAAGGAATATTGGAGGTGGAATATGTTTGTACCATTCATGGATCACCTTTTGTCCCAACTGCATGACTGTGTCTCTCGACTGCAAGACTGAACGCTCAGTATCTTTTGCCAACAAAAATCCAGCAGCTTTCACCCGAAATGTGGGCCGATATTAAGCAGGAGTATTCTCCGCTCATAGATTGCCAGGCAAAAGATGCTGAACTTGACGTCTGGAAGAGATTTGCAGCCGATTCGCCCATTCAAGGTCGGACAAAGGCAGTTGATGAAACATATAAACTATATCCAAACATACATGTTGTGCTGAAGATCCTTCTGACTATGCCAGTGTCCACGGCCTCTGCTGAAAGGTCATTTAGTAGCCTTCGCCGCATTAAAACGTATCTAAAAAATACGATGACCGAGGAACGGCTGACTGCACTAGCTCGGATGCATATTCATCGCAATCACGAGATCGATATCGACCGGGTTTTACGTGATTTCGATGCGTCTGGGCATCGACGAATCGCACTTGTGTTTGATAAATGAGGAAATGACGAAATCAAAAGCATTCAGCGAAAGCAAAGAAACATATATATCGGTCTGAATAAAAAAGTTAAATAAAAATAAAAAAGGAAAAAAAAATAAAAACACTAAAAACAAAAGCAAAAAAAACATCGCGGGGAAATCTATGACATCAAATCATATAATCATCACCGCCTGATGAGACCTATTGGAGAGGTCGAAACGTTTTATTCCTACAATTGTGCTGATTAATTTCCCTTTTTTATAACATTATATCTCACTATATGCGTGTCTTAAAATGCACCATAATGCGTCTTTTCGTGTCCCTGTTTATCTTTTTTTTTCGCACCATGGGAGGGGGATACGGTACTTTGTGCCGAGATCTGCGTAAAACTTTCAAAATCCTGGTTACGCCCCTGCTTCTAAGTGATCTTTCAGAACCATCCAGAAGAATCGAAGTGTCATCTGCGTATTGATATAATAAAAATTCCATGTTATTGATACTTATGCCTTTAATATCAGGATAAATTTTAATTAATAGAGACATAATCTCGGCACAAGTCATAAATAAATATGTTGAAAAAGGATCACCTTGTCGACAACCACGACGTTACAGGGAACCAATCAGACATGTGTCCATTAACAACAACACATGACTCAATATTTGTCTAAAAAGCTTTATCCATTTTATTATATTACTTCCAAAGCTAAAAAATGTTAAAACTTTGAACATGTATTCCCAAGAAACATAATTAAATGCTGCTTGCAAAATCCATTAGTAATAACATGCCAAGTACAGTCTTCTCACTTAATTTTTTTTTACTATAGTCCTCAGGACTATGCTTTGTGAGGAAAGTTATAGTCCTCGTAGAATTTTTATGGTCCGAGCTTGTTTGAATTGTATCTAAGAGTATTTGTTAAATTAATTAGGGACATCTATCCTACTTAAATCATTATCCTGGTATTCGTCTTGAATATCCAGAATATGCTATTTAATATCATTTTTAACAAGAAACCATTTAAATCAATTCTTTCTTCAGCATTAGACCAAACTTCTACTGTCAAATTTTTCTGGGCTACATTCAACTAGCGATATGTAATGGTCAGAAACATGGCAATACAATTGTTACATAAAATTGGAACAAATTCAATAAATCAGTGGTATTGCAATGTTTTCTACCAAAAGGCTGTCTACGGAATAAGCATTTTAAATTTACTCACTAGTCAGGCCAGTAACTTTACAGAAATTACTCGCCCAAAACCAAAATTACTGATGCAGATAACAAAACCCAAAATTGAGATACCAAGCTTTGCACCTTCAACAAAGCATAGAATATTCATAATAATATAATAATAATATAACGTAATATTCCAATAAATATTTACTTATTCCATTCTATAATTAGTGGTTGCTTCAAGCTCAGTGTCCAACAAATTTATTTAGCATGTGGTAGCCCAGTGGGCCACCAGAATTTTCTGGTAGGCCAGTAGCTTTCAGATTTTTTCAGTTTTTTTTTCTTAAGTGAAATCAAAATTTAACCTGAGTTACACATATGTCATAATTATATTTACAGAATTATAAGAATATGTCTGATAACATGTCTATGTGCTAATAGTCTTGCGCATAAAGCATATCCGAATTCAGTTCATGTCCGAAATAAGTACAATTAGAAGCTCAATAAACACTGCACAGATCAATTTCGCAAAAGCTTTAGCAAGAAAACGTTTTCACAACACTTAAGTCTGCGAATTACATCAAAAGTCAAAGCACAAGTCTATAAAATGGCCCGGACAATAAAATCTCGTTTATATGTATGACCAATCTGCTAATCCTGGGAAACCTTGTAACTATACTAAAAATAAATCATTTGCAGAGGCATGAGAAAATATAGTAGTCATGTGACCAAGAAACGCGTCATTAATTCCTTGAGTTACGTCATCGGCGATGAATTTCCTTTCAAAAAATTACACAGCTGAATGACGTCACGAATTGTGGAATAAGTCAATATCGTGCTTAGCTAACGCTAATACGTGAGTAGCATATGACTTTGGTGTACACATTATACTGATGCAGGAAATACAACAAAAATGGAACCAAAACAATATTGGTCGGGGCGTAACCAGGATTTTGAAAGTTTTACGCAGATCTCGGCACAAAGTGCCGTATCCCCCTCCCATGGAGCGAAAAAAAAGATAAACAGGGACACGAAAAGACGCATTATGGTGCATTGTAAGACACGCATATAGTGAGGTATAATGTTATAAAAAAGGGAAATTAATCAGTACAATTATAGGAATAAAACGTTTCGACCTCTCCAATAGGTCTCATCAGGCGGTGATGATTATATAATTTGATGTCATAGATTTCCCCGCGACGTTTTTTTTTTTTGCTTTTGTTGTAAGTGTTTTTATTTTTTTATCCTTTTTGTATTTTTATGTAACTTTTTTATTCAGACCGATATATATGTTTCTTTGCTTTCGCTGAATGCTTTTGATTTCGTCATTTCCTCATTTATCAAACACAAGTGCGATTCGTCGATGCCCAGACGCATCGAAATCACGTAAAACCCGGTCGGTATCGATCTCGTGATTGCGATGAATATGCATCCGAGCTAGTCCAGTCAGCCGTTCCTCGGTCATCGTATTTCTTCGATACGTTTTATTGCGGCGAAGGCTACTAAATGACCTTTCAGCAGAGGCCGTGGACACTGGCATAGTCAGAAGGATCTTCAGCACAACATGTATGTTTGGATATAGTTTATATGTTTCATCAACTGCCTTTGTCCGACCTTGAATGGGCGAATCGGCTGCAAATCTCTTCCAGACGTCAAGTTCAGCATCTATTGCCTGGCAATCTATGAGCGGAGAATACTCCTGCTTAATATCGGCCCACATTTCGGGTGAAAGCTGCTGGAGTTTTGTTGGCAAAAGATACTGAGCGTTCAGTCTTGCAGTCGGTCATGCAGTTGGGACAAAAGGTGATACATGAATGGTACAAACATATTCAACCTCCAATATTCCTTTGGGGTTTCTGCGGCTATGTTATTTCTGTGTTTTTGCCTTGCAGCAACACGAGGCTGACAGACATTGATGTCATGCTCAGTTGCCAAGGCGACAGCCGTCTGCCATAGTCCTCCAAAATACCCTATGTCATTCAGTGATCGGGAAAGAATTTTTATCAATGGGACAATGGCCCTCTGTGACCCGAAATTAATGTGACATTTTGAAATCCAATGTGACATTTTCCAAATGTAATGAGACTTAAACGAAACACTTCATTTAAGCTTCACATGTTTAATTAATAAAACTAGAACAATAAACTTTCGTAAGTATTTTTAACAACAATGAATATAAACAAATTAACATAATAACATAGATGTCTTTTCGTTTAACTTTGTCAATGTTTGTATTTTCATTAGCATTTTTTGGCATACAACTTTCTGTCTTTAAATGCTTTCCAAACTGACAGAACCTTCTCAACATCAACTTCATTACCACTCTTGGTAAATATTCTGACTCTCATCAACTCATCAAGATGCTTAGAACCCAGCTTAGCTCTGCTTTTGGTCAGTATTTTGTTCTGCTGACTAAAAGTCCTCTCACAGTCTGCAGTGTGTAGTGGCAGAATGAGGGCAATCTGGGCTAGGCGGATGAGCTGATCCAGTTCTTCACTGTGATGAGTCGCCAGCAACTGCCATAGTTCAGGGAACTTGTCAACAGGGTACTTCAATGACCTCACAATGGATTTGGCCCTGGCCCACTGTTCAATAACAGCAACTTTGTTCAGCTTAGGCAGAGCAACTGCCCTCTTGTAGACCTAAAGTGTGAGAAATGAGAGAATTAAAATTTTTACTTTTGGGACATGTACATGACTTGTTACATAATGACAATTATACAAATTTGCTGGTTCAGAACTGACAAATTTATTACATGTGATTTTGAATAATCATATAATTAATGTATTAAGGTTTTACCGGCATTCTAAGCATGGTAATAGTTTTAATAAAATTAAATAAACAGAACCTTTTCATTCCCAAAGTGCTGTGCCAGCTTTGCCACTTCAGTGTTACCAAATTCCTCTGCAGTATCCTCTGTCTGTAGATTAATACCCCGCATTCCGAGCACGAAGAAGGCATCAGTAAGCTCTTTTTGTGGGAATCTGCCATAAATTATAAAAGCAATGATTAATTACTGTAAGTGATCAAGCATGTTAAATGTTTGATACAGTTTGTATAACCATGGCTGTCAAAATTATGTATAGGTACTTTTATGCTTAATCAGTATTACTATTATTTAATATTAAAAGAGTTATCATGCCTATTTTGTTTCATTACATTTTCAAATAAAAAGCAAGATGAACTTTATACAACAGACTTTAGTTTTACTTTTTAGCTAAGATTTTATAAGATGACTTACCTGGATCTGATGTTTGAGATTAGAGCATTGATGAATGCACTCTTAACCCCAGGAAGGTTAGTAGGTGTGCCAACCAGTATGTGACCAGTGTTCATGAATACATGGCGCCCAGTATCATCTGCAGTAACATGTTCACTGTACTGTTGAAGATGGGTTTTGAACAGTTGGGTACCATTCTTGTAGGCATTCAGATCTGTCAAACAGGAATCCACTGCCAGCTGTAAAATACACATCAGTTTATTACAAGCAAAGAAATTAGTGCATTGTTTTATTTATTCAAGTTCTAGTATAACTAAATATTCTATTCAGGTTAAATTTTCAATATTTTAGAAATGAAAGAATTGATTTTACGCTCATGACAATTAAGTTCAAATATCATATGTTGTAGTCATATTCTAATTCAGACAAATAAGTTACATTATGGCAATGTTACAGTTACCTTAGCTGTTACAACATCAAGATCTTTCTTCTGGAAGGTAAGACACAGCTTTGATACAAGCGCCAGTACATCCATCAGCAAGTATGTGACATAGACAAATTCAGTAGTGGCCATTTTCTTCAATAAACCTTTGGACTTAGGGTCCTTTGCCAAATCCCTCTGATGCAGGTAAGTAATCAAGGGATCAATAGTCCTAAAAACAGCCTCTACAGCCTGGTATACTGATAACCACCTAACGGCATGTACCTCTTTGTACTTCAGAATTTTACTGTTCAAGACAAGCTGTATTTTGTTGAGCTCCTGCTCTCTGCAGGCTGATTTGCTAAAGTAGTAGTACAGACTTGTTAACCATTCTTGGTACAACTTGATTGGCTTGACAGTGTCTGCTGCTTGACTTGTACATAAAGCGAGTCGGTGAGCCATACAATGTATATGTACAAGATGTGGTTGTTTTTGCATGAGTATCCCCTTCACGCCCTTATTCGCCCCAGTCATGGCAGAAGCTCCGTCTGACCCAAACCCTATCAATTTGTCAGTATTTAGACCACGTTTCTCCAGTTCTTGCAAAATAATGGTGGCAAGTCCAAGCCCAGTACCATCTTCATATTCTTTGTCACTGAGGAATACTGTTTCAGGCACGCATGTTATAGGATCAATTATCCTAGCATTGAGAGTGATTCTTTTTTTGTTTGCTATATCTGTGCTTTCATCTGATAGGACTGTCATGAATGGAGACAATGAAAGCTTTACATTAATGTCTGTGTCAATCACTGTGCTTATTGCTTCCGAAATTTCCAAGGCATTGTAGTAGCTTCCATAAGAAACACGGTCATTTACTTGTAAAGCTTCAAGGCCAGACACACCCAAATCTTTAAATAATGGGATCATGGTTTTAAATTTAGAAAGAGGTATGTTTTCTTTGGCCAGCCACAACACCGTTGAAATACACTTCTTGATAGCAGCATCTTCGTGGCTGTCAGACTTTTCAATTGCATGTTCCACAGCCTGTGAAAACTCATTTGCAAGATTTGGAGCTTCAGTTGAGGCTCTGTGTTCCTCAGAGTTTTCATGCCTAGTCATTGACGATGTCTTATAAACCCTACAGCCTTCTGTGGCAAATACATTTTTACGTTTATTGTCGGTGCATATTCTACAAAAAAGTGCTTCATTTTCTATAAAGAGCCATGGCCAAATTTTTAACCAACTGTCTTGGATTTTTCTGGGTTTCTTTACAGTTGTTGAAGCATCCTTTTTTGCAGTTTCAGTGACCTTAGTGGACAAATCAGACGGAGTATCATGGGTCCCAGATGACGATGGAGTTGCATCAATTTGAGTTGACGTGTTTTTCGTGTCACCAGTTTGATCCGAGTGCATTGTTTGGATTAAACTCACATTGGGCGAGGATTCTGTCAAATTGACATTAGTTGGATCATGTTTTCGTTGTAAAAATAAATCGATTGGCGACTTGCCGTTCAGGTTTTTTCAATTTCTTTTTGGGTGGCATGTTTCGAGAAATACAGACGACTTCTTGCGTAAAACGACAACAAGCGAGTGATTACTTTTAATAAGCATCTATCATATAGACGCTTGCAAGCGCCTATATGATAGACGCTTATTAAAAGTGAAAGAAATAGCTGGCAGCCGATACTGAACTGGTATACCCGTTGACTTTGGTGCAACATGGAATGGGAACCAGTTAAAGCCGATACCGTAATATAGTAAATCGTACCGAGTGGTACGGGAATTAACCCCGACCAGCAGAAAAACATAATGGCGTCGCTCACCTGTTACGAAAAATTCAACATGATAAAAACGAAAACAAATATCGGAAAGCGCCAAGGGCGCATCCAATAGGAAAAGTAATGGGACATTTTTTATTTTAATGTGACTATGGCGCATGGCGCATGCCTTTCCCGATCACTGGTCATTGCGTCTCTCGACCAGCAACCCATAAAGAACTTTAGCATGCTGTGCTGCTTTGCCCAAGTCACATTGAGGATCTTGCATTGAATCCGTCAAAGGATTCAGTGTGTCTAAGGGACCGCTGACGCAACACAAAGCGACAACAAAGTCAAAAGACAGGACAGCCTTTTGAAGGCTTGACGCTGTGGACATAGTTTTGGTGTCCATGCCAACTTGAAGGTCAGTAAGTGTTTCTTTAATTGGTTTGAAGTGTGTATAGAAAGCAGTGATGCTTTCCGAGTGCTGAGACCACCGTGTTGGGCAGAACTTCTTCAAGGCTTCTCCGTCGTCGTTATGAGAGCTATAAACTCCGAGACGTTTCGGAGAACTTGTTATAAAAAACAATACATCCCCAACAACGGTAAACATCGACTGCACAAACGGTACCCTGCAAGCATGACATATTGCTAAGTTTAAACGGTGGTTGCGACAGTGAATATACTTTGCGTTTGGAAATTCTGCAGTACATCTTGCTTGAACTCCACGGTGACGACAACCGGACATATTCCCAGCACCGTCGTACCCTTGTCCAACGATAAAGTTTGGGTTCAGCTTGTGTTTGTGTATTTCATCTAGAAGCAACTGGTGAAGTGTTTCACCTGTTGTTTCTGTTGTCTGAACAAACGAAAGGAAATCCTCATGGAGCACATGTTCCCCAGAACTCTGACGTTCAATGTAACGCAGACAAAAAGCAAACTGTTCAGTATTGCTGACATCAACAGATTCATGTGCAAGAATTGAGAAGTACCTAGCATCTTGGCAACGGTGCACGATACAGTCTGAAATTTGATTGCCACATATATATATGAACTCGTTTTGAATAGCGGGGCTTAAATACTGTGCATGTTTGGGAGAATTTTCTAGATGGTTGTGCAAATCACTGTCTACTGCACGATAATTTATCAAAGCTCTGAAGTTACTGTGTTCTTCCGTTTTGCCACGAAAAGCAATGTTTTGTTTTCCCAGCAAAACTATTGTTTTAACAATAGATGTCAATGCTTTCTTATTTTTCTCGACTTTGTTTCTGTAAGCGTTTGAGCCAAACTCAACGACACTTTTTTCTTGATTTTGACATATTTTTATGCATCCCTATAATTCTAGACACATTGCTCCAGTCTACAAGGGGCTTAGCAACAAGAGTGTTTTCGGATGAATTAAAGACAAAACACGGTGCACAAAAAACACCATTGACTGAAGGACTATACCTTAAATACGGGTAGTTTTCTGTATCAAACACTAGGTCAGGTACACGCCTAGCTGCCCCGCTTTTGTCGTGAGTGCTTTTAGGCTTCACCCAACTCCGGGAAGGTTCAAATCTTGACATTAAAGTCGACATTTTCATGGAATCAGACATTCGGAGTCTTCTTGTGACATCAATGGTTCCAATGTCTAGAAACCGCGTACCCATAGAGCAACCTGCTGAATACCTATCACTCTGGCAGTTGTTTGCCTGATATTGTTTTATGTAAGGTGTGGACTCTTCGGGAAAAGATTTTGTGTTGTCATCCAATAATGACTGAGAGTAATCAGCAGGAAGAGGTGATGAGCTTTCACTGGTATTTTGGAGTTTAAAACACTGAAAAATGGACTTTTGTCCATGAAGAGGTCGAGGAGGTTTTCTGGAGCTCATCTCTATTCAGTATATAGACTAAGAGATATATATTTAAAGCTCATAGAGAGAAGTAGATCTAGAAACTATATGTGCAAATCTATCACATAAATAAACTGAATATGTTTACAGGAAATTACAAAGTATGAACAAATTTAGTTAGATAACTGTGTACTCGTACACCAGTTCTAGATAACCAAATCGCTACACATACGTGTAAACGAGAAGTTAAAGTGTTACATAGGAATGACGTCATCGGTGACATTTTGGCAGGTGTCAAAACTGACCTTGAATGATTATTGATTTATGTTGCTTTCGCTAGTCTGTCCATTACTCTGGTAATATGCGTAAACTATACTCGTATGTAGTATATAAAATACATTGGATTTGATCTTGATTTTAACAAAGGGGATGCTCTTCAATATTTCATATTTCAAAAAGTCAGCCAAAAAAGTGCAAATGGGCGCTACGTCCTTGTTGGTACCCGTTTAATATATCGCATTGGATGTCTATTTGCGAAGAAAGCCGAACAACACCAATCGTGTGAAGTCAATACAGCGGTTTGAATGTTTATTCATTTATTTTGTGGTTACAGTGAGGCGACGGCGCTATTCTAAAAAGTTCTCTGTTAATTTTTCCTCGCCATCATCTACGCCAGACTCTGACGCGTAATCCGAGTCGTCTGAATGACTACTGTCATCAGATACCACGTCCGTGACGTTAATTGCATGTTAAAGGAAACGGAAGACAAGTTGTGTGCAATTTCTTGAAAAAGCAGCGTTTTGATTGCTTAAAATTCTGGTATGATTATTTCCAAACGTCATTGCGCGCGAATAATTATAGTAACATGGAAAAAAACATATTTACGATTTCCCAAAACTCTATTGTCCGGTCGGACTACACTCACGACGGAAGTTTTATAGTCCGGGCCAGATTTTTATGGCCTTGGGCTCGGACTATACGCATTTTTCGCAGACTGCAAGTAAATTGTATTTTTCTGTGAAAAAAAGGATATCATAAATTAATCTGATATTATCTTCCATAAATCTACCTGGTAAAAAACCTGTTTGATCGATACTGATCATATTATTTAAAGCTGTTTTAATTTGTGCAGCAATAGCTGCAGAAGCAATTTGGTATGAAACATTCAGAAGTGATATCGTTACAATCCAGAGGGAGGGAGTAGTCTCGCTTTATAATTAATTTTAGCCGGATATATTACTTATCTACATGGATTCAGTTAAAAACTGACTCTCTCATTAGTTTGGTAGCTGACTATTAATAATGCTTCAATGTATTCAACTTTTATATTACTAGAGTCACTAGAGTCTGACAGGCAGGCAGACAGACGGACGGGTAGACAAACAGACACACAGATCCCTCAAATGTATGATAAAACACGCAACATATAATGATTTTGAGATCATTCGCAATTTTTTTAATGACAAATTTATTATTAGCCAATAAACAAGGTTTTACACCCAACTGCAGAATATATATATATTCTTATCTAACATATATATATATATATATATATATATATATATATATATCATAAAATAAACAGAGCTCATAAATATACCTGCGAGCAATAATACTAGGCTAATAAGTAAATATATCTCTTTCTGGTCAGGTAGGTTTATATTACCTAATAACTTAATATTTCAACTTAAAAAATAAGACTCTTTCTTGTAAACATGAAATATCCCATTTGTTAAATGAATGGCAAAGTTACCAGAGTTCAGAACACCTAACAAATAATGGTTAAAAATACATCGAAAGTACTCAAAGTTTACAGCTTTAGCTTTATATCTCGCTAAAATTTGAGTTCAAAATAACTCTACCAGCTACGGACCTGTAATGCATTTAATACGTTTCTAAAAATTCTACAGTATGACGTATCGATCGATATAACTTAAATCTATTTTTAGAATTTCTTTACAAAAAATAGCATAAGGATGTTTACCAGGCAAAATCAAAATCTGAACTAACTCAGAACAAAAAAATCTCAGCTTTTATACTCGGCAGTGGTAGCATCTTACCAAGAATTGGTAGAAATATCAAAAATTGGTAGGCCTGACCAAAACTGGTAGCGCGTCTCAACCATAATAATGGTAGTGACCCAAATTTGGTAAGTTCTGGAACGCTTAACACCATTGCAACTTACATCAAAGGAAAAAATACATTATGGAACAATTTAAGTAATTTACAACTAACAACTAGGAATCCTAGGCCTTTTAAATAACTTTGTCTTCGCCAGCTAAAAATAGAAGCGGTTCATTCAGGCGTTAACATGATGCCATTGTAAACAATGCATATGTCTGTCTGTGTTTCTGGCTTTTTTGTATGATGGAAAAGAAATCCTCTCTTAAATCTCCTCTTATTTCTAATAACAATGTTTCATAAAATAATCTATCATTAATCTCAAAAAGAATGTGTTTAATTTTTTTGCTAATGTTTTCTAAATGTATATTACTATATTGAATGTTTGCAGCATATTGTTGTTTAACTCTATTTATGGTATCTTTAATCTTTTTTACATAATTTATATCTTTAAGAAGGGAGTCATTAAATTTCCAATACGATGTACCTTTATCTATTTTGTCTAATATTAAGCTTAACGTAGCGTAATTGGCTATATGGTGATATCAAGTTTTACTAATTTATAGTTTTAAAAAGTCAACCATAATTGTATACATTAATTAACCCACTATACAGAGTCTACTGCAAGTGATTTGAAACAAATATTGTACTTGCTCTGTCTTCTATTAACCAATATCGCACGTAATTTTCATGTTTTTGAATAACGATCACTACTCTGTATATAAGGATATATTACAACAATTAGCCTTAAAATAACAACCATGGTATCATGCAGGGAACCGTGTCTCAGATTTTTGATAACGTCCTCCATTCAATAGATATTTGACTTTAAAGAAATTCCGTAGCCTGAACCCCGCTGACAATTACGTAATACGTCATAGATAAAGAACGAAAAAAAATATCAAAATTCTGAGACACGGTTCTCTAGATAAGCATTTCCGCTACAAAATACCGAAAACCGCTTTGAAATCCATCTTCAAATTGGATATATAACAGAGTAAAATAAGATTCTTGAAAAACATGCACGTCCGATGTCCATAAGACGTTACTGTTTTTCATCCTACTGTTTGTTTGATAGCTATCAATATTTTACCAAAATGTACAGAGTTGCTTAATTAAAGTTCATGTTGAAATAACTTTATTTTATTGATTACATCGATGAAATAGCGAAAATAATAATTTAATAATAATGATAATATTAATTTACTGGCAATTTTAATATATTGTAGTTTTATAACTTGTGCTTAATTGTATTTGAAACCTAACTGACTCTGGAATATATAAATTTAATTAAACTTGTAAAAATGGTACGTCATAACAGTAACGGGGTAACAATCTTTGCCAGCTCGTTTTCTTGTCGTGTGCGTTTTATTGAAAGGTGCGTGAAGTGTCTGCATACCATATTGCTGTTTATTATATCTCCCGCCAAAACATAAAGGAATGTGTGATGCGACATATATAAAGTCTAAATTGACCCATATTGATAGCATAATTAGCAAGGCGTTAGAGTATGATATCGATATCACACTTCAATAAGACCACCGTTCCGGATCAGTTATTTCATCATATATTTTATATTAAAAGTACATTAGATGTTAGTAGCCCAATCGACCAAGGTGTTAATGAATTCACACCTTTCTTGCACATCAAATGATTGTTGCAGTTACATATTTATTATGTAATTTTCCACCATAAAGTTTCCATTTTCACAATATGTCACGTCACTATGGTTAAGTTTGTTACTGGATATAGATTTATGCAGTCCGGTATCATTAGCATTCGTAAACCAACTTCCGCGAGAAAGAGATTTCTAACTACATTTTTCACTTTTTGAGAACACTCTAACACCTATTCTTATTTCCCATTTTAATCTGCTTGATGTTGATAATCTGTCGAATTTTAAATACTTATGTTAACATACGGCAAGCGATAACAAATTTAATATCGATTGATACAAATTTGCCTTAAGGAACCCCTTACAACGCCGCCTTCTAGATCGTTCTCGCTGATAAAGCGGAGTCGATATGGGGGTGCAGTTTTTATCGCGATATAACACTATTTTTGCATATTTGAATCGATTTTTTGTTGCATGGTATGATAGTATGATATTTAATTATTGTTAATAACTTAAAATGTCATTTTCGCCTTTTTTACGTTTGTAGGCACTTACGCTACATTAATGTAAATGGCATAATCTGTTCTATAACCAGGTAATATATCAGTTTTGTCAATTTTGTTTAGTACTGTAAAACATTTCATATCAAGAAAAAGTCAAGTCTTGCCTGCTTCATAAGGATTCTTTTTACACCATGTAAACTTCTTTTCTTCTAGATGTTCATTCCTCCAGCAATCTACAAGGTCATTATAATTCAGTCATCATTCCAATAACTTTTTTCCTAGAATTTGGGTTGTTTAAATGAACATAATTAAAATAATTTTTCACAGGACACATAACTAAATTTAAATCACCTACCAATACATAAAATTACATTATAAAAGATAGGGTCATCTTTGTTAGGACCGTATAAGGAAAATAAAGGCAAATTAACTTCATAGGTTTTAAAATGTAAAATAATCATATTTCGATTTATATCCGTTTCTATTTTTTATTGATTTTGCATGAGTTATATGCCAGAGAAGAGGAAAAGCCCCTTATACCAAAGATTTTGGACACGCAATTCGTTTTCCAAATTTTCACAACCCCATTTATGTTTACAAGTTTTAGACTCGTGCTCCCTTTGAGGTTTCTGACAGTCCAAATGAGGATGGCGACCCATTCTTGCACAAACATGACCTCAAACTCCTGGATGGTTCTAGGTTGCACCTGGCGAACTGATATCCGTACTTGCAGCTCATTTCACATGTGCTCAATTGGATTTAGGTTGTATGATCGAGCTAGCCAGTCAAAGCGCCCCTTCTTCTGCAAGTAGTCCTGGACCACCCACTGCCCCGGCATACAGCCTAAACCTGAGTGTATGCCCGGCATGCAGCCTAAACCTGAGTGTATGCCCGGCATACAGCCTAAACCTGAGTGTATGCCCGGCATACAGCCTAAACATGAGTGTCTAACATCTCATCGGTTTACCGCTGACCAGTCAATGCACCTCTGTTTAAGCACAACGAGGTCAGTCCGTCCGTCCAGATGATGCCTCCCCACACCATAACTGACCCATACCCATAGCTCAGCGTGCTCAGCAATATTTCTGGCCTGGAACCTTTATCCTGTCTTCTCTACGTCTGTCAGAAAGTCTAGGCAAACCCTGGACTCATTAGTGAAATGTCCAGTTTTGTCTGGTCCACCTAACATGCTCCCTTGCCCATTCCAAACGGGACTGCGGCCGTGGTGCGCTGGACTGGTAACCCGTAGATCCGGGTTTCAATCCCGGTCGCGGCTGGTTAAACCCTTCTACACAAAATAAATAAAAGAATTCTTCTTATACTTTTCATAACATAGTGAGAAACTTTTGGTGCCTTAACAAAAGTTGAATAGTATGCAATATCTTCATACATCTCGTAAAAATGTAACGACAAGTTATTTCTTTCTCGCAATATTTATAGAACTCATTAATTTCATTGCCTTTGCCATGGAAATATTAACGTTTCGTAGTATACCAGTCTCTGTCAGTATTAACGGCACAACTCCATGTTAATTATTGATCTATTGTGTATTATGATAGCATAATAAAGAATGATATAAGGCGAGTTATCCTTTCAGGGTCAATCTGTTGAAGATATGTTTAGTTATTGTCTTCATTGATAATTCATTATTCGTCAAAACTTCTAGTTGGTTGTAAACAATAGCGCAATTTTGCAATGTATAATTACTTATGTAAGGATATTTATTCATTTTTAAATGTAAAAACCTGTTTTTGTGTTATAAATAGTCGAGATCTCCGAAAAATCAAACTTTTTGTACAAACAAATTTCTTTTTAACGCATAGCGAAATTGCCGAGATGATCAGATATGGAATAAATGTAGGTAATGTAAGTAAGTTATTTAAACCAGTGGGTTCTGTGTCACAATAAATAAAAGATGAATTCGGTTACACATTCGTTCTTAAAATGCCATTTAAAATATACACACGTGTTTATTTACCGACATTTTTTTGTAAGAAACAAATTGAAACTTAATTACTTGCTTGTTTACACAATTACTTGCAGTCCTACTCTAAATCTGTTCGTCTTATGTTCACCTCTTTTTCTGGCACAAACCATCACAATGCAAGTGCTGGAATAGACTTGTGGTCTAAAAAATGGCGGGCGGTTTCACTAATTGATCCGCTAACGATGAACGAATTTGATTGGCTATCACATTTTAATAGGCTGTATTAATTTATAGAATAATTGTTGATTACACGAGGTAATAATGATCTGACACTTCTATTGTTCATTTGTCGCTTAGAAAAAAACGCAGTGGGTGCTATTTTTGAAAAAAGATTGACGCCTTATTTGAAGATGGATTTCAAAGCGGTTTTCGGTATTTTGTAGCGTGCTCAGAATTTTGATATTGTCGTAATTGTCAGCGGGGTTCAGGCTACGAAATTTCTTTAAAGTCAAATATCTATTGAACGGGGGACGTTATCAAAAATCTGAGACACTGTTCCCTGCATGATACCATGATTGTTATTTTAAGGCTAATTGTTGTAGTATATCCTTATGCGCAGAGTAGTGATCGTTGTTCAAAAATATGAAAATTGCGTGCGATATTGCTTTATAGAAGAACGACCAAGTACAATATTTGTTTCAAATCATTTGCAGTAGACTCTGTATAGTGGGTTTATTAATGTATACAATTATGATTGACTTTTTAAAACTAAAAATTAGTTACTTGATATCCCCATGTAGCCACTTACGCAACCTATAAACAAGAGGACCATGATGGCCTTTTCTTCACTCACTTGAGCAAAAATTGCAACATCTAAGGTTTTCCTGTGATTTGACCTAGTGTCCTATTTTTTAACTGATTGTTCAACTATAGCTCCTTTAGCACTACATGATCAGGTGAGCTAAACACAGAATGGCCTAAAAGCACAACTTGAGATCAACAATTAAAATCATAATAATTCTTCATTATTTATTCCATGGTTGTAAGAAAAGTATCTATTGAAAATCTAGTATATAGTTCATAAGTTTTCCATCACTAAGAATATCACCCAAGCTGAATGCAGCTTTTGTGACCTCCTGTTGCTTTGATCTTGAGGAGTGTGAGTACACCCCTATTCGACATGGAGAAGTGTGTGCTTATCAAGGAATCCACAAGGGAGCAATCAGATAATCAAATGTGGTATGAGGAAAGGAATAGACGGATCACTGCATCACATTTTGGACTGGCGATACACACCAGGTTTGGTTTCGTTCAAAATGGTCATATTTTATAGATACAGATACGCAGATGTAAAATTTATAACCAGCGATAGGGAAGCATGCGAGAAAGTGTGTGCAAATGAAGTGCCAATCATCAATTCTTACTGCTTTAATAAATTTCTGTAAGCAGTCTACCATATCAAGATATTGGAACCATATGAGGCAATTCATATGACTGTATCTCACTTGTGTTATGTCGTGTCTCTTTCTGGTGTTCAAACTCCAGTATCTCATGTATATAGACTTTGAAGGAAAAACTCGCAACGTTTGGTCACGATAACCGAGTTTAAGACAGAGGCTACAAGAAAGTTGCCGTGAACAGTTCGAGAAATAACTCCTATTTAAAATATGACCGACTGTGTTGTCAGCATATATCACCCCCAGAGCTTCTTTCAACCCCATACCTCCCATAAGATGATCAATACTTCCAAGGAAGCTCATTTCTACATGTAAGCCACCGAGCCTCAAAACAATATTTTTCACGTCACTACAGGATTGTTCGTGCTGCTGTATTAAAGGTCAAAGCCGTTGGTCTAGATTTCACTATTTTCTGTTTATACACACAAAACCATGTTAATTTGTGAAATTTTCTGATTTCTTATATTGATTTTCAACACAAAAAAAAACGGAATTAAAATTCACGAATTTTGTACCGGGTCTAAAAATAGACTGAGTTACCTCTCTTTGTTTGTGACGTCATACATGAACATCCAACATTCGCGGCCATTACATTCGTGATAACGTTTTTTACTGGGTCGAGTTCAGTGACATTTTTTACCAATATAACCTAATTGTGATGAGTATGGAGTATTTTTTTTTTCTGACGAATCGGACAGTTTAGGAGATGAGGAAATCGTGAAACCATATCAGTATGAACCAGAATATGTTAAATCTTCATCGGAAAGTGACTCATCAATTTTTTCGGAATCGGAGTGTGAAATTGTCGGAGGAGTTCAAGATCTGTCAGAATGGTTAGGAGTTATTATAATTATATTTTTCTTATTGAAAAACAACGATGAATGTCTGAAATTTTAAAATCGGTCTTTTTTTCTTATAATTACGATAATTGATAACTGTAACTCCCGATCTTGTGAAGGCTACCCGACCGGGGCTGTTTCGCCCCAAGACATTCTGTCATTCGCTAATTTAACTGGAATTCTCGACATAGCCCAGTAAACCATTTTGCGTTTTGTAAACGCCTTCAAAACGTACGCATTAACGTTTTTGTCAAAAGTTTGGACAACGTGGTGAAAACCCCAAATCCGTTACATTTTGTTGACGTGTGGCAAACGTTTTTTACTGAAAACGTTTCAATTTACCGTTTTGTAAACGTTTTAGTCGTTTTGCAATCGTTAGGCAGATGGTGGGCCAACGTGTCAACAACAGACTTAAATCGTTTTGTAAACGACTGTAAAACGACTAAAAACGTCAGTAAATGCGTTTTTGTCAAAAGTTTGGACAACGTTGTGAAAACCCCAAATCCGTTACATTTTGCTGACGTGTGGCTAACGTTTTTTACTGAAAACGTTTCAATTTACCGTTTTGCAAACGGTTTTGACGTTTTGTAATCGTTAGGAAGATGGTGTGCCAACGTTTACTAGTATGTCGTTTTGTAAACGACTGGCAAACGACTAGAAAACGTCCGTACTTGTGTGTTTTTGTCAAAAGTTCAGATAACGCTGTATACACCCAACATCCATTATATTTCCACCGGCGAAATGTAACGGATTTTGGGATTTTCACAATGTTGCCCAAACTTTTGACTGAATCACTTAAATGGATGATTTCTAATCGTTTTCCAGTCGTTACAAAACAACATACTAGTAATTCTGTTTATCATTGGTATAGAAGTACTAAAATAGTTCAACAAATATAGTAAAACAAAAATTACGCATTCCAGAAAACCAATGGTTTAAAACTTATAGATAAAATATATAAATGTGAGTATCTTAGAAACATAAGGAAAACGATATTTGTTACTCTAAGTGATACATGTCTCTCAAGGTACTTTGAGGTAGATGAACAGTAATTTAAGGAAACCAGCAGCAACTTAACAATGTTCTTTATTTACATAAAAGAAGACGGCAGTATTAAACAAACAAAAAACAAAACACCAGAAACAACTAAAACTCTGACAGTTAAATTTCTAGTTCAAATGTAGCACATGTGCTTAGTTCAATACAAGTTATTTAATTGTCATCACTCATCAGTGTCACTGGATGATGTCTCCTCACGAGTGGTACTTGTCTGGTGATCAGTTGTCAACGTCATCATTCGTTTCTTCTTATAATATTCTCCACCTTTCAAGGTGCTAGATCTTTTGAGCACTTCGCTGGCTTTATTTCGCAACGTCTTAATGTCTCCACCCTGGTACTTCCTCTTTAAAGCATCTAGAAAAAGACAAAGAATGAAAAACGATATTGATTGTTGATAAATCTATATAATTATGATCCAACGCTTAAAAAGGACGATTTAAAAACTGTTTAAGCTTAATGTACATCATCTTGATAGTGACGCAATTTGCAATTTTGGGATGCAAGCAAATATGCAAAAGAATTTAGCCTGGCAAAAAAATAAAAGGCTCAATACATAGACTCTAAATTTGAAATTGACAAGTATTTACTTGACTCTTTGTCAAATACATTTATTGTTTTGTAGTTTAACATCTGGACACATCATTCAAATGCATCAGATAACAAGATCAGCTTTCCAAGTTATCATTTTTTATTTGTTGTAATTCCGACTTGGTATCTGTATCATCTGTTACTTGTGATCTTCTTTGATTAGAACTTGGAACAGGCGATGAGGTTCCAACTTCTTCTTCTCCTCCTGTTTAACTACCACTGTACACAAGAACTTCGATAGGGGGATTTACCAATGTGTTGCCTAATATTTAACATATCATTACTCAGCTTATGTCATAATAGCCAACCTAATGTATGTATAATATGCAGCGTGGGTAATTATTTTTATTGCTAAATTTCAAAAAAAAAACGTTTTTGCCTCTGCTATGGAAGTTTACTAGATTTTACGAAATTACAAAAATATTACAACTACAATCAATCGCTGATATGAAACTTTACAAATTGCAACTTGCAATTTACAAACTACAAATGAACTATAGAAAAAGCAAAGTTACATATTTATATCAGTGATATAAAATAAATGAATGTGTTTAAAACATTCTTACACCGTCTTAAAACATTCAGTCTTTTTAACAATATTTATGAATACATTCAGAGCTACATCGAAATTTAAAAATGATAGAAGCACTGTGTAATTACAAACATATCAAGAGCAACCAAAAGCTCCCAAAGCTCGGCTGTCAAGGTCAAGGTCATATGAAGTTGTATGGTCATGTGCTATTCTTAAGATGGAGTTTTAATTGTAGACCATTGTGTGCAAGTAGACTATGCGCTGAATTGACTCATAAATAAAAATAAAATATCGCAATTACAAACGTTTTCAACAACGACGCAGACGACACCAAGGAGATGACAATAACTCGATTTTCACATACTATCACATTGTCTGTGTTTTACCAATGGCATTTTGACGTTGCGCAAACGTTCGCCCAATAGGTTTTTACATATTATAACATAGACAAGGACAGTTTTTCCACGTTGCTGTTGTTGATTTTTTATAATAAATTACAATTGAAAAGTTTAACAATGCCACAGCGGACGCAACAAAAAAATCTTTAAAAAGCCTACATAACAACCAACGGTTTTGAAACGTTCGTAAACCGTTTTTGAAAGCATTCATTTAATATTGCTAAATGACACTTAAAATACATCTTCAAATGTTAAAGACAATGCTCACACCACTATGTAAATATATTCAGTTACACAGACCAAAAACACGGCCTCAGAATTAACTCAAATGCGTATTTGCCCGCTATACACTTGAAATGTTTTTCAAACGTTTTCACTACGCTGTGTGTACGTTCGTGTTATTAGTTTCCGCATTTTTTACATTAATTAATGATATTACCTTTAAAAGTAAGTTGATCTTTATAAAAAAAATACTTCAATTTTAATCTTACCTTATTGTTTCGTTGTTCCTGCTGGGGATTTGTGAAGTTGAATTTATTTTTGTTTTGCCGGTATTTCTTCTTTGTAAGAACAAAATGGCGCCGAATATTTTGATTACGTCATGTGCCACGCGGTTAAGTACTGAAAACGTTTCAGAAACGTTCGGCATACGTTTTATCTAAAAGCCTGTGGAAAACGTTAACAGAACGTTATATATTGACGTGCTATAAACGTTTTGCGGACGTTTTAAAACCGCAGCCATTTCAAACCAATAATAAAACGTTGTAAAAACGATTTTAAAACGCGTTGAAAACGAAACATACCAAACACGTCTCCAAAACGAAAACGAATGGTTTACTGGGAGATAATATGACTGGTATAATTAATCATAAAAACAAGTCAAAAAATCATAGTTCGTGATGAGCATTCGAATTCCTTCGATCATTTTTATTTTCTACTGTACATATTCATATATGTTCAAAAATTGACTGGGGGCGAAAATCATATCGGGTCAGTAAAATAATTAGATGCGCTTCGTTCAGAAATAGATACTCTAGTAAATTTCTTGTCTAATGAATCAGAAATACATTTCTCAATTACTGCTCTTTTTCAATACAGGTGTCAGTGTGAAGGCTGTATGATTATGCAAACGGTAAATGAGTGCAGGTGTTGTAAGACCATGAGTGTTGTTGCTGGAAAGACCGAGGGTCTTCGGTGTATCACTGACCATGAAGGGTTCCAAGCAAACTGTTTGAATATGTATGTTCTGGAGACTTCTTATTATGATTACGTTTTGGACATTGGACCATTAGAAGAAGGCCAACTTGTTCATGAGTATGATATTTTACAATTTACTCAACTATTCTCGAAACCATGGCTTGTAAACTTGTTTCACATGTATTTCAATATCAACAACTTCCTGGGTGTCAACAAACGAACAAGTCTCCTCAGTATTCATGTTCACTCTTAATAGAACTATAGAATATATTTTGTGAAATCCTTTCATGCAATAAAATCAAAATAATGGTCTTGGGTTTAAACTTAATTCCCAGTGTTGTATCAGACTAGACATGTTGACCATGCAAGTTTCCCTTCCTTACTATATATAACTAATATGTACTATGTCTACGTTTGCAAGAGTTGATTTTAGATTAAATACACATTGACAATGTTGATTATCTTATCATGTTCATGACATTTTCGTACTGTAGGTTATACAGATATCTGGCATATAGACGCTTCACAAGATGGGTATACGGATTGATGTCAAAGAAGTGCCGCAAAGTTTTACCATCATGTGTAGTCAGAGCAATCCGGAACACGTTTTCTTCACAAGCATACTGCGGATTCAAGTACCCACAATGAAATTGAATAACTTGCCTGTAATTCTGAACAGACATGGGGTAATCATAATCATTAATTTAATCGATTGATAATTGATTAACATTTTTCAGTAATCATAGTTAATCATTAATCACATATTTTTTTGATTATTTTAATCATAATCAATTGATTAAAGGCTAAAATAAAGCTTTAATCATGATTGATATATGATTATTTTATGATTATTTGTGCCTTTATTGTCATATAACATGTTGACTTTTTAAACCTTTTACCAGAAGCAGTTACCTGTCTGACATACACACTTTTTCACACATTGCCCCCATTGTTCCCTTTTCTATAGCAATTTTATAAGCAAGGTGAGAAATTTGGCAAAGCACAACATTGATTTAACAGTTGTGGTCATTACAAAAATTAAATGTCTGATGTTATATTGCTCCAGGGCTTAACTGTTCCCTTTGACTCAGCAAAACAGATTATAGAATAAAAGTTAAATGACTTGATAATCTGTTACTTATGTATTCCTGCCACCTCTGCTCCAGTAGAGAGACTATTTAGTATTGCGGGGAAGTTCTTCAGACCGGAGAGATGTCGTCTAAGTGACAAAACTTTCGAAATGCTCATGATGATCAAATGTAACAAATAAACTTGAACAGAAAAGTGAACATGACAGTTAATGTACATAATAATGTGGATCATCCGATGCATATTGAGCTGTGACTTGTACAATGTAATATTAGAATATACACAAGTTCATTATTATTATACAGCCTATATACTATACAGATAGTATACTACTATCTTAGTTACTTCCTATGTGCAGTTCCTTGTAAAGATAAAGTAATAAATTCTACTGAATTTCACAATTTTATAGTTAACCCCATTATTTTAAAAACAAAATAATCATTAATCATGATTAACAACAATGAAAATTATCATGATAATCGATTAATGATAAATTATGCAGTAATCATGTTGTAATCGATTACTGAAAAAAACTCAATAATCAGTAATCTAATCGATTAATATTTTTGAGTAATCGCCCCATGTCTGATTCTGAATAAATGAATTGTAAACTGAGTAAATTTCTGTGTTTCTTTTCATATATGTTGTAATTACAGTGTCAGTGCTAGTCAACCATGCTGGAAAATGTTTTGTCTGTTCAACATTTATTGTAATACTATAACTAAAATTGACCTTCATACATTTTAATTTGATATCAATTCAAAAACACTGTGGGAAAATATCCGCATCTATCAGAGACAAACAACTACATCAGATCATAATTTTAATAAGTTCAAATATCAATACAATCATTACCACTAGGGCCACTGTAAAAGAACTGCTGGTTGTCTCACAACATGTCATATTCTTTATCTTTTCACAAGGTTCAGCAAATATCAATCAAAACAGAAACAAATTTACATGATGCCATATTCTTCAACAGTCATACAGAATACAATTCTTTCGTTATTATCACCTAATTTGAAGATCATAATATCAAATACACAGATACACCAACAACTAGAAAACAAAACTGAAAATCATGCACAAAATGTGTAACAAATCATTCTTTCATAAAATGAGGCATCTAACATGAACTAAATGAGAAATTAACTTCTAACATTAGAAAGTATACATACTGACAGTAATATGAACTAGTAACCACATGTCAAAAAGCTGACAATATTTTACAAATTTACAACATATATGAACATCTTTCAATACTTATATAGGTGCAGGACATTTCTTCTAAAGATTTACACTAAGAAACCACATTTTATTTCAATAGTTTTCCTCAGTTAAGAAATAAGTATTCCTATTGCAAAAGTTCTCTTGAATGAATAACGCTGATTTTTTGTACATGGATTTTGTCTTTATGAATGTTCTTTTAAAAAAGGTACCATTTCATTGGTTAAGTATGTTAAGTCATACAAGTAAGAAAAAATGCAACACACTTTTAACTTTTCTTAAGAAAATTGTAAAATCAGACCAGCAGTAAATATGCACTTAAACTTATGCACCCATGCTTTCAGTAAATAACACAACTGAGTATGCACCTATTTTTTTGACATTAATGTTTTTAACTTTTTCATCACTATTAATATTTATTAAATCGGTTAACATGACATCGGATCACATCCCCCTTCCACAGTGTATTATTGGTGTACTATGCGACAAAGGTAGAGGACGTTCCTTGTCTGTATTAGTCAAATACTTGTTTGCAGTTTTGTAACTAGGCTGACACTTTCTTAGTCTCAATACTTCATCCATAATGCTTCTTACATAACCTGAAGAAAAAGCATAATTTCTGATAAAAAGTTGGAAATTAGGCAAATAGGTGTTTCATTTAAACAAAAGAGTGAACAACTTGATATATATTTTCACAAGTTTTCTTAAACATGAATTAATAGTTGGATTATTCCTGTATTCACGTATATGTTTGATTACAATATTCATAAATAAACTTCATGCTCCTAAGATTTTACATTATATAAAAATAACATGATTGATCCATAATCACTAAAATTTAAATTTGACAGAATAATGCTAATTAAAAACCATCTACATTTGTATGTTTTTGTTTCGTTGACAATTTGGATATTATGCATAAAAAAATTGTTTTATCAAATCATCATACAGTTATTATCAATTGACAATTTTCACATTTATAATTTTATTGGTTCCTCTATGATATACATAACATATACAATATAATTGTGTGTCTGTTTGAGTATTTCCTGTCCTGATGGGAGAACATTTTATTCTTAATCAACATGTTGATGGGTGATAAAATTTTCTATTGTAGCTATTACATTGTGCAATATGGGGCCAATATATTGGACTAGGTGTCATATGTGGTCTCAAACAATCAATCACAACAGGGGTTGCATTGGCTGGTTTCATAAAATGGTAATTAACTGAGACCATAATGATTACAGGAAGTGGAGCATGGCCCCTCAAAGAGATAAGAATCACACTTATCTCTGTTGTGGACAGACATTAGCAATAATGTCTAAAGTCAATATTTTAATTAATTCTTTGACTAATTGTTCATCTTTATTTTTTCAAAAAGATTTTGCCATTTCAAATCAATGTGGGTATTTTTTACACATTATGTGGTACATGAAATATTCAACTGACCTGAACAAATTATCTCCATATAAAAATATTACTGAAAATCTGGTAAAATTTGATATTATTGCACAATTAGGTTCTAGATTTTGTCTGCAAGAGAACTCCATGAACATTCATCTCTCACACAACTATGTTGACATTATTAAAGCATTTAGTATTTCAATAAAAATAGCTTTGAAATGTAAGGGGGGGGGCAGGATAATCCACTGTCAGTGGAATTTTCATCTTGGACAAACCCTGCCACAGTGAATAATTGTAATTTAGTTTTTTGAAATATATCACTGCTTATAATACATTAAATGTTTCAAGTATGCACTTGATACCAATAACTTTTAACTTGACAATCAATTCAAAGACATGCTGAAATACATCCTTGTGATTAATGGATGATATATGAAGAAATGTATAACATAACAAAATCTATATTTTCTTTTAAAATCTATATATTCAGCAATCAAATCATTTTATAAAGAATATCAAGTATTCAGGATGTAAATTTATATATATATATTGAAGCATTCTGAATTATGTCTCACTAGTTCCTATTCTTATTACACATATATTGCACATATATATTTTACATACCCATTTGGATGTCTGACACTGCACAGAAAAGGAGTCTTTTTTAGTTGTGAGTGGACTTTGTTCCGCAGCCACAGAGGCAAGGATATCAAGGCAAGCATCCTGTTCCACATGAACCAATGCCGATGCTGACAGTTGACTCTCAAGATTCCCATCATTTTCCTCAGTCTCAATATTCTTTGCTCTAAATGAATGTACAATCTGCAAAATAAATAAGCAAGTCATGTATTCTTAGTAAACACATGTATACTTGAAATATACTTTTTTCTGCAATTGAAATTCACCGGATTCAATCAAACACTATGGACAAGTCCCCACGATGTCCAAACTGCATATTGTGTTGCAACATATACAGTTAACACAAGTAATTTATGGATTGTAAAAGCAGGTATTATATATGCAAACATTGTGGAATAAGTTATAATTGTAAATAGTAAATTCTTAATTTTATTCACTTCATGTGTCACTCATTTCTAACAAATAATTATAATGCATATATATATATATATATTAAAAATTAGTAAAATGACTTAAAGGTTGACTAAAGTCATTGAAAAACTGGAGACTAAACAAAAGCTAAAAGAATCTGAGTCATAATATTGACTGGAATTCTGCAAGACCAAGACCCAATGATCAATCTGTCAGATCAAGAGCAATTCCTCTTCATTGTCATGGTACAGGGTTCAATATAACTTTCTTGAAAGCAAGACCAGTGGTCTTGTCAGCCTGAAATTTTACTACATTGTCACTACCATATAGCGAGATACAACAGACCGGACCAGTATACAACTAGTGATTGTTGTTCAGACGTGCCTTAATGTCAAACCCTGTGGTATGCATATAATTTTTTATGCACTCCATCTCAGTCAATATTATTTGACCCAGTGCCAGATATGCTGATTGAGACTTTGAAAAGGATGGTAAGAATGACAGACTTTGGAAAGTCTGAACAAGTTAACTAGCTACCCTGGGAAAAGCAAGACTAGATGATGACAGATTGTAAGTTCCTAGTCAACTCTTACGAATAATCTGGCTGACTTGGTTGGTCTGACTGTAATTCATTCGGATATATTACACCAATTTTTGGCTTGTACGAGTGAGCAAAAAAAGCACTAAAACACTAAATCTAAAAATACTCCAGCAAAACAAAAAAGTATAGAAAATAATATTTTTTTACAAATCATGTACAAGTTAACTAAGGGTAAATATCCCATTCAGGTATGACATGACTAAGGTACGAGTTGACTAGCTCCCAATTGTACAATTGACACTTTTCAAGATGACTTATAGGGTTATACAATGAAAGTCAAGACAAACTAAAATAATTAAAAATGCATCCAAGAGAACACATGTATGTCATTTGATCACAGCTAGATTTTCATATAACTCTTGAGAAATTATATTCTCAAGACACCGATTTGCAAAGTTTTCTAACAAGAGTCTGTTCGTTCAGAAAAAAATTGTAAATTTGCCAAGTAATATGAAATAATAATAATACCTCTATTCGTCGTCGTTTCACACCTATGTTGGTAGCCGATTTTCTTGGCGAATGTTTATGTCGATGACTAAAAACTGACGGAACCGCACTGATTTTCAATCTAGGTCTAAATTTACTGTCAAAACCAATACTCCTTGTAAGATGCTCACTCTTCTCGAAGTCAGTATCAACGAAATGTCTTGAGCACAGCCTAGTATGCACGTTCGGTTGGAAAAATTTCTTGTGCTCACCTTCACGTCCGATTCTTTGAATCCACAGTTTTTTAGATGTTTGTCACTAGGGAAGGAGAAAAACTGACTTTTTCTCTCCCAGAACGAGAATTACAACCAAATGCAGCACAAACCACCATTTTGACTGCGCGACTGGCTCACTGACAATCGTCGGAACCACACTAACCAAAATTATACGATTTTCCGAAATTCCAATTATTATAAGAATGACAATGCTGTTGAACACTTATAACAATATCCAAATCGAAAATTCGCGAATAAAACGACAAATGAAACAAAAAGGACTCAGTTAAAAAGATAAAACGCTCACTGCAGACGACCAGTTCTACACTAACTTATATGCGCCGAATTGACAGATGTTCATCTATGACGCCACAAACAAAGGGAAGTAACCGGGTAACCGATTTACGACTAGGTCATTACCGGAATTAAAAATCGGTCTAAATCATAATAAATATGGGATTTGTTCGCGTAACTAAATTAATAGTGTTTAGATATGATATAAATCGATAAAGTTTTGAATTTAAATTCAATTTTGTGATTTTCTCCGTATTTGATCTCTAAGCACCGCTTTCCGCCACAATGGCTGATCAAACGTAAGTAGTGGAGAACAATTGTACTTAGCTTCCTGTTGGCTCACAAATGTCTCGTTGGATGGACACAGTTTCAGGTCACCTGGATTCGAGTCGATCGTTGGTATGAACAGAATGAACGATTTACCGGAATGACTGCCTTTCTGTGCCATTTTCATAAAGCCATTCCACAATGAGGTAGATGGTTGCAGTAACCAAGATAAATTCCAATGTAAATCGGCATTGCAGGAGGAGTCATGAATTTGAAGGCTGTGCAGTTTCATGAATTCTAATCGGAGTTTTCTCTTGGTTTAAAATGTACATGTAGGTTATATTTACTCGACATATTGATGCAATGTCCACAGAAGTCATGCTTATTCTTGGGATCCGTGAACATGTTGCATCACCTGGAGTAATGGTTGCTATTATGCCAATTCCGTTGAAAATTTTGTTCCCGTCTACAGTCCGTATATTGTGGTCAACATTGTCTGCAACGTGGTGCAGACACGTTCCTGGTTGATAATTTGCCATGTTTGTCCCATGGTGAACAGATGCACTTCTTTGGTAGTTTTGTGTTTCCTCGTAGGAAGCCAAGATGCCATGAGCTTTTATCAATTAGAAAACGTGATGTAACTGAATGCTCAGGCCAACTTGTAATGGGGTAATATTGTTCTTGGTCTCACACATTGCATTACATACAGTCCAATTGAAGCTACTTTACGGCCCGTATCTTTACCTTTAAACGACGCATTGAGGAAGCACTAAGATGTTTCTGGCAAATATTCGAGATAATAGTTTAAGTCGCATAATTCTTCTGGTATCGAGTAAGCATTTCTCTCAATGTTTAATGATTTTGTATCAGATTTTATCAATTTTGCTGCAGTTTCAATGATTCTCATTTTTTCTGTCTCAGAATCAGATTGTTTAGGTGAACTTGTGCAACAACATGGAAGCAGTTTATTTTAACGTTACTATATTATTTCTCCCATAAACACATAAAATGATGATACTATCACCAAAATGGTCTAATAACCGTTATTTTTCATGTGTTATACGGTTCATCGTCTTCAAGGAAGTATTTTTTTTGTCAAGGAGGTCGTTCATGGACATTTGGCTTTCTTCATTGTCAATTACATATTTAACTACCTTAGAAAATGCAAAATTATGTTTTGAAGCCGTTTGTAAGGGTAACTATCGTGACTCTCCGATGCAAACTTACTGAGTAACAATTTTCCAAGTCTAAAACGAACACTACATTCTTGGTTGTACACCGCATCAGCAGCATGCAAGTCACCTGCGTATTCGATACGACCCTGGACAGTATTTGACCAGTCATTGTTCCTTTGTTCTAGTATGGACTTTTGAAAGTCGAAAGTTCGAACTAGGAAGAATGTATTATGGTCGAACAGAAAGACTACAGAAAAGGCAGTCACTTTTGATAGAATTTTTTTTAAAAAAAAAAAAACAGAAACGAAGATTCCTGGATTAGAACGTTTCTGAGGACCAAGTGGACTCCGGAAGTTTTGCGCCTACACTCGGTATGTATTGACTGACCAGGTTCAATTTCATACCACATCCTCGTTCAATGCTAGCCCTACGAATGCTCTCACAGCCCTTAGATCCGAGGCAAACAGTTGAACTACTATTTTCTAAAGGATTTACAACATATTGGACATGTTTCCATATCTGATTTATCCATATATACTAGGACGAAAAAGGGTAACCTATTAAGATAGTTATAAAGGATATAATGTAATATTTTATGTTATTGTCAGGAAGAAATTGCTGGCAAACTATAGCGGCATGGGGCAGGGCAGTGTCTTGCTGGAATATATCAGGTCCGTGCATGCACACATGGGCGGAGGATTTCGTCTCTATACCTGACGCCGGTTAAATTTACAGTATACACGATGTCGCCTGTTTGCCTCATAGGAAAATTTGTTGGTGAGTGTGCTACCAACTTAGCCAAACAGCGTTGGGACAGACCAACATAGTGGGCTCTTTAGCCTATTAATATCTTTTCATATCATGGCATGTGCTATTACGAAGAAGGTCAATGCTAGATTAATGTATCTCTACAGGAAAAGAGACTATCCACATACAAAAAAAACTTCTTGCTTCATCTCTAATTCAACGTAACTTCGATTATTTGTCAATTTGTTTAACAAAGTCCATACCAAAAAAAGCTTCGAATTGCTCAAAATAGACTTATAAGATTTGTATTAGGTCTTGATTGCATATGCTCTGACTAAAGTTATGGTGGAGTTACATTGATGCAAAATTACCTGGAACAACTTACCATCCAACTTAATTTTATAGAGTGATTTATCTTCTTTTAAGTTAGCTGTTAAAGAACATTTTTAAATAATCTGACTTGGTTTTATTGTTGATACTGATAGGTACTTCAGCAATATTGCATATTTTAAGTTTTCATTTTAATATTTAATATTTATGTCAAGTGTGATGACTTTTAGTCTTCTTTTATTGTGCCTCATGTAATATTAATTACCTATTTAATGATTTTTAACAAATCGAAATTGGATTTCCAACCAATGTCTACATCGCTGTTGTCGGTGTTATTTTCAAAACTTTCAAACTAGCCTTCGTTCAGTTCACTAGCGGGTCTGTACTTTCTCTTCTTATAGCTCTGTTATTATTTTCTATAACTTTTATATCTTTAACCATACAAAGGAGAATACCTTACTACTCAACTTTTGCTAAATTTTCACTATATTATGAAAAGTATTAGAAGAATTCAATTATTTATTTTGCCTAGTTTGATTCAGCAATATTTTAAGATGGTCCAAAAACAGAATGCAAGCTTTTTTGTTAAATTTGTCCTTCTATCAAATTGATTAAACATGAAATTGATGACGGGGTACAACAAGTGTTAATTCAATATTTACGGGTGACCAGGTTAAAGTTTAGATAACCTTTGTGACTAGATAATACCTAGTGTCCAGTTAAGACATTATTTAAATACACATTCATTATATATACCTTCATACAAAACGGACAAAATGGTGTATCATTAAATTTCTATAAAATAAAAGAGCTGGAAGAAACCATGAAAGAAAATGGTTATACGAAACCCTGCGCGTTCAGCATAAAATGTAAATTGAAAATTCCTGTCTATTGTGTTGTTTTTTTACTCATTCAAGGACTGCAACTTTTAGTAGAATACTAAATCGTTAAAATAGGCAATGGTTTTACAGGGCAAAAATATCCGTACATACCACATTCCATTTATCAAAATAGTTCTCGTATAAGTGCTATTATAACTAGAGCACGCTGACCGCACGAGCATCCGTTTATTTTACAAGTTATACCTATATTAACTAAATACAAGAATATCAATGTAGCATATTAATATACCAAAATGGACACCAGCACACCGTGAATATTACTATTATCCCGATCTTCAAAGCCATCCTTTGTACTTCACTGGAATGTCGGTGTGTACACTCTCTACAAGCTGCTCCTGTCCTTAGCCTTCCGCCAAATTCTAACAAATGAATTTGATATTGCCGTCACAGCTTTTGCAAATATTCCACTCGCCACAAATAAAAAAGCGACCTCATTCGTCGCAATATCAGCATATGGCACGTTCACGTAAATTTGGTGCAATTCAAGGCATATCAAAAAAGAAAGAAAACTATAAAATTCCCTTCTTTTTAACTTGATATCAAGATTTTCTACCCGAAGTCGTAAAGCCGTGACATATACATATATAAAGCGAAACTGCGATAATATCGATAAAACTTCCTGAGATGTGTCATAATTCATAACAAAGCAATAAAAATTATACACTGGTAACGATGTCACATCTCGGAAAGCTCTCTAATACGAAGTATTTACGTTTTAAAAAATCTGACGAGTATTTCAAGTCCATAACGGAATTCGGGAATACTACAGACATTCCGTAAGACCATTGATTGTTTCAAATTTACAGATTATTGTGGTAAAAATAGTAATTTTTTATACTCACATGTGTGTTTTTGTTTATGTCAACCATGTTTTTGCAGGAGTATGCTGGTGCTACTGCGTAAATCCGGATTCATTTTGTGTGATTTCCACTTTTTTTCAACCGTGACTGGCCACGTGATTGAATTGTATCGTACATTTTCATTGGTTGGAATAACTTAGTTCTCATAATGCGGAATATCACTATTCACAATATCAGAATACAGCTTTCAACAAGGGTTATGTGACTGTCACGCTGTCATGAAGGCAAAAATCAACAAGAAACTGCGAGCTGGACAAATAGCGTAAAATACTCGCTAAAAGAGCTGTCTCCTATGTGATAGCGTTGGCAATGCGTGAATTTTATTGTTTTGTTATGAATTATGATCCATTTCAAGAAGTTTTATCGTTATTTCGCCACGACGCGTCTAAATAACAACTGTTCACAACTGTAAATTGCTGCCTGCAATACAGAATATCTTTCGCTCGTTTACTATGAAAGCAACTTGTTGAAATAATCACAATATTCATTTGATTATGTACTAGATAATATAACAATTTAATGTAAGTCTAATGTAAATTGTATTTTCTCTTTTGTCTTGTAGAATGACTTGCTCGGCACAAAATCGATACCAGACCGGCACAAGACCGGCAGTTCATGCACCATATAAAAAATTCATGATATTCTGTTACACAGTTCGCCATGGGCAATCAAGATATACATTTATACACATAATTTATTGATCAAGTGGTGTTTGAAAAGCGTCGAATGGTTATTGTTTCTGAGTAGTAATCACCACGGGCAGTAGAAACAGAGAATTGTAATGAATTAGATTTATAACACTCAAATTTAATTTCGTAATAACTGAATCATTTGACCAATTGCTTATATTCGGACAAAATAAATTCAAATGAAACTGGCTGTTGCTGCGACGTTAAACTACAAAGAAAAAAGAGAGAACAAAAGTATTACTGATATAATTTATAAAATTCTACATGCATGCCTGCATAATCGTAGTTAAATGCGAAAATTAATATCTACTTGGTATATCGAGCTGACCGGCAAGAGAGAAATAAAATTCGGGTGCAAAATCCAAGTACACTCCAATAACAGTAACTTCAACAGTAATAACATCAATCACTAAATGTACTAGTTATATGTCACCAACACGTTCAATTCAAATATAGTAAACCTATGAATTTATTTCTCAGAAATGCATATTTAACGCTTTTCATCCTTATCATCCAACGTGATCAAGCATTTTTTCTGATAATGAAAATGTATTATAAGAATAGTTAACTCACCAATGTGGCTAATGCGCAAACAATAAATTGCTTGTCGATTTCATTATAACTGAAAAATAATTGAACCCAAGAAAAAAGTTGTCCATTTCGTTACATGGAATGAAATCAAACGTGACTGAAAAACAAATCATAGTAGATAGTTTAAATCCATATCAAAATCGTGTTCACTGATTCAAAATAATATTGTATGTTTGCTAGACGTTCAAACGATGATAAAATATCATAGATGATAATTATTATTTTAGTTTAAATGAAAATGATTTGTTAATTTTTTACCAGAAGCAAGAAGTAATTTCAGACGACAATATCGATCAATTCGGAAAGAAACGGACACCGAACATAATCTATGCTTTACTTATCGATTAAAATGAAAACTCTCTCATGACTGACCTAACATAAATGCGAAGATACATTCAGAAAAAGGTTATTGTTCGGACAGGAATGACTTGAGCCTATACTTCCATATGTCACACAGGTTGTTGATGTTCAACATATACTGCTCAAAATTTGCTAAGGATCACTTTTTCTACAGTACGTTACTTTTGTGTATTTGTTATCCATATGAAAATCGATTAAAAGGAATTAAATATAATTAGTTCGGAATTGATTTTTGTATGAAAATAATGACAATGGAATTGTTCCTTGACGTGTGCCTGTTGCGGAAAGAGTGCCGTGGATGAAAATCAACATTTTGGAGATCGCATAGTGAAATTAAAAAAATCTTGCAAATCAGGAAATGGTTTGCGTAGGGTGTTTAATACCGAGTATGGTGTCGCGGGCATTAATTACGGTCTGGCATCGCCGCTGCATGCTGCTAATGAGCCTGCGGAATATGGGCCCATTCCTCTACGAGTGCATGTCTAAGCTCCTGAACTGTTGTTGGTAGGACGTTGCGTGAAGAAATGGCTTTCTGCAGCATATCACAAGCATGTTCGATTGGATTTAAATCCGGGGACCTCGCTGGCCAATCCATGCGGACTATAGTTGGCTCCTCAAGATATCGGTTTGTGATGTGGGCTCAGTGTGCACGGGCGTTATCATCCATAAGAATGAAATCAGGGCCGACTGGGCCAGCGCACGTGCGTACATGGACGTCTAAGATTTCATTGACGTACCTTACTGCCGTCAGTGTACCGTTTTCAATGATGTGTAGGTCCGTTTTCCTCTGAGCGCTTATTCCTGCCCACACTATGACTGAACCCCCACCAAAACGGTCGTGTTCTGCAACGCATGCTGGAGCTAAGCGTTCATCTGGACTTCTCCAAACCCTAGCCCGTCTGTCCGTGAAGTCCACACAAAACCTGAAGAGGACCGGGGTCCAATCATTAACTGTCCATGTGACATGAGTCTGTGCCCATTGCAAACGCTCTTGAATATGGCGTTGTGTCGATGGAATGCGAATTGCTGGCCTCCGTGACCTCATCCCAGCATCATGCAACCTGTTTCTAACTGTTTGTGTGCTTACACGCACACCAGTTGCATTCTGGAAGTCGTTACGTAAGGTCGTAGCGTTCGAGAACCGTTGGCGCCTGGCCCGAAGGACAATAAATCGGTCCTGGGCTGAAGTCGTTGAACATTCCCGACCTAAGGCGTGGCCCTGCAAGACATTTCCAGTCATTTGGAATCGGTTCCACATCCTGGCGACAACGCTCTGGGATACCCCAAGGACATTGACAACGTGCCTTTGTGAAAGACCAGCCTCCAACATTCCAATACCCCTGTTCATCTCATGTTTAGTAAGACGACGTCTAACCTGTCGATTTGCCATAGTTTGCTAATTTCGAACACAGTTTTAGAATAAAACGAGAGAAGTTTTGCTGCTTGTACATGTTTAAGTGAAAGCACATGGCCATAAAACACCAAATTTCCATGGGTATGCTTTTCTATGTGCTTATCATGCAAGGTGTACATGACAAATCGATAACTTAAGTACACAATTATGAGATCCCCGTACAGGTGTATCGTTAGCGGAAATATGATTTTAATATGATTATAATAGGACTGAAATATGCAATGTCAAAAAGTTGATCCTTAGCAAATATTGTTTAGTAAGAAATTTACCCACTGGAGATTATGATTTCCAGTACTCGAATAATTGCTAATTTATTTGTTCTCTTTTAGGATTTTATTGGTCAATACGACCTATAATAGACTGACAACCTAATCGGGTAAAATTCTAACTTTTCTTCTTCGATTTCTCGGCATCGGATTGAGCTAGAATCTTGGTTTTAGTTTCATTTTGTGCGATAATATATACCTGATACAACTGTTTTAAAGCATTTGTTGTTTTATAATTTTGCGTTTTGTGAAGGTGGTGACTGTATAGACGTAGACTTGCAGCATATATCTAGTTTTGAAAAAATAATTCTACTAAATAATCAATCGTAATTTTTAATAACTACAATTAAGAATATTTCAAAAATTCATACAATGAATTTTCTTTTATGATATATTTTGATAATATCGTGTATCTATATCAGTATGAAAGTACTTACAATTTAAACGTACTGTAATAAAAATTTAAATTGATTTTATATGAAGATAATTTTTTTTGTTTTTTTTACTGTTTAAATTAGCAATAACATAGTTGACCTTTCTAAAACTTAAAGGACAAAACATTTACCCGGTCGACGACTTCTACTTGTACATAATAAGTACATAATTTAGAGAATAAAAATGGGAAACGGTCCCACTTACATAAACACTGATCTTGAAGAGCACCGCGCATAATTAAAAAAACTGCACCGCAAACAATTCCAAAAGAGACATAGATAAACTTCAGTCATTGTGTAAAAAAACTGCAAAAGTCTACGTGAAGATGACCTTCAAGACCAAATGTTAGAGCTAGAATCTAGATCTAGATTCATGGATCTGATATACTACGGCCTGCCTGAACCACCAAAACCAAAAAGTGGAGAGATAGCGAGGTCAGATGAATGCGAGGAGAAAGTGAAGATATGATAAAAATATTCTTGAGGTCATAGGGGGCTAGAGCGTTGAAAGGATGGTGTATAACAGTGTATTAGGCCTAAAACGGCCACACAGACAAAAACACATATATACTGAACAGACAAAGAAACGCAACTCCAAATTTAAACGTGTGTATAACATATTTGCAAAAATTATCAATTGTGCAAAAGTCGAATTAATGACACACTTCAGTAATTGATCCGGAATGTAACCATTATAGACGGTTAAAAATTTCATGACGGCACACCAGTCCGTTTTATCTGGTAGGTGGTCATTTAAGAAGTTCAAAAACAGAAGCAGTTAATAGCGGGTATGGCCTCCATTTGCATTGAGTCCTGCACGCACATGCCTCGTCTTGGACTGGATTAAACGATCAGTGTGCTTGATGCTTGGGGAATAGCATTCCACTCCTGTACGAGCGCGAGACGAAGTGTTTGAAGCGTCGGAATAGTATGAACGGATCGTCATAGCCATGACAGGCTTCAATGGGCTGATAAGCCACATCAACTGGACAAGGCAAGACTGACGGATGTTTTTTTTTTCAGATGAATCCAGGTTTGCATTGCCCAATAGTGTTAGTCTACCAACGTAGGAATGTACGTTACGCTGACTGTTGCGTTCTTCAGCGGGGACCGTTTTGGCGGTGGGGGTTCTGTGATGGTCTGGGCCGGAATTGGGTATGGGTATCGTATTCAATTAAGTGGTCATTGATGGCAATTTGAACGCTCAAAAGTATAGAGACCATAAAATGAGTTTTTTGAGCCCGCTCTTGCGTAACCGGCTTGGGTTATTTTTAGCACGGAGAGCAGACGACAGATTCCGATACGGCCGCCATTTTGTACTTTTACTACTGGGCATTTTGGCGGGTTAGTTAGCAGATCGATTTCGTTAAAGCAGTTTAACGTAAAACAAGTCTGTACATGTCCGTAAAATCTTTAGTTCTCCAATTTCCAATAGCTTCGGACAGCCGACAATTAATTATCGCTGAGCGCATTATAATTTTTTTTCAATACTACAAATATTCGCCAGGTAAGTGGTCACTATTTATCATCAACCCATCAGATTTCACCATTTTATCAGTGGTTTGTAATTTCGCTCAGTTGTAATATAGCCGCTGAAAGGAGAACCTCGATCGATACACAGGTATAACAGTCTCGTTTGTACTGGTAGTACACGACAAATTTAATGTAGTAATTTTTTATCATGATACTCTCGCTCACGTACCTTCTGTATCGAGCAGACGACGCTGTGTAGCCAAGCGGCGTAGGTTTTTAACAATAGAAAAATAACCAAGGCAATAGTACAGTATATACAGTTTTATTTCTACATAAATATTTACAACATGTACGATACAAAAAAAACATCATTCAAGTCCACAACACAAATAAACAATATTAGGCAAAATGTTTTAATTTATGCATTTTCTTCTTCTTCGGATTCTTCTTCACTATCTCCATCATTAGTAAATTCCATATCAAATAGATCTTGAAATGAATATTTATATTTTCTTAACACTTTCGTCACTGCTGACGTGGTATTATATCCTTTTGAGATAAGTTTGTCTATCTTGTCCATTATTTTCCGGTGTTATGTATTGTTTCTACGTGGTAGAATATAATTGTCAATCAGCGATGTGTATTTGTCGAAAAACCCCTTCTCATTATAGGGTTGTATGCGCTCCACTGCCATTTCTTGCGCAGTGTCACTTTCTTCACCATTGTCTATAAATGTGTTGTAAATTTTATCGAACTTTTTATCGTTAGTTTCACGGGCCCTTTTCCACAATTGGACATACGCCTCATTATCTTCAACTGTATCTTCGCTATCACTCATTTCTTCGTGTTTCCTTTTCTGTTCCCTATGTTCGGGACACCAGCCGCTTTTTACATGCCTCTGTACATCGTAAACAGTATCAAATAACTGTCCACAATCGTCATAAGCTTGTCCTTTATTTTCCTTGATTTCTTCCAAATTATTTTCTAGATTATTTTCTGACTTATCCTCTATTTTGTCTGGCTCTGAGTATTCCACGACGTTATCCGTTTGAATTTCAGCAGCAGAATGATTAACTTCTGGGGTATTGTCTTCTTTTATAGGTTGAGGAGGAGTCACATGACTTATGGATTCTGAATGTTTTTGACTGAAACATTTTAACCTCTGAAATCCTATTCTTGGTACTACTGCATTCTGAATCACATCGTACAATGGTTGCCATCGTTTGTATAACCACACGATCCTTTGGATACCAGGTTGAATTTTAGAGCTGTGATTCTGTAATAACTCTTTCAACATCGTTGTCTTCCCACAGGCTGAAAATGAAGAAAACAGTTTAAAATGTACCACAAAATATTTTAAGAAAAAAAAGGTACAAAATATGTCACTAAAATGTACTAAATTTTCAATATTTTAAGCAAAAACGTTTGTACTTCAACTCGAAAAAAAAGTTGAAAATACCTATGATTTTTGTAAAACATATGGCATTAAAATATACCAAAACTATGGGAAAAAGGTAGAAAAATATCTATAAATATATACCAAAAAAGTGTCATTAAAATTAAAAAAGCGAAATTTTCAGAGAAAGCCCTGTATTTTAGTCATAAAAATATTTCAGAGAAAAAATGTTGAAAATTAGGCAAAATTAGATTATAAAAAAATGTGATAAAATACTAGAAATATGTATAAAATTACCTGTGGGACCTGAAATCATCATAGTAAATGGATGGTGAAACACCATGTTTTCTTTTTGCGGTGATTGTGGTGGTGATGGCGGAGGCAGAGTTGCTGTAAACATGCGCTCCCGGCGCTTCCAAATGCGCGCATTGCATCATGTCTTGGCCCTGTTTGTAACATTTCTGTATGTTGGCTACGTTTATGTCTTAACATGTTGTATCTACTACAAAATTCTTTGTTACACACGGAGCACGTAATATTTTCCATGTTGACTCTCCGACAGCTAACACACAAATGACACAATTTTGTAAAATGTACTCTGTTGTAGAATTCAATTAAAGTGACCAGAGGAGGAGGAGGAAAGTGCATTAATAGGTACGTATCATACATTTCTATTCATTTCTGTTTTGGACTCTAAACAATAAGCATGGCTCCGTGGGAGGAATATCTAAAATCTATTTATTTCGATCCCAAACACCCAGCTGCCTTTGCCGGACCGCAAAAACTATACAAAGCGGTTAAAAATGAGGGGAAATTTAATATTGGAATGCACAGAATACGCAAGTTTTTACAAAATCAGGAATCGTGCAGTTTACACAATCCGGTCAGGCGACGGTTTCAACGCAATCATGTCGTTAGCGCGGGTATAGACGATTTATGGATGGCCGATTTAATTGATATAACGAGATTTGCTCACTGGAACAAAGGATTCAGATACATTTTATTGGTGATTGATACATTCACCAAGTACGTGTGGTTACAGCCCTTAAAACACAAGACGGGCGAGGGCGTAGCTAAAGCATTTCAGGAGATTTTTGACTCATCAAAACGATCAAAATCCGAAACACAGTAAATCGGACATTAAACTTAAACCCTTCAAATTTAAAGTATCGAACTATGTGCGGATTAGTCACTTGAAAACTGCGTTTACTCGAGCGTACGACCAAACGTACTCCGGAGAAGTGTTTCAAATTCATAAACGTTACCACAAGGGAACCGATATACAGGTTACGAGATCTACAGGATGAAGATATCAAAGGAACATTTTATCAAAGTGAATTACAGAAAGTGGACTATAATCCGGATCAAGACTTAAAAGTGGACAAAGTGTTGAAAACTAGAGGCAAAGGGCTCAAGAAACAGTATTTTGTCAAATGGAAAGATTATCCCAATAAGTTTAACAGCTGGATCAAAGCTAATGACTTGAAATAATTATGTAAATAACATATATCCATTGTATATTCATTGTATCAATAAGAGTAATATAAAAAAATTGTTCTTTGTTGATTTATCACCCAATGTATCCCTTGAAAAGGGCGTACACCACACAAACTGTTAACCATTAGATCTGTACCCCATATGAGGATAACGTTAGAAGCTTGTCATAAGTAGGCACCCTTTCGGCATACAGAGCTGACTTGTATACCCAATCTAGTAATGATAACGGACATTGAGGATCAGGTCCTTTTACTAGACGGAGAGATTCCTACTTTTCCAAGCTTTTAACGTTTCAAGATAACTAGAAGCGGTTCCTAATGCTACTTCGTGTATCATCTCACTATAGCATTAAGTTGGTCTAACGACATCTCCATACTTCTAGTAGTCCGTATTCAAGTAATTTTTGTCTCTATATGGGAATATACTCACCGTATAATTCCAATTTATATTATCAAACTGACGTAGTTTTCCCGTCGGAAGCATGTCTGAAATGATGACTTAGATCCAATAAGTCACTCTATATATACTATGCAACGGGTCCATTACAGGTGTAGGTGTTTTATCAGACGTTAACTGTACACTTATATTGAATACCTATACATAAACTAGTAATGTGCACCCCTATTTTTAGACTAGTCCACTATTTGGTATTTCAACCCGATTAGTCGAATTTTAACTTTTGACGGAGACAGACGTGATTTTTACCACTACGAAATGAATATATTATGAAATCATCTTATTTTTATTTTAATTTTAAACCCTTTATTTACATTACTCAAATTGGCTAAGTCTTACAATTGTTATTATGCACGGAAAAAACCGTAGGCATTCGAATTTTAGTTTAGCCCACCGACAGCTGGATTCGAACTCGGGACCTCTGGATTAGAAGAGCAGCGCGTCAACCATTAGGCTATGCAGGCTAACAGAACACAACGCAACATTTTAAACTTATATACTACCTTCTCCATTATCACGTTTATCTGGCTCGATTTAAATGTAAACGTCGTCTGCTCTCCACTTAAACCGCAGATACAGTGTAAACTACCCATGTTCACTATCAAGCGGATATACTACAACTGACGGGTTAACTACGATAAAAGACTGAGACATTAGTGTACTGAAAATTGAAACCGGAATACAACTAAAAGTGGCGGACTATCGGAAAATTCAAACAGCGTCTGTCGACTGCTCATCGTACTAAAAATAGCCCAATCCGGTTACGCAAGAGCGAGCTCAAAAAAAGACTCATTTTATTGATTTTTCAAAATGGCCCATTTATATGGAATAAAAAAGAAAAACGCACGGGGTCACCGAGTGCAAATCGACTGGATGAGCGTCCCTGACTACTGTCAAGTTTTGACCACAAGAACTTGCTAAATATTGTCTAAATTTCAACACATAAAGATTTAACACATATTCTTCAATGCCAAAGGACGGTTTAAATGATTTGTAATAATACAATTTACAATTATCATAGCATGAACTCGACCACAGTTGCATATATTGGTCCTTCAAGCGATTTATGTATTGGTAAAGAAACAAATTTGGTTGATAAACAGTTTGCATGTTCCACACATAAAATCATTACTTTGAAGCCCTTTTCCAACATCGGATGCCCAATCTTCACAACCTAAACTGTCATAACACTTAAACATGTTATAACACAATTAGACATATCTGTTATCAGGTAAAGAGGTAACTCGTAACCAGTAATTAGCATCTTTTGGAAGCTACAAGGGGAATCGACTAAGGTCACCCAATATAGCATTATTACAACTCTTGATACTTAGCATTCATAAATGTTACAGGCATGACACACATATGTATTTCAGGTATAGGTATGTACATTTTCAATTGAAGATACCTCCTTCAAGCCCCACAATTCTGAACCTCACAGTATGATTGATACAATTTTTTAATCAAATATGTTAAAAATGTCTTATAAGGTATACAGCCTATCTTGGCAAAATATGCAAATACGTAAAGAAATACCCTCTTCCCCTTTTCCGCCATAGCTTCAGCCATCTTGTAAAGTGACAATCTGTTAGTAAACGTTGGTGAAGTTATTTACCACTGCTAATTTCTCCCCTCTAAAGAACCATTTTTCCTTGGATAATAAATTGCCACCGCTTTTAAAAACCAACACTTTAGTCTTTCCTATGTTGACTTGTTAATTTATAATCAATTGCAAAATTTGCTTGAAATATTTAGTTCCCTTTGAAGACCACTAACAGTATCTGATATTAACCCAACATCATCGGCAAACATCAATAAAAAATTCAGTAAGATCTGGATGAAGTTGTATACCTCTGACGTTAGGCCATACCAAATCACAGCGTAACATCGAGGTTCAAAAACCTATCTAGCTATCCGGAAAAAACAAACAAGTGCCTTGGGAAAAAACACAAATTTCCTACTTAATTGCCGCAAAATATTAGCTTCTATTAAAAGTGCAAACAGTCACTCAGTGAGAATAAATATGTATCATTTCTTAAATCAAAACAAAAGCATTATATTAATCGATTTTGACGACTGGAAGGCACATTGATACAAAGCAAATTGTTCCAGTATGTTATGGTCCAATAATTAAAAAGATATTTCAAATGATCAAATATTCAGTATTACAATGTTTTTTATTCGACTCAGGTGACCAAAACCTTTCCATCCCGATTTGGTATGGCCTCATCTATAGAAACCTCTAACTCTAGAAACGTCAAAACAGTCTATATATCACTGTATTCACAAAATTCAGGAATATTGTTTTCTATAGCTATAAAATCTGGTTCACTCCCAGTCCTAGCGTTGAAATCACCACATAATACCAAGCCATTATTTAACAAATCATTCCTGATAATGATTATCTTCCAACATTTGCAAAACCTTAGAAGATTCGTTTTGCAATAAAGGTGAATTTTCTGGGGGATTGTACAACACACAAAATAGCTCATCTTTATGTGACATAACTACTGTCCTGTCGAATAGCAACAGCAACCCATACTTGAATCCTGCACATAAACACCTCCCATATTTCGACCTCCTTTAGAGTAAGATTTTTAAAAACAGTTAAACATCTGGTACCCACTAAATATATTTGCACATGAATTATACTGTGAAAGCCATGTTTCCTGGAATGAAATTATAACATATTGTTGGACGAATTTAATACATCATTTATTCATCAATACACTATTTGAGCCACAAATATTTCATGATAGAAAGCTACATTTTTGTGCTGGGCTTCGACCATCCACCCTATTGTTGATTATATTGATGTTCAGTTTCCATGTCTTGCTGTGAAGTTGGTTGCTGACTGACTGCTCTTTTAAATACTGGTTTTCTAGAAGCGGTTCCACATCCTCGCTACAACGCTCTGTGAAACGCTAAGTTGACGTGCCACGTGCAAGACTGTCTTACACGATGATTAGCCATCGTTGAAAGTTGTTTGAAATGGCTAATTATCGTGTAAGACGTCTAAGTGTGGAAGAAATGAACAGAGGGGTTGGGACAACGTCAACATGGCGTGTCACAGAGCGTTGTAGCGTGGGTATGAATTGTTATCTGCATACCCTGTTAAGCCTACCACCATCCAGGCGCTACGGCAAGTCCCCCTTGAGGAGTGGGTTCGAATCCAACAAGGCATCATGCGCAGGGTAATCAGTAGTATGAGAAGACTGCATCAACGCCAATGGGCACCACACACGATATTGAAAAGATCCTTTCACTTTTGGCTAGCTTTTAAAATCGTTTCACTTCTGACACGAATGCACTAAAACCTTAAAAAGTCAACCTCCTAGACAATGCCAGTGTTACACTTCAGTGATAAATTAATACTTAAAAATAAAATAAAAAAACACACACTAAAATGTCAATAATTGCAAATAACAATTAAATATCGATAAAAATTAATACCCTAAGAAATATACGCCATCTATTAAAGTGATCCCTATCAAAGTTTGAGTAGTATATATCTCTGGTATGGTTTATTGTTCAGTTAACAGTTTATTTTCTTAGTGTTTTGTTTGTATGACTCTTCTTTTTTCCTCTGCTACGAGCTTCAATTTTTCACGCTTCTCTTATTCATCTGGGGTGTTTGTGTACCTCTTTCTTTCAGGCCTTTAGTTTGTTTTTGACGCATCATCGAACGACCTTCTAACTTTCCTACGTAGTTATGAAATTTTACAACAATCGGTGAAGGCTTTTTTTGCTGCGCATCTTCCAAGCCTATGTGCTCTGTCGATTTGTCGATTGTCATATCTTTTGTGTTAATCTCAAGCGTAGGGGGCTAGTGCATTGAAGGGATGGGGATAATAATCCAGGAATATTCTACTCACGTAAAATTAACAAAATCGTCGATTCCATAGATTTTTACTACGCTATGCCATTATAATTCTATGAGCCTTCAAACGATTACGGAGAGCAATGATCACAGAATCATGATATTTAAAGTATCCATCAATTCGACGATTTTTGTGAATTGTACCTAAATGAAAAATTCCTGGGTCAGATTTTTGCGCTGGATCAGTACTGGTATTTTAGTGATATATACGATTAGCATGCGTTGTCATTATTGTACCTGTTGTTTTAATGTGTATTTACAGTGGTATTTGGTTGATTTGGTCGCAATATCTGTGGCTTGAAACGCTCAAGTGGGCAGTTCGTTCTTTTTAACATTTTCTCGTGCAGTTTATTGCATGTACACAGCAACTTCGTCATATTGGCTTATTGTCTTACCTGGAGTTTGTTTTTTTTCCATGGAACATGGTACGTTTGATATAAGATCAACGTGATCGCCACGAACTTCCAAGTGAGTAAATCGACGATAACTCGTTTGTACCAGCGTCTACGTCGGACGGGAACGAAAAATGACAGGCCCAGAAGTGGACGTGTGCGTGTCACGACACGTCGCCAAGACAGATACATGCGTCTAACCCATATTCGTAATCGATTCCGAACAGCTGTCGAAACGGCTCTGGTGACTCCAGGACCGCACAACAATCGGAGAAGTCCAGACACGGTCAGGAATCGCCTTCCGGAGTTTGGGTTACAAACTCTTCGTCCGTACGTACCGTCCGTACCATTAACCCCACAACGATGACGTCAAGTTAGAATGACCTCGTTCGACATCCGGTGATTATCTGACCGGTTTCCCAAACTAGGACGTCAGTGTTGACTACTACATATACATATTGTAGTGCTCCAATGAGGTCCACAAAAAAAACACGCTCAAAAATGACGAGACAGACGGACGGACAGCTGACTGATCACGATTTATTCGCGTTCCTAGATCAAAGTAAAACTGGACTTCAGTAGTAATATTTTAAGTATGGAAGAATTTCCTTAAACTAACTGTAAAATGAGACTAAAATTCAATTCAATTTAAACAAAGAATTTATTTAAATAAGTTCCCTTAACAATAGGAGATGTCAGGATTATATCACTGAAGCATCAAATCGATAATTAATATTTCACCAATAAATAGCAGTAAAATAATGACACAAAATAATGAAAACTGGAATTAGAGTCTGTCAGTGCTTAAGTCTTGTAGGCAAATACAAGTCAGTAAAATATAGACAATAAAAATTACAGAGTCTATAAAGTTTCCCACTTGATGTTCAATTTCTGATCAAAAGCAGAAATTTACAGTTTAGTTCTTGGGTGGGGCCCTTTTATATACTCTCCAAAAATCCGGCAATCCCACAGAGAATGTCGGAAAACCGTCATCTTAACTTGCCGGATTTCCATAAAATTGAGGGAAATTCATCATTTAAAATTTGCCGGTATGAAAGAATCAAAACTTACGGTGACTAAGTTTAAACAATGAAATTTATAAAATTATTACATCGAATAGACAAAAGAAAGATTTAAGTTCATTTATCCTTACATTGGCTTTAATGATTCTGGCACACAAGTCTGATAATTTCCGTTTGAAGTTGAAATTTAGCTGTGAAACAACAACAGTGCTAATTACAGTGCTAATTTATGGCAAATGGTCTATTAAATGATACATTCTGATAATTGATGTATTTGTTTAGCATATGTCCACCAGAGAGGCTCAGATTACGAATATTTTGTTCAAAATGTTGAATTCAAATGATTTTACGCGCAATTTTTGGTTCAACCGTCGACTTTATTTCTAATAAACTTTTACAATAACGATTCAATGTGACATTCAAATCCATTACGGAATTCAGGAATACTATAGACATTTCGTAACAACATTGATTACTTTAAATCTATCGGTTAATGCGGTAAAAATGGTAAAAATTTATACTCACGTGTGTGTTTTTGTTTATGTCAGCCATGTTTTTGCAGGAGTATGTGCGTTACGATAGCTGATGCTACTGCGTAAATCCGGAGTCATTTCGTTTTGCCTAACCAGTGTGTCTTAGTCTCTTGGACCTCCCACAATGACCCCCGAAGGTGAAAACCATCATGGCGGCCGAAAGGAACGACTGAAGCAAGGTCATAATCCGAAAATTTCAAAATACGGTATAATTCAATTATTCCCATCCAAATGAAAGTCAAGCTATGAAAACAAGTTAACTTAAGTAAGAGCATTGATTTTGTTTAATGTTGGTGCTTGACTCGGGTTTATAATTTCATGTAGTCAACTAATGAGACTGTTTGTGACGGCGAAACATTTTTTTATTTGGCCACATTCATCTCAGTCTTACAAATAACTGCATATTTGTGTGTGGAAAATACCCAGTTAAAACCCATTGGGCACGATAACTGGGCACGAAAAAGTATTAAGTCAAATATTTGAATTTTGGGGTCAGATACCAAGAATTTATGGCACAGTGTTATTTCTATTGATTTGAGCAAGTTTTACCAGTTACTGATGCATTTTTGCTTAATTCGCATTCACACATAAATATGCAGTTCTTTGTAAGGCTCAGAGGATGACCCTTCTGAATTCCTTTATGAAATCGGCCAACCGAAAAGCCGAATAAGTAAGGCTATATTAGGGGGGTGCTCGATAATATTGACCTTAACAATATTTAGCTCTTGAGATACAAAAAATAGCAGAATATGTCTCCCTGCAATTTTAAGAAACCACTTTTTATCAATATGTGATAAGTATTTAACAACACTTAAATAAAACAAATTAGACAAATTTAGCTAATGGCTGAATGGGCAAGAACAAAGTATTGGCATGCTCAAGACTATAAAGAGGTGCGTAATTTTAAAAAAAGATATATGTACTTTGTTTTTATAGAAGGAAATTCTTACAACATATACATTGAGTATGCTAGTTGTTTACTATAAAATACAAAGTTATGGTTCTATCCATAGATTCATTGTGTTTTCTATTTACAGTGCCCTAACAATTAACATAGTGTTTGGCGTTAGAAATGTGTGTAACTTAGTTGTTTATTAGAAATGAAAATAGATTAAGCACATTTTAATTTAGTAACAGAAATTCCCCCTTTCTGCTCGGCTGTGCACTTATTTTCCCAACCAATGGGCAGTGACTCCTTTCCCCCAGAATTGAAAAGAAGTCTGTATCAATACTGTAATCCCTTTTTGAAACAAATTGTGTTTCTACAAACATTCATAAATGTCAGATATCATGATTTTAATCATCCTCTGAGTATCACGTAGCCATCTTCCAACATGTGGTTTATCAATACAAAGTACTGATGTTAATGTTTATTTCTCATAGATTAGGCAGCAGTCAAGCTCATTTGAGTACTGCTGGGTCATAATCTTTGTCATCACCTTTGCTAATCTCATCCCACTACATACAATATTTAATGAAGCTTTTCTTAACCTTATCAGTAATACCAGAACCTGTTGCATTTTACCAGAAAGATTTAATGCATTGTTCAAAATGAACACCTACACTTGAACTGTCACCATGTAACTAAAATGGTTCTGCAGGCCTTTTTTATGCCATTTTTGGGTTCCGGTATTTGGCCCCGTTTCCAAGTGAAAAAGTATATATTGTTCCCCATTGAAAGAAAAAAAAAATTTCCCCATCATTAAATAAAAAATCGAAATTGTTTAGTCATCATGAATTGTTCTGTAATTCCATGAAATAAATCATGTAAAATATTGTGTTATGTGCCCCGATAAATAATGAATAGTTCACCAACTTCCATAGTTTAAGATTGTTTAAATCCATCAACTAGAAGTAAAGGAATGTTCATACTTGTTATTTATCTTACAGTTATTTGGTTTATCCATAATGTTACTTAATATTACAGTATTTTACTGTTGGCAATAGTTTATGTTAATGTCTATTATAACACAGTAAAGCAGATACATAATATAGTTTTGGAAATTTAGCATTTACCTAAATAAATCTTATAAATAAATTTACAGTACTCTGAAGTGGTGCATATATGGTTAAACATAAATACTGATGTTTTTCTGTTACGGCTAGTTATGTGTGCATCTTCAATAGCTGGAGAGTTAGGTACTTTTTATAATAATATATGCAATAAATTCAATTTCAGTTTCTGCTCTTTCAAACTTTCTCTTTTGATACTTATACAGTTGTTGCTTTGGACCATTCCCGTAGCACCAATATCGCCCAACCTCGATTTGACCTTGAATTTGACAGATCTGGACTTATAATGTTTTAATGAGGTATTTTTTAGTGAACTAGATTTGACCCAAGCACAGATTGACCATGAACACTCACAGAAAATCTCAGAAGGTACGTATTTCAAATGACTTATGTATCAACTCATGTGACTCGTTTTTCTGTATAAAGGATTTATAATGGTGCATACTTAAATCAAGTGTTAACTGTATTTTGAGGACTTGACTTACGCACATAGTGTGAAAAGTCCTCAGGATGTTATTATATATATGCTGAATGTGAACTAAAAATTAGACTTTTGAATGAAAGGAAAAAATGAGTTTAGCCTATTCTACAGTGTATCATATTTTATCATTCTTAATTTTTTCTATTGGTAAAGTTCTCTATGAATTTTTCATTTTCAGAAAAGGCTATGGACTGGGTATTTGTTTTATTTGTGGGTGTACAGAACAAGCGTAGAGAAAAATACAACACATTTAATCATGGAGACAGATAATTATGTTAAATTTAGCATTTTGTTTGTTATGTAAGCTTTAATTGAGTAATGCATATTGTTTTTCCAAAGCTTGGTACTCATCTCCCACAATAGGTGATATTTACTGGATTCGGATATTCTATATTTGTGTATGATACTAATATATTCTAGCACCAACTGCACCTTTTGTGCCTGTTTCAGGAAATAATTGTGATCATTAAAACATTATATGACAGTTACTCTCCTAATTACGATTATCATGTGTTGGTTATCTTATTTCTTTCAGAAGTAAAGGGTAGTCGTATCTGCCAACGTACAACCTTCATGGATATATCCCACCATTGCTTGGTTTTGAATCATGCTTGTATGGATGATTGTCTGACAGCAGGACACTACCTCCCGTAGATAATATCTGACCAGAATTGGTACATTTCATTTTTATCAAGCATAATATTGACAGATTTTGACGAATGGAAATCATATTGATACAAAACAAGTCGTTCCAGCTTGTAATGGTTTAATAAAGACATTTTAAATGGTCTAATATTCAATATTACGATATGTCTTTTTTATTTTACTCAGGTGATCAAAACCTTTCCGTCCGCGGACGCTTAAACATAGATACGATTTGGTATGGCCTTATTATTTGGTGTTAATGACGTTAATCCCCTTCCATCAGTACTTTCAGTACTTTGATTGTAAGAGTACGTGCGTTCCGATAGCTGGCGCTACTGCATAAATCCGCCGTCATTTCGTTTTGCCTAACAAGTGTGGATTAACGGTCACGTTAAAATAAAATTGGTTTAAGTAAAATGCGAGATCCCTTTGTGAGTTTGATTCACATTAATGTTCCTATTCATTGCTTTTTGCCTAAATTTTACATACGTTCAAACGTAGTTTGAAATTATCGTGTACAAACACACGTATTTATTAAGCATGAAGGAAATTTAATATAAATTATTCATTGTGAATGGATTTATAGTTAAATCATAACAATATCATATTTAATGCTTGAAGCATGATTTTCAGCTTCAGTACAATTTATTTTTTGCATGCATATTTAAGGACTCTGTTTCGATCAGGTTTTTCGCATATTGTTTTTAGCTGTTTTAGAACTTTGCAGAATTTGTATTTTCATTTATTTATCCGCTTAATTTTGTTATACATGTAAATTGCCCTCTATATTCTCTTCTATATTGTTCTTTTGATTTTTTTAGATTTGATTTTGATTTCCAATCGGCAATTTCCCCGTAGAGAGCCGCTCTATTGGCGTGATATCTGATGTGTTGTGCATGACGTCAATGGCGTTTGTACGATATGATACTATTTTTGACAATAATTCGTAATAAAAACTCATATTAGACATTAAAAAAATTGGAGTGGTTTTAATAACTGAATTGTAAGGATTAACGACTTTGATTGGCTATCAAAATTGAATTGGTTGTATAAATTAATTGAATAATCCTTGAAAACATGTAAAGAATTATCTGAACACTTTCATTGTTAATTTCTCGCTTAGAAAAATCAAAGCGCTGAAGGCACTGAATTGATTTGATCTTTGAACAGACAAACAGTTAAAATGCGCAGCTTAAACTAGCTTTACCTGTGGTTAATTTACTTAAAGGTTTAAATTGTGTCACGACAATATATACTTGACCTTCTAATTGTTTTTCTTAATGAGGATAAAACAGGCCCCATGTTCACAAAAAAATCAGGATCAAATCTTCCGGATTTTGTTTCCATTGCTATATTATGCAACCTATTTTCATATACGGCGATTTACTAATAGTTCAAAATGTAAGAAATGTTTTAATTTTCAATGAAACCAACTCATTCTGGGATAAAATTATGTAATAAAAATACATTTGATTTTAAAACTGCAAATAGGCAGTCATAATCGCCATTTTCATCCTGGTACGGTTTGGAAACCGATTACGCGTCAATGACCTAAGAGCCCGACGTCCTTATGTTGGTCTGCCCCTAACTCCTGCCGAAGCCGTCTAACCTGGTTCGTCAGCTCAACCGAGCCGAGTTGAGGACCCAACGTCTATATGTGTACTGGTCAGTCTGCTTCTCCCGGAGGCTGAGCTGGTCACACTTGCGATGCAGCTGGTCTCCGAAGAGGCGATCGGAAGGAACCGGAGGCAGGCGTACCGGAGCCTTGATGGCCGCCCCACGACCTCTGGACAGCATAATTATAAGGAGCACGAGATCGTGACTGTATGAAGTTTTTGAAGGAGATTGGATTGGTGTACTTCACCTAGACACTGATACGCACTGTTGTTAATGTTTGTCTTGTAATGCTTTTAAATTTATGTATTCGTTAATCAATGTCGTTTTCATGTTGGGAATTGTATTTATTTCAGTTATTTGTTGTCTAAGAGTTTATGTTCTTTTTGAAGTTATTTTGTTGTTACTGATGTTTACTAATGTATTTGTAACGGTCATTCTGTTTTGTTATTGTCAGGTGTAAATAAATATACATTATATTATTACTCTGATTCTGTTTTTGTCGATGTTTTGTTTTAGTTTCTTGATCACGTTAAGTTACTTTATGTCATTCTGTTTCGGCTATATTTTATAACAGTTGTTAATAAATATAATGTTTGAATCAAAATGTCTTATGATTCTATTATCATATACGATGTATGATATATATACCACCAGACAGAATTGAATGCAATAAATCTGCTTTCTCGACACAACCTCGAACATTTTATCCACACATTTTTCTTCATCATGATTGAATTACTAGACAAAACGATGTGCCACAACTAATACACAGACTGTCACCTCCTTAATCCCCAATTATTAGGTGATATCATTCAAACAGAATATAGCCGATCATAGAGTTGTCTTATTAAAGTTTGACTTCAAACACACTCTTGACGAGAAATCAACTAAATGTCACTTGGAGTATGCATTTTACTAAATTACACATACTAATAGTTCAAATGTAACATTTTGAGACAATAATACACCTGGGGTCGAATTTTCTAGGGGTCGAATTGTCCGATAGTCCGACATACATCCACAGTTGGAAAAATTGTTGCCTATAGTGTTGTTAAAATACATTGATTACTACATCAGAAATCCTTACATTATCACCCGATCTCTTGGTGATTTCCAAAAGTCTGACTTTTTGCATCTGACAATTGGTTTAGAGGTTACTGACGATTAAATTGAATAGACCCATAGGATTTTGAAATTGAAATTGAACTGAGTCATCAATATTTTGTGTGTCCGCCGGTGGCTGTGGTCACTTCTAGTCATAGAGTTCACGAGAGCGTTCATCCGTCTTTTGGGGATGTTGTCCCACTCTTCAATCAGAGCTCTGGTCAACTGCTCTCGAGAAGCAGGGGGTGGCTGGCGCTTCCAAACCTGTCAAAGATGCTCGATCGGGGACAAATCAGGGCTATATGGCGGCCAATCTAGTGGTTGAATGTTGTTGTTGGCCAGAAAGACTTGGCAAATCATTGCTGGAAAGTTAGATTATGATGTTGTAAGAAAGAGATAACATGGGGTCGGAGGATCTCATTTCTATATTTAGATGCTGTTAAATTACCATCAATAACAACCAATTGTGATTTTAACCCGTGTGAGTTTCTTCCCCACACCATTACTGAACCGCCTCAAACCTGTCCCTCTCTACAACGCAAGCGTCCACATAAAACGTTCGCCACGACGTTGGTAGACACGTTGACGGCCGTCAGATCAATGACGGCAGGATCGAGACTCATCCGTGAAGAAAACTTGTCTCCACTGCCTCAGTGGAAACCGTCGTGGAGCATGTGCAGCGACCCAGGCCATACGACGCTGACGTCGAGCAGGGGTAAGGTGTGGACATACGTAGGGGCGACGTGCTCTTACACCAACTTCTCGTAATCGATTCCTTACAGTTTTTGAACTTATAGGACGCCCATGATTTCCACGAACATTAAGCGCACTCTCAACGGCAGTAAGGCGCCGATTACGCACTTTAAATATATTGTAGTTTTATAACTCGTGTTTAATTGTATTTGAAACCTTACTGACTCTGGAATATACAAATTTTATTAAATTTGTAAAAATGGTACGTCATAACATTAACGGGGAACGATCTTTGACAACTCGTTTTCTTATCGTGTGCCTTTTATTGAAACTTGCGTGAAAGGTCTGCATACCATATTGCTGTCTAGTAAATGCATGGTTAATATTGCCGCACCTTATGAAATAATAGGCCAGACGGGTTGTATCGTAAAGTTTCTTAAAAGCGTGATATGGCATACCACCTATTGACTTACTTTTTGCAACCAATCAAGCGCAAAATCAAATAAAGAGTATGTTATGTTTATGCTTTGTGCTTCCTCATGGACATAACAAGTATAATAGTTCTCATGCAATTACTTATGGTGTGTTTTCCGTAAAGCCTTTGATTAAAACGACATCAATCATTCACACCAGTCCATACAAAAAATCTTAAGAGAATATCGCGAAAAACTCTTAGTAATCAACTCTAAATCGTTTCTCAACAAACAACCGTTTGATTTAATATTTATTTCACCTTATGTTCATACAGAGAAACTTAATGTTTTCAGAAACAAATTGTGAAATATACAAACATATTTCAGCGCTCTATAGATGTACCTGAAGAACAAATCTCTAACCCGGAAATTCATGAGAATAATTTACGAGGAAACTAAAGCAAATCGATGAAAGACATATCAAGCATAAAAACTAAGAATGAATGAATATTGATAATAAATATATTCCGTTAAACAAAATGAACAGTGGCCATGGAAATTGTTTAGTTCTCAAAATTCAACTATGTATAAAATGATATAATTAAAACATAACAATATGATGGATAGATATAAAGTAATAACAACAAAAAATAAATATCATTAAGTATGTAACAAAACGAGTGTTTCAAAATAAATTCACAAAACAAAGCATGATATCTATAGTTACCATATCAACGATGTAATAAGATGATAGGCATCAAGATACAAGACCCAGACACTGTTATTAAACGTAACAATGAAAATTGTACAGAATTTATTAATAAAGCCCAGCAAAAAGCTGCGATAGTCAATTTGTAAAAAAATCTATTGATATAGATGAAAAGAAAGTCATCTATTAAGGACTTAACGTCTTAAAAGAAAGTCGTCTATTAAGATAAAATGTTTGTTTTCAGACATAATGAGCTTAAAAACAGAATACAACTAGTGAGCAAACTGCATATAGAAAAATATTCAAAAGATAAACCATCTGCACAGAAGTCAAGGCACGAGCTTGTTGTATACATAGTGTACACAACAGTTCATGGTGTACATAATACTTCATGGAATGGTTGTCAACATAGTTATTACAATCAATAGAAAGCATCAACAGCAATCTGAGGAAAAACATAGGAAGACATCTGAGTTTGATTTCAACAAGTATGTTTTTCCTCAGATTGGAATCGCCGTTCAGCCAAGTATAAGAGCTGAAAATAGAATATTGAATAAAGATTTCCAAGGGATTTCATTTCTGGTTTCATTTCTTATTGAGAGTTTGCAAGTTTCCGACGATAAAAAAATGTCCCAAAAGAGCATATGTAAAACAAATAACTAAAATATCAAAGTATCGCATTCAGAGGAAACAAAAGATTTCATGGTGAATTAAATAGGCATTCATATCTAAATATTCGTCAAATAAAATCCGTTTTTTTTAGAAATAGACACGTTTCTGAACAACAAAAGCTAATGTTTTTGATTGAAATATACGAAATATTGTTTACACCGCAGGAGCCTACAAACTGGTATCGAGTTTCATACGTCAAAAAAGGGAAGTCAATCATTCATACAGATGACACGACAGAACACATAGCGGATGATTTGCCCCGTAGGCGCCCATTTTTAGGTCTTTTTGTCGGCCATTTTTGATCATGAAGTATTAAATTCTCCTTTCTGATCGGGAAGAAAATGGTCAAATCTGGTTAATTGTATATATATATAATATATGCCGTCCGTGATCGGCGACAATAACACTTCTGAACTTTTATTACATTCAGCTCGAAACCTTTTCTTCATTTGCAGTAGAACCCTGTATGTGTAGTTTTTACCGTCTATATTCTCAGAAGGGAAATAAATAAATACAGCTAATTCCAAAATTTATACTGTAGTTGCCCCCCTTAGATGAGGTTTTCAATTGCTTCCCCCAAGAATTGATTTGCATGTTGAAACAGACGGGTAAATATAACCTGCCGAGTTCATAACATGTACGATAAACAAAGACAAGGAATACCATGGAAAGATATTTTAGGGTAACAGGTTACCTGGTTAATAATAGATACATAATAATGTAACAAGTATGAGACAGAGCAGTAGTCTACATTCTTCTTAAGTCGAAATCGGCAAGGCAAGTACGTAGAATACTAAAGCATTTCTGAGTATCACAATACTGTAATTTGTTGATACAACTGTTTGAAATACAGAGCCATTAACAGAAATGTTTTTATTAAAACATTGATCCTTGTAAATTTGTTTATTTTCTACTCTCTTTCACTAAAAACATCGGGCTTGGAACCAAAATAACATAACAGACCTGGGAATACGTATTACTATTATATCCGCTTTGATGATGGTTATGACAATTTGCATGTGTGCAGGTACACATTCTATAGAAACTCGGACATCAATCACTTGTTAAAACGCCAAATTTAAATAGCTTTGGTACTAAGCCAAAATATTATGTACCAGTAAAAAGCATCGCGGTGTTTGAAAACAAATTAATAATGATGCAAGTAGAACTTTTTGTCCTAGAGTAGCTCCCAGTCGTGAGTCTTTTGAATACATTTAAAGGTAAGAAAACATTTCAACACAAAATTGCGTGTACAGTAGGAGAATTTATGAACAATATTTCATGAGGTAATAATTAATTAACATTACGATCACGTACATGTCTGCATAATAAAATTCAACGGACCAAAATCGAGCACTAAAATCATCAAATAATTAATTGCTGCTAAGTAACAAGAAAGCGCAAGAATTCTGTAAAAATGTTGGCAAAATCTGTCTTTAAAACACATCTTTAATGCAATAGGTATCGTATAATTGGTCATGATTACAGATGTTTTGACATTAGGGAATACCAAAGTAGGTACGAAACGAAACTAAACTTGGTTAAATACAGAATGTCCTTGACTAGATAATTCCATGTCTCACAATTAACAGAAGGATGATATAACAGACATAATAACTACATGCTTGTTTACATTCGGGATAAAACTAATCATTCAGACAAAATGTTTGATAGAACAATGAGACTTATCTTAAATGAGCAACATTTGACAATCGTTTTAAACGAAAAGCAGCTAAAAAGAAAGGTTTCTTACGAACACAATGGAAAGAATATAATATGTATGTACAATACAATTATTTTCATTTTAAATCAACAATTAACATGGCATATAAAACTTTCTTTGTTCTTTACAACAAATTCGGATTTCAGCCTAAACAGGCGTACATTACAAAGCTGACATCTTAGTTCATTTACAATATAGATCGGTAAATCACATTATAAGAAATATCCATAACAACAATTATTTAAATAGAAGAATCACTCAAATTTAACATATTTGTGTTTAAGACTTCTACTGTTTTATTTATGACAGATAAATTATCTCCAGGATCAACTTGTTACACAAGATTGTTGATGAATGCATGTTATTACGGTTGCAACGATCATACTTCACATACTGCTTTACACAAACCGATTGATAACAAAATAATTAAAACTTGATATCCATCACTGAATTCATCATAGATCTAAATAATCCAGTTTTATTTATTGAAAATACTGCGCAATAGTTCCGGTCGATCGGTTATTATGCATGAAATTATTCATATTAGCGGGAATGTACTATTCTGTACTTAATTTTCCAAAAAATTGAATTGTTTTGTACAAATCCAATCAAATCCAACGAAATTTGACGTGTAAGGAACTAAATGAAATAAGAAGTTAAATCGAATCATTATTTTGCCTCAACACCAAACATCATTTACAATCCACGTACAATCTCATTGCAGTAGTTTTTATGACTTCCTTAAGTCGGTAACGACAAAGGCACCACATTCGAAAAATTAAAACAATTATTCTTTTCAGCACGAAAAATACATACAACTATAGATATAGTCTATGTATATTCATAAAGTTTCTTCTCTTCGAATCATAATCATAAATCGAAGTCACTGAATTATTGTCTACACTAATGGCCTTTTATCAACGTGACTTAATGTGGTAAGCACATAGGTCACATGTTTTTAGCACTCATACAAAAAGGAACAGCATTTTGGTCAAAATGAAAGCTCAAATATTTAAGTTACCATAAAATTCCAATTAATTGCTACATAATAGCACAACATTTCTTCTGCTTCTTCCTGTCCTTATTGTCGTCTGTTAGTTCAGCAGCAGGTGTAAAAGAATTATCAGTATCAAGTTGTCCATTTTCCTTAAGTCTTGTTCGAGCGGGCGATTCACTCTGATCCGGTACGCATTCAGAATTAAGAACATGATGGGTAACGCTTTCTTGCACTGGTGACTGATTCACAGGTGATTGAGTAGTATTTGGGGAATTTTGTTTGCTAGCTTTGTTTTGTTCGTCTGTAAGAATAAATGTATCACGAATAATAGTTGCCTTGGATAATATTTCGTCTGCTTCTTTACTTAAGTTGCCACCCGGAAGAAACGGGTTATCTCGACTGTTTATGCTGAAAATATAGACACATATGTTAACAAATATAGTTATGGGAAGAACAATTATATAATTAAAATTCGGAATTACGTCTGTTTTCAACAGTATCTTCATTATATGCCGGTGGGCAGTTATCCTAATTACTTTTTCTGGATTCTGTAAGAGCACCACTCTTGTTCTCCTCAAGATACTGCCAATTTCTAAACATGACTCAATTGTACAAAATTTACAAGTAAGCGAAGCAATTTATTTTGCACAATACATTAGAGAAAAGATGTTATAATTTACCTGAAAATCAGAGAAATTATTTTATTTATTTAGCGCACTATTTCTCGACCGAGAGTATTTGTTTACTTTTGGCAATTAGGTCACAAGGTTACGCCGCTTAAATGGAAATGAAACGCAGAAATCGAAGGTAATCGTGTAAAATTATGACAACAAATGTACATTTAGAGAAACATAAGTGTGATTCTGTGTATCAGATGGAAAGTAAAGGAGACACGGACACGTGTTTTGAACTACTTTCCAGACGTTGACAGAGATGTATGTGACGGATAACGAACGACAACTCTGGGTAGAGATTGAGATAGTTGTATACAGAAGTGTTTAAGTCACAACTCTAGTTTGTTTTGAAGATGTGCAGTTTGGCAGTGCGTAAGTATTGAAGACAAGCTCTTTCGTAACTTAAGCATATTTGCAATTAGATTTATTTTCTATCGTTATATGTACAAGCTTTTCATGATAGGGTAACGTTTCTTGACAATTTTAGTTGCGTTTTGAATAATGACAGAATAAAATGATATGAGCGGCGCCATATTGGATAATGTCGGGTGGGTATGAAACGCAGACGCATTACGCAGGCAATAAAGAAATAGCAGGAAAAACACAGACGACAAAGATAAAGAGGGATACTGATATATGACGATAAGCAGTTGTTGGGGGCAAATAATAAAGAATATTAGTAGTGTCCTCTATTCGGGAACCTCGCTCTAGCTGTAGCGCGCCAAGTTTAACAGCGAGGTGCCCGAAAAGCGCGCGCATTTCAGTAGGAATACCGGGACCCAGGCTGGATACCGTTACTTCCGTCAATCGAATAAATGGCGAGTGACTTACCATATAGTTTTTATGATACGCAGAGTTGCGAAATGACGTTTTTTTTTTTGGCTGATTTGCGTTGTATGATGAGTTTAGATTAAAACACTAGGTCTGTTCGGGTATATAAATCACGGAAATCGAGTGCCTATGGTGTTACGCATAGAGTAGAACATCAAAGTCACTTTACTTCATTCGTACAATGAAGTGTTTTTCACGTGTTAGCTATTATTACAAACGTCCGCTTCATGTAAACAATAGATGACCGGCACGTTTGTTATTTGGGAGGCTAAGATCAAGTTGTTCCATTAATAATATAGACCCTTCAGGTCAGTACACAAAGTTTTGACACTTGAAAATGTCGACGTAAAAATGTGTTTATAGTTAATAATATAGTTTTTCTAAAGCACAATGAATATATAGGTGCTTCAGGCCTTCCCAGCAGCCGTTCACAAAAATGAAGAAAAAAGTAGCAGGTTTTCTGATAGTTAAGTAGGAAAAAGTAGGAACTTTTTATACGGAAAAATAGATCTTTTTTTGTTATTTACAAATGCATTTTAACTTACCAAGAGAAGCCATTCGTAATGCCAGTGGCTTTTTACCTTATATAAAAGACGCCGCTTGACAGCGTCTTGCCTTCCCAAAATTGACTAATTTTCCCCTTCTATAAAAAGTCCCCTCCAGAGTTCCGTCTTCCAAACAAGCATAAAAAATAATCGATTAATATTTTATGACATTAACGTAAACTGAAGTGATTGATCGAGCGTGCCCTTTAGAACACTTTACGGTATGTCAAGATGTCGCACAATTGGAGGCACTACAAGCGAAAATTGTGTGAAAAAAGACTAACAAGAGAGCCCAAGGGCTCTAGGTTTTTTGCTCACTTTTGGAACATTGCAAACACTGAAAGTGTTTATGACACAAGGAATATTTGTTAAACATGTATGTTCCCTTAATGGCAACTAAGGACTACAAAGTGATGAGACATACGAAATATCAAAGTTCTAGGCCTTGCGGTTTTGGACATGAAGATTTTTTAAGATTTCCTTATATAACTCTTATGTAAAACTAGGGATACCCAGGGCAGGGCCCATTTTGGCATCAAGGGGCATAATTTGAGCAAACTTAATAAAGGACCACTAGGTGATGCTAAATACCAAATATCAAAGCTCTTTGTCTTGCGGTTTTTGGCAAGAAGATTTTTAAAGCTTTTCCTTTTGGTTGCCATGGCAACCAGAGATCTGCATGGAATGAAATTCTTTTAGCTATTTAGAAGAACTTCATGCAAGGAACATCCTTGTCAAGTTTTATTGAATTTGGCTTAGCAGTTTAGGAGAAGAAGATGTTTAAACAAATTGTTGACTGACGGAGGCGCGCACACAAGGACGATGGATGACGAAAAATGGGCCATCAGAAAAGTTCATGTTGTGCTCAGGTGAGCTAAAACACACACAAGATAACAGCATTTTATTTTCAAAAATATCAAATGCAAGCCCTAACGAACCTGAAATTGAGGTAACTGTCAATACCGATGATGCAACTCTGATCAGTAAGTGTTTTCCAAAAAGTAAGAATAGTAGGAAGTTTTGAGAAAACTGTAGGAAAAGGTAGGAAGCTAGTCAAAAAGTAGGAAAAAGGAGGAAAAAGTAGGAATGCTGGAAGGCCTGGTGCTTCATAAGATGTTTACCTCTGAAACTTACACCTCACAGAACAGATCTCCCATTGTATAAAACAAATTATATGTACAGAAATCATTCTTAGATGTTGTCGAAATATTTTTATGAAAAATGACCCCTTTATTTGTAAGATCAAATCTCATTATAATACAACATAGAGAACACTTAGAGAATCTTTACATAAAAACTTTTGGTCCCTTTTTAATTTCATTTCACTAGAATATTTTTTAGATGATTACCAATATTGTTCAAATAAGTATGCTGTGTTAAACATGTTCTGTTTCTTTTTCTTTCCTCAAGCTGCTTTGAAATTCTGGTGAGCGATGCAGAGCCTCATGTCCCTCTTATTTATTGTGTCCTCATATACAATCCAGATATCTTGTTATTGGATGTACTTAAAAATGTATTTTGTATTATGACAATAATTATTTGAACTTGAATATTGGATATTATGACAAAATATAGTTGGAATGTATTTAAGAGAATGTACAGATACATTTATTTTGTAGTCTTCCCTTAGGAAAAGGAAAGGCATTTAACTTGCAGTTATTTAGCAGTTATTTAGCATTTTTTTTTCAAGTTTTTGTCCTCCATCTTAATTTGTACGGATCCATTTAAATGGCAGTTTTTAAAAAACTGGTAAAAACTTGTTGTAGAAAAACTTGTGTCCAGCATTTTTACCAGTTTTTGTACATTTAAAATAAATGGTGATGTTAAATAATACTTAAACTACCATTATTTACATGTTATTTTCTTGAACCTTTTTTTTAAGCTGAAGATTGTGACAGAAGCTGCATGTTTTACAAGTTTTATTTAAATGCTTCTAGCAGAAAATAATTAATGTACACTAATGTTCACTTAAATAGAAATATTGCAAGTGTACAAGTTGTATATAACACGAATATAAACAAAATTAAAGTACATCGTATAATTAATACTGTATCATTCTACATAATACGAGCCAACCTTATGGCCTTAAACTTTGCAACCAATGTAGGCCCAGATCACACACAAACCGCAAAATGTGATCAGGAACTACATTGTTCACTTAAGACGCTGAAAGACGAGGACCAGTAACCGAACAGTGTAGATCCTGATCAGATTGTGCGATTGCAGGTGAACTGATTTGGATCTTCACGGTTTGCAAAGGCCAGAAGGTTGGATTTGCCAAGACATGTCTCAATTATTAATCTAAAAACTAATTTTGTCAGGCTAATCAACTGTCATTTCTAATTATATTTAGACATTCACTTTATAAAGCAAAGTGGTCTAATCATAATTATAAATTGTAAGTTGGTTCCTTAATTCAGCAACATACTGTTCCACAAAATCTGTTATGTCTGACACATGTATGTTAATCAAAGTATCTCATAAGGATTCTGATAATTAATACAATTTCTTTTTCTTGTGTTTTGTTTCCAAGTGAAAAAACGACTGTGATTCCGGGCAGGATTTACCAGGATCCCAGTGGGATGAAGAAACCCAGGTGGGATTTATCAAATGCCAGGACTACCATAATCCAAGTTTGTGAAACTAGGATCTCCAGACCTTACAAAATGTTTATTGTTTCAGTGGTATGTTAATGAGCAATATAAGGCCATCAAAGCCATCTTATAGTGCAAACTATGAGTAATATATTACTAGTTAATAGCTACTAAACATGACTTTTTAAACAGTGCTTATTTTATTTGTGTAATATAGGTTGCTCATGTTTACAATATTTTATTGATGTTCATATAATGAATGAAATATAAGTGCATAATTTCTAGTCAGGTAGCTATTTTATTTTCATTTCCTATTTAGCTCACCTGGTCAGAATGTTTGTCTCAATGATAGCTTGGGCAAGTTTGAACATGGGTCATCTGGGGTCAAAAACTAGGTCGCCAGGTCAAATAGAATGGAAAGTTTGTTAACACTCTAGAAATCACAGATTTGATTAGATCTTCATGAAACATTGTCAGAATGTTTGTTACAATAATCTTGTAAAATTGAGCAAATATGGGTCATCTCTGGTCAAAAAATAGGTCACTAGGTCAACACACCATAAAACCTTGTTAACGCTATAGAGGTTGCGATTTCGATTGAATATTTATCAAACTTTGTCAGAAGGTTTGCTTTAATAATAGGCCTTTTCAGAAACTTGATTTATTTGTCCTTGATAGCTCTTCATTAGGAGAGAAAAAAACGTGCACCTGCTACTTCCGGGTAGTATTGCGCTCCATAGATGTAAGATTTTTAACACTGCATAAATATTTTGTCCTAATTAAATGTATGTCAAGCTGGTTGTTAATGTCTAAATTACTGTGTATGTATTTATATAGTAGTGCTAATCCTTGTCATATCAGAATAGAAGAAAAACAAATTAAAACAGATTTAAAAAGCTATAATAGCAAAGAAAGTGTTATTATATAGCTATTTAGAACAGAAATACTCAAAAGGTTGTGTATTAGTTATCTATAATATACAAACCTTCACTATGATAGCTTATTACTGCGGTGAACAAAATTTTTGGTGTAATAAGTTATACTGTCAAAAATAGTGAATTTCGCCACATAGGAATATTTCGGAGGGAACAGGATATTCAAAGGGATAGAACATTCTGATTTAATAGACAAAAATAGCTATGCTATCTCGCCAATGATATTGTTGGGTATGAAAAAACTTTGTAAGGAAACTAGTAGACAAAAAGCTGCTGATGCCTCGATTTCGAACTGATTTACGAGTAAATAAGGCTGGGATTCAGCATTGTAAGAATAATCAGTCCATTGTGTTTGGGAACAGTGACCAAACCGTGTTGTGTAGAGAACATTGGTCTGACACTTTGAGCCCACAAAGGGAAACCCTGTCCTCCAAGGCTGTATGTTCCCTTGAGCAGATGTGAGTGAAGAAATCAACAAACACACGGCAAATTATTTGGATTTTTTACATGTACGCTCAACTGTTCAGGCATTATCGGATAAAGATGCAGAGTACGTATTTGATATTTACTGATACTTCTTACCGATAAAACATGATTTTTGCATAGTCATTTTTCGATTGTGCCTTTGGGTGCATCAAACATTTAAGATTCAAAATATTGAATGAAATATAAAGTAATTAAAGTTTTCTCCTAAATAGCGGTCAGGCAAACTGTTTTTTTTTCTTTGAAGTGTGACTGAAATTAATCCGCAACACTCTGAAATAAAATTGCATAAATTGTTGATCTGTGCATTGCAATAGAAAACAAGTGGTTATGACTCTGTCTATTAATTTGTGTCCATCCTTTTACTTCCTTCCAAAACTTGAAAAGATTTTTTTTAATGTGAATATTTATCTTGATGATTTATCTTGATGGCTGTTGTCACAAAATTGCAAATTCGGCGCACTTGTCTTTTTATTTTATCTTAGTGAAAATCTGCAGCTTCAATATCATCAACTTGTCAAATCATAGTCTGGATGACACGATCCTTACTGATAGCAATTAATTGAACCGTAAAATCAGTATGCGGTCATATATATTTAATCCACCCGCTGTTATATGGATCTACATTGTTTTTAGAGCTGTCTGGGGGTCAAACATGTTCTATATTTAATCAGTCATGCCATGTGACAAACACTAACTATCATTCTCACAATGTTTTTATTAAATTTTTAAACGTGTTGAGAAACACGTAGAAAAATAAAATGGCAGGTTCTATATGCTTAAAACATTTTTTAAAGAAAGAATTTGTCATTTTAAACTTCGATTCTTTTATATTTTATAAGGCCATTCGATCCCTCATCGATTTTCAAGGTTGAATACATAATATTGTCACTTTTTAAAATAAGTGTTATGTAATAAATATTGTTTATTAAATGCATTCTTGTAGATATGTGCGCCATTATGCTTGTTTAATATTGTTGCTCATATCTGTTTTAGTGTCACAAATTTATAATGTGTATAGTAAGAGGGTATTATCATTTAAAACTATTAAATAATTTCTAAATGTGGGTCCAACATTTATGCATTCAATGAATAACATGAAGGAACTAATCGGAAATTTTAACTTAAATGTTTTACACCTCTCTGATAAGATGATTGACTTTTGTCATTGTCAAATGTTCTTCATAAACACATTGAACAAGGTAGAATGATTAATTTGACTTCAACAAACCATCATTATCAGTATCTAACACCTTTTAAAATAGTTGATTAATGTGTTTATCCATTATTTTCAATTAATGCTCTCCTTGGTATCTCAACACATAGTAAGTCTCGAGACGCTATTATCAAAAATACTACCAAGTATCCGAAGGAATTCGAATGAGACAGATTTTTTCAAGGGAGATAACCTACTTTTTGGAAAGGCCTATATCTTGGACAAATTCGAACATGGGTCATTTGGGGTCAAAAACTAGGTCATCAAGACAAATAATTGGGAAAACATTGTTAACGTTCTAGGGGTCACAGTTTTAATTGGATCTTCACCAAACCTTATTAAAATGATTGTTTTAATAATATCTTGTTTATGATCGGACATGGGTTATCTTGGGTCAAAAACTAGGTCACCAGGTCAAATCATAGAAAAACTTTGTTAACGCTCTAGAGTGTCATAGTTTTGATTGGATGTTCACCAAACCTTGTCAAAATGCTTGTCTTAATGATATCTTGGACAAGTTCGAACATGGGTCATCTGGGTAAAAAAATAGGTCACCAGGTCAAATCACTGGAATACCTTGTTAACCCTCTAGTGGCAACAGTTTTGATTGGATCTTCCTCAAACTTTGTCAGAATGTTTGTATTAATCATATCATCAACAACATGGGTCAACTCAGGTTAAAAACTAGGTTACTAGGTCCAATCACAGGAAAACCATAGAAGTTGCAATATTTACTGAGGTGAGCGAAAAATGGCCATCTTGGCCCTCTTGTTTATTCATCAAACTGTTTAGCTCACCTGAGCAGTGCTTGATTATTTCTTCTTTTACTTCTGTGATGTTTTGTCATTTTGAAACATTTTATAATCCAGACTTTTGATGTTCTAAAATTTGTAATGAATATTAGTCGGAAATATATCAGTGATGCATCAGTATTGGTCCTATCAAAGACAGCTGTATATTTATTAAAAATTAATATTGTGTTGATGGGTACCAAATGGTTTCAGTTACACTGTTGTAGAAGGTCATTTGATAGAAAACTAAGTCTCTGTTGTAAATGTTTGATGCATTGAGCACACTGTCCAATAGACAACCATTTTCATACATCATTTAATCTCATAGAAATTACCACAATACATACAATTACATAAGAAATTACAACCATTTTTGTTTTCATGCTTAATGTCTTTTAGTCCACAATGCTATTCTGAATTTTTAATTCCTAGCTATATAATCTTATGTCTCATTATGTTTTAACTATTTATGTATGCATTATATATTATATATATTTCTAGTCATTTCTTTTTTATTCATTTAAGGTGAATATACACATAAACATTATATATAAAGCTCAGGACCATTTAATTTTAGATTATTAATGATATTAGTTTATAGTTTGACCTTGTTTATAGTTTTTTATTAAATATTAATATTTTTTTGCGAGTTTGTCTTCTCTGTTTTGACATTAACTGCACATTTTGTAGCAATCTCTATCCAGAGTTGTCGTTCGTTATCCATCACATACATCTCTGTCAACGTCTGGAAAGTAGTTCAAAAACACGTGTCCGGGTCTCCTTTACTGTCCATCTGATACACAGAATCACACTTTTGTTTCTCTAAATGTACATTTGTTGTCATAATTTTACACGATTACCTTCGACTTCTGCCTTTCATTTCCATTTAAGCGGCGTCACCTTGTGACCTAATTACCAAAAGTAAACAAATACGCTCTGTCGAGAAATAGTGTGCTAGATAAATGAAAAAATGTCTCTGAGTTTGAGGTAAATTATAACATCTTTTGTCTCGAATGTATCGTGCAAAATGAATTGCTTCGCTCAGTTGTAAATTTTGTACCGTTTGTGGCTTTATTTCTTGTTTTACAGGAATCTTGTAAAACGCTGAGACGTTGACAGACATGTATGGGAGAGATAACGAACGACAACTCTGGATAGAGATTGAATTTGTAGATCTCTCTCAAATGGAAGAACTGGGCACTGCCTTCTATTCACAACCGCAACTTTAAAACAAGATGGAATTATGATTACTCCTAAAATGAGGTTGTAATCCTGATGTTTTTGTGAACATATGTATTATCCTCATTAAGAATTTGAACGTCAAGTATATATTGTCTTGAAACAATGTAAACCTTTAGGCAAATTAACCACAATTATCAAGGAAAAGCTACACATTTTAACTGTTTGTGTGAAAGAAATACTTCTGTTACCAATGCTACAAAGTCACAAAATTACTAGCTATTTCACATTTTGAAGACCCAAACATATTCAGTGTCTTCAGCGCTTTGGTTACATTGTGGCACCGTTAAATGTGGTGTTGCCATTAAATTTCGCACTTACCATTAAATGTTGCACTGTTGCCATTAAATGTCGCAACCGCCGCTAAATGCCGCAAAATTTAACATTAAATGTCGCAAAATGTCACAAGTCTACAGTCAAATGTTGCAACATGTATTTTCAGGGGAAACTCAAAGTTGAGGGTGGGATTATACTACTTTAATCATTGGGGGAGTATTTGTGAATGTTTTGTTAATGAATTCAAATCTTTAACAACGAAAGTTTATTCATCTGCCTGCTGGTGACGAAATATTCTCTTGTTTTGAAATACTGATGTCGTACCTCGGTTGAAATATTAAATCAAGTAAGCACATGTAATAGATAGCATAAGGTCTGAAATTAAGCACGAATTTCATTTGTATTTTATGTTGAGAACCATGAGTAAAACTTTTCCTTTAAGTACATTGTATAGGATGCAGTTTTGTCTTTCTGCTAAATATTGTATCTTGTTTCTAAGAGTTGTCTACTTTTAAATAGTATTATCATAGCTTGCATGAAATATATAGAAGGAAATTGTCCAAATCCCTGCATTAGGACAAACTAAATTACCATTAACATGTAGTTTTTTTATTTTTACTTTTGATAGCCTTATCATAAAAACGCTATCCAAAGTGTGAATGAGTAGCTTTAAAGTTTAAGATTCAAAGGTAGAAATATGTTGGACCACATTCGATCAGTTAATTGTAATAGCAACATAATTATATTAATGCCATCAGCACCTCTGCAAGTTATTGTCATCGCCATCTTTTTTCATCGAAATCGTCTTAATATCACTTCTACGCCTTCCACCACTGTTACCACTATATACTTACTACTACTGCTGTTACTATTACTGTTACTACTACTACAACTTCTTGGCATCCTGAATCAGTACAGACACATACTCGTGTGCTGTGGTCGCTGGTTCGAGCTTGGGTGGCGACACATCTTTGTGTTTTTCTTTAACCATCTACAGCTGTTTCAAGTGAGGTAACTAACAGGAAGTTGGTCTGTTCTGAGACGCATTAATTAGGTACAATGGCGGAGTTTATTGAAGAACTCCATTAGGCCATTCTGTTTATAGATCGCCTGAGCATGTAGTGCTGAAGGAGCTATAGTGATCAGTCACTATCCGCCATCCAGCGTCTACTCTTGGGGTTGTTAACACTCTAGAGGTTGTAGTTTTGATTGGATCTTCATAAAACTTGTCAGAATTTTGTTTTAATGATATCTTGGACAATATGACCTTGGGTCATCTGGGGTCGCAAATCAGGTCATAGGGTCAAATCTCTGGAAAACCTTGTTAACACTCTAGAAGTCATAGTTTTGATTGAATCTGATGAGCTGCTACTTAAGTGTATTAACTGCAGAAATATCCAGAAAGAGGGTAGTATTTCATTTTGGAGACAATGGATAATTTTTAAAGCCAATCAAGGTTATACGTTACCTTGGTTTATGATTCTTGTCAACGTGATAGTAATCACTATCGCCCAATGTCAATTAAGTGGACATTTAGATTTTCATAAATGAGTAAAACTAAAGTATGACTTTGATATGTTTTATTATTATTAACTTTCACATATACCTACAAAGGTCCAGGAAACACATATCTTGAACAAACTTGCTATTTTACATTAGTAAGATACGTTATTTTTTTAAATCAAACTATTACACAAGAAGAAGGGTAGCAGACGTTTAACAATATGTGCCTGATATTGTACTATAATATGGACATACACTAGCTGACAAATGTTTCCATTTGACTTTCTTAGTTGTAGTGTTCAATTATTTATTGAGAAATGACAATTTAAAGCAAATTGTCATAATGTGGTTCAACATCAATTTGTATTTATCGGAGACTGTGAAATTGAATGAACAATTTATATTCCAGTTACAAAAGACTGTTTATGCACTACACTTGGAATTGATAATATAAGGAATTGAGGTCAAATCCACTGTTTATGTCAAAATAGTCGTCGTTAGATTACCACAGAGCAAACGTAACGTATATTACTGCTATTACAGAAAACTTACATAGGCTATTTCTCTCAAAAGACAGTAGTGTAACAAGTAAAAACTAATACAATGTTTCACAAAAAAACATTCAAACAGTCAATAACACCTATAGGCTCTGTATCGACAGAAAATATCCGTAAACAGAAACAATTAACATATCTTACTCGACCAGTCTGTACAATATTTCAATTCCTTTGACTTTCAAAACAAAAACCAAATGTAACTTGATTTAAGTTCCAAAACAAAATAAAGTACATTTTTAAAGGAAAGTTTAACGCCTATTAGTTTAAAATACGAACACATGATTCAAACACAATCATCGACCATATGTATTAACGTATCTTACTAAATTGCTTATCTGACCATCAAACTCCGTTATTACACTGGTTTATAATATTATCAACAAAGTTCTACATCGCATTTAACGCTCCAGTGGCTTGTAATCCACCTAGTGTTTTAGAAAGCTGTAGTCAGATGTATGTAGAAGGAACTGTCTCTTTGTTTTTCCAAATGGTGAGGGCTCGTCAATTATAGAAACAAATTGTTTATATTCGACCCACAATTCGTCATGTTAAGAAGGCCATTTAAACAACGGTACATCACTCTTTCCTTTACATTCCATCAAAAATAAAACTCTTGTCAACTTAAGTACCTTAGCAGGCTATATTGTTTCATAATACTTCACAAGAACATAGTTACCCTCTTCTGGCATCTCATCAACTGTCTTACTGTTCAGGGCATCATTCGTTTGAATCTTTTCTAATGCAACTTTCTTCTGTTGCAGATCTTCTTTATGGTATCGCTTTCATTTCGCTTCCTTTTTTTGTTCCGATCTGTAGACACAATAGTATGTTCTCCCACAGGATGTTTCTCCCACTAGCCACAAAGCTCTCCATCTATGCATTTGTTGCAGTAACAGGACACTATGCCAGTATACAGATATCCTTCTTTTGGAAATACAGCATGGAGCTTCATGGTCCAGGGATTACTTTAGGGTTTATCTCTTTCAGTTCCTCAGATGCTGTTTCATATTCATCTGCTGAATACAAAACATATTCAATGCTCTTTGATGAATCAATAGCCCATCTGTAATAGTCCTGAGCATCTTGTATAAATCACTTCACCTTGCTTAGACGCTTCCCCAGCTTGACGTTTAGAAATGCCTCCTATGCCATCGCATGGCTCCTTTCCGTGTCCACATTCGAAATAATTCCATCTCGCAGCGACTCCAAACAAACTCATATGATTTATCACTATATCGAAAATGAATCGATTCCGTCAAATGAATTTGTATTAATGCAATTTCTCCCGCCTGTAAAACTTCGTAAACACATGTTTTGGGCGGAAGTAGTGGTAGTTAGCAATGCGCATGAACAATTAATTAACCCAAAGATGACCTGCTAGCAGAAATAACCGATTTTGTGATAGAGTGTTAACGTATCTTATGTTAACGTATCTTATTGACATTTATGCATTTTGACAATAAAACAGCGTATTGCCATATTTGCCCGTAAAATATGTTACACTTTAGTCCAGATGGAGTCATTCTAACGTTAGCTTATTCAATTGGTTGTCCATCAGACCCCGTTTCTTAGAAAAAATATGCTGTAAATAAAAATCTCACTGAACAATATTTGGAAAGAAATTACAGCAACCGCTGCCGGGACAGCACAAAATATGCTATTTTAAGCCATTGAACACCGAAATTTTCAACAAAAGATATTTCCTGTCAGTTAAAAAAGGTTGTTCATTGGTATACTTGGATTAGATATACCGTCTTATGCAAAAATGATACAAATATTTTATTTTTCTAGGAATCTGGGACCCAGGGACAACAAACATAGAAATGTCCACTTAATTGACATTGACTGCTATGCCCTAGTCTGAAAAAGCTAGGGTATATTGCTTTGCACATATGTATGATGACCAAACAATGCTAAATCAATAACAGAAGACTTGTTTATCCATTTTGAGCTCTTATGTGAACCTTTGCTTCTGTTAGTGGTGTCTTCTTCTGTCTTATTAATCTTTTATAGCTATATTATGTCCTTGGTCATATGTTTGTCATTTCCACATTGTATCTCTTGAATCGCATTAAGGAAATATAAGGCTGTGGTCCAGTGGTTAGCGTGCTGGACTTGTAACCCGGAGATCCGGGTTTAAATCCCGGTCGTGGCAGCTCATACCCTTCCATGAAAATTTGACAAAAAGGTCGGATTTTCCTCCATATGTCTAGAAGTTGCAGGCTCCTTGTGGAAGCGTTGTTAGTACTGGTTAGTACACAGTCCAGGAAAACTGGTTAGGTGAACCGGTTGTCGTGTATAACTGAAAAATTGTTGAAAAACGGCGTTAAACCCAAGTGACAATATGTCACATAAAAACAAAACATAAGGAAATACAAAAACTATTCTGTTGAACCGCTTTAAGAATACTTATGAAAGTTAAATCAGATGTTTTATCTTATCAAGACATACACCATGAAGTGCTAGTGATTAGCTTTTGCAATTGCTGGATGTGCTTTGTCTTATATCTACCCACATTTCACTTGTAAACACTCAAAAGACCACATTAATCTATTCAATTATCATGAAACATTGAATGGTTGTTTGATGAGTTCTTCACTCCCTTTGTATGAGTCATTTGGGGGTAAAATACTAATACTAAAAAAATGACACAAGGTCAAAGCTCAGAAACTCTAAAACGTCAACCAGAATCTTTGCCTTTCAATTGATATTTAAAATTTACATATGTTTAGGTACTGTCTATGTTGTTCAGAGACAATCGATACTCCAGTGCTTTCATTGCTTTGATTATCATGTGGAATAATTTCGCTTATCAGATTAGCGCTTTACACTTAAATCGGCGCTATAGAATATAGAAGGAGTACTAGACATTTTGTCTAATATCTTTTTTATTAATCATTTTGCAAAAAATGCCCCATCATATTCATTAATATTCAGCTTTATTTATATGCAAAAATAGTTATTTTATTTTGATATTTTGGCGGAGGAATAAGCACTGAAAGACGATTACCTTTTTTACATTGAATATAGAGCAATTGATAAGAAAATTTCTGAAAAAGTCTGATTTAAGTTCGTTTTTCTCAAATCGGGCAATTGAAGTAAAAATTGTCCCACCCGTGCGTTAAAATTCATTTATCAAGTAATCTAATGATTTTATTTAATAAAATATTAAGTTTAATAAAGTAAGCATCTTTTTACCTTGAGTTCGTCTATCTCACGGACAATTACGAAAATTACCGGATAAACTATGCCTAACTCGATTTTTAATCGTGCCAATTAGGAGTAATAAAACTGTATATCGTACACGGCGTAAAATCTTAGTTTTTCTGATTGTGATAAGTGGAGTGATTTTAATTGCTTGTTGTTTTTTTTTTGCAAATTTATGTATTTACATGGTAAGGACTTTTGTGATTTTGTAGAAATAGAAACATACAGGGAAATTGAATGAATATTATATATTAATTGCAGATCTTTAACCATATTACAATCTAAAACAGATACACAAATAAGAGATAATATTGATTGAATATCTTCTTTTGAAATAATTCACTTAATGAAATTCTGGTCATTTGTATATAACGATGGTAAAAGATATTCTAAGTGTTTCACGAATAACATTGAATTAATACGCATAATAAGTCAGCATCATGATATCCGGGGAAAGAGAATTGGTATTGCTTTTATCTTCACACCTTTCGACATTGAACATAATCGCAGTGCAATCTTGTTGAATCGACTTGTTTAACAATTGTCCATGACTCTGTGAGTATGAGGGTTAGACAGAGATTGCATATTCCGTTTAATCATATACATGTAAGTATATTCCAGCAAATTTTTAACGAAATCTTACAAATCACAGCCAATATGGCTCTTAATGTAAAAGAGTAACTTTGGCCCGTCGTATACCGAAATGTCGGGGATGAGTGTGAATGACTTCAGACAAAATGGATTCTGTCAAATGGTCACAGAGAATTTTACCTTTGACCTTGCGTGTGTTCCTCTGGGGACAACTAAAATGTAAACAGTTACTTACACATGTTTTTAAATTTGCATCCAATTTATTTTGAAGGCGATTCCTATATACACATAAATATTTGACGCCCATATTCTTCAATCTGCGTATTAGCAGTCAAAGTGGCGGCCATCTTGGTTACCATCTTGGATTTCTCGGCCCGCACCAAATTTGCAAATTGTAGACCGATTAACTTCGAAACTTTCGCAACGTTTTGGGTTTTTTAACTAGAGAGTATATGTGACAATAAAAATGTCAGTGCCAGAAAGTTTTAAATTTTAGATTTTAACACGGCAAGTCGAACGAAAGAGGTCAATGACTTAAAGTTAGAGCATACTCCATCACTAGCAGCTAGATGGGTAGTGCCCCCATTATTCAAGTTATGATCTTATTTAGAGACAAAATACGCGACAATATTTACCCACCGATTTAGATTATTACTCTTACAAAATACCTGAAAATTTCCGTTAAAACACACATTGCGACATTTAGCAGCAGAAAAAGCTGCGACATTTAACGTTAAAATTGCGGTATTTAACGGCAGAAGATTTTGCGACATTTAGCGGCAGTTGCAACATTTAACGGCCACGTTGCGACATTTAATGGTAGGTGCAGCAATTAACAGCGATGCAACATTTAACGGTGTCACAATGGTCGCATATTATTTGGAATTATTATCCTCTTGTTGTATTTTTATTTTTACCTCGGTTTTAAGCAATAATTTCGTGTACAAAGGACGCTGATTTTACTGAAAACGTCTTCGATTCGAAGTCATTGTGCATGCGCGGCAAAACCGACGATGACAACATATTTCGGACGAATCGTCCGTTTCCAATCCCTGTGTATATTAGTCCCAGTATGTACGTATGCAGTCAATTCCCACCTCAGGTATCACATAACAAACAGAAAACTTAGGAACACACAGAAAATGACAATAACAAGCAATCATTCAGAAACATTTTTACCCTTATAAGCTGTCACCTCAGCAATAGACATATTCTAGATATAAAACATAATTGGCCAGTTTAAGGTACCATTCATCCAAGAGCTGGATATATTTGATCGTAATTTATTACCCTGATAAGAATAGCCTGGGGTCATAAATTCCTATTCAACAAATAAATTCCTATACCCCTGTTAAAACAGTGATGATAATCCGAAATCCAATAACAGGCCAAAATAAAGCTGCAGGGAAACAACTTATCCGCCGTCTTGTTAATCAAGGAAAGTAAATCCCTCATTATTGACTGGATTCTTCAGTATGTCACTAAAGCCAACATATAAGTAGAGGTGACCTGCGTGCATGCGCCCAAATTTAAGTTCCTTTAATCACAGATGTATAAATCATTAAAAACGATCTACGACTCCTTCTAAAACAGTTTCAACACTGTAAACAACGAGCAGACGCTTGCATTGCATAGTTCCCGGTGCAGAGCGAGAAAATGTCTGCGAAACCAGTCAACACAGCAGTAGTTTTATCAAGGAAAAGAAACTAGGGGTGTAATCGATTCCGCCGATATCGATATATCAACGATCTTTGTAATCCGATTCGATATCGATTCCAATTTTAAAATATCGCGTATCGAATCACATGAAAGTGATGCCAGTAGTTGTTAAGCTGTTTAGGTTTATAGAGAAGTTTCTAGTCACTAACTCATTTACAGTTCAACTAATACTAAGAAACAAGTTATTCAGTTTCGACTGTTTATTTATCCTTTATCTGTGATCATTGTTTTCACTATGCATATGATCAAATATAACTGTATTTGGTAAATACCCTCTTAAAACAAAGAAAGACCCGTAAGCTGAAATTCTGAGGGTAAATGTAACAGTTTTTGCCATATATGCCTGTCAATCGATATATCGCTGTATCGTCGATAATTCTCTACCGATACAACGATACAAAAATCCTTATCAATGACACCTCTAAAAGAAACGGTATGTTATAAGGAAATGCTCACGAATTCTTTATCATATCGGAGGGGAATAGTGTTTATCATCGCGATTACACTCTTGTAATTGCACAAATCCCGAACTTGCTTTGAATTTCCAACGTTTGTCATGTCAACTTTGAACCAATCCGTTTACCGGTGCCGTCTCCCACTCACAACAAATATTGATACAGTGAACGCTGTGAAGTGGCTGTTTGTTAATTTAGTCCCGAAATATGACTTAACTAGACACAGAAATCGCCGTACATTATGCATTAATAGCCGCAATAGTGCATGAAATGACGGAAATAAGTTGCATTTCCTTGTGTCAAAAAATCGTTCAAAAATAGCTTTAATACAGCAAATTTTGCATCACCTAATGTCTGAGACCATTATGTACATAAGAACGTAATTGTGAGTATTTTTTGGAAATTTCAGATTCACTTCCGAAGTCGGCTGTTAATTTTCGTTTGAAAAGGTCGCGGAAACGGGTGACAATTCGTATATACGTTATGCATCTAAGTTTTCCACCCATGTACCCATCTTTTTCACAACATGTGGGTACTTGTACCCAGGTTTAAAAAATCATTGGGAACGCTGGGTTTTATGAACATTAATTCATTCTAAACCAATCTGAAAAGCTGAAATACCAGGGACTTCGCCCCGTGTCCTCCACCAGGGCTCTGCTTTGGACCTGCAAGGGGACTATGCGGCCCCATTAACCCCTGGCAAATTCCCTCTCTTTCAATTTCTCTTTTGGCAGCCTTGCATTTATATTTTTAGTTATGGTGCCCCTAAAAAGGACCAACAAAATTTATTTTGGCAAACTTGACAGAGTACCATCTAAGAATGCTACAAACCAAGTTTAGTGATGATACATTCATTGGTTCATGAGGAAAAAGATGTTTAAAAGTATTTCCTATTTTCGCTCTGGTGACCTCTAAAAGGGGCCAACCATTTTTATATGAGCAAAACTGATAGAACACAATCTAAGGATGATAATGACCAAGTTTGGTAATGATCCATCCATTTAATCATGAGAAAAAGTTATTTTTACATATTTCTATTTTTAGCTCTAGCTCTCCCTAAAAGGGGCCGACAAAATTTATTTGAGCAAACTTTACAGAGGATCATCTAAGGATACTGCAAACCAAGTTTAGGGATGATTCATCTATTGATTTATGAGAAGATGTTTAAAGGTTTTTCTATTTTTAGTTCTGGTGACCCCTAAAAAGGGGTAAACTGGTATAACATGAGCAAAATTTAGTTAAAACTTCAAAAGGATTCTGCACAGCAAATTTGAAGTAAATCGGACCAGTAGTTTCAGGGGAGAAAACCTTTGTTGATGCTGGACGACGGACACCGGAGTATCCACCTACCCATCCTAAAATCTCACCCTAAACCTTCGGTTTTGAAAAAGCATCAAGCTCAAAGAAGCGTCAATCGTGAACAACAGGAAATGTAACAATGCAGACTTGTGGATATCAGCACAATAGTTCTATTCAATGTAGACTACAAATAATGAAATATCGGGACTTAATTGACTATATACATTCTGGTTCTAGATACGGCATCGTCGTAATGTTGAAATCAATACAAAAACCAGGATGGTGATGAATTACGACATTTCAGAGAGTTACACGACATCAGCAGAAATCGATCGTTTATTTAACTAAATACTCTAGATGTGTCAGCTCTGCTCAAATTAATGAATGAATGTTGATACATGCGTGTGTATATGTATATATAATTCATGCAATAGAGTGGAAAATAGGAAAATACCACAACGGTTGATCTAGGCTAGAATGAAGTGTGCAGAGTTTTGCTAGTTGTTAAATAAGTATTGATAGGTGATATGTCGTACAAATAAAAAAGACTAATAATAGTTTAGTAATAATAATAATAATAATTTGCTTAGATATAATAGTGTTTTAAAATAGTTACTGGACTGTTTAACAAGTTGATTCCATTTACATTCCCATAATCCGACCTAAAAACATACCCACACGCGCACAGAACACAGAAAATTGTACACCTATCAAACTGATGTACTTCTATAATAAAATGATGGAAAATTGCCACATTTTGTATGCGATTATATCGCCAACATATTGAAGTATATCTCATTGCGTAAGTAATCACTAGCTCCACATTGCTGTGAGTTCGAGTCCCACTCGGTGCCAATTTCACATGTAAGGAAGCTGTCTAGCTTACGAAAGGTATGTAGGTAGGACCCAAAGTATACGCCTGGGGTCTTCCCCGACCATTAAAGCTGGAAAGTCGCCAAATGACACTGGTTATTGGTGCGACCCCGGTGAACATTTAGAGTAAGATTTGCATTGTATTGTAACGACATACATTTTAGCACGAGAACCAATATTTCATTTTTATTAGATCATTAATGAAATAAAGCTTAATGTTTGTAAACGAGCATTAACAACTAAACATGAAACATCGGAACGTGAAATCCTACATAAATATTGAACAGTATTGGCTTCAGAACTACACAGTTCCGACGATTGTTTACCCCCCGCCCCAGAAATCTCTAGAATTATAGACGTAAAGCCAAAAGTCGTATTATATCAAACATCAATATCATCGTCTGGTAAGAGACGGTGCGTACATCTGTTTCTTACTCCAAAGAAATCTCTAAGACAGAATATTGACACAGCCCGAAATGGAGGGAATAATATATCTTATAATCTAAATTATTAATACAGAATATCTTATGAAGAGTATAATCTGCTTTTATGTGTTACCACAAACATATGTATAACCAACTTAATAAACAAAATAATCGTGTATAAAAAATAATTACGAAGTATGTAGTTGTGAACTGAAGTTTTGAATTTCGGGACATAATCTACACAAATAATGAATTAAGAACCGAAAATGTAAGTAGCCACCTGGTCATTATCGTGTGCATAACGAAATGACGCGACATATCATGTTCTAAGGAATTATAAATAACAGTTATTAGTGCTGTAAACAGCAGAATGAATGGAAATGTACATAGTGCATGTACAAAGTATTTCATCAGTCATTAACATACTTTTGATGGATGAAAACAAATCAATCAACATATACCATAATAATGTATAATAATGATGCATAGCATAATAATGTTAAATTTGATACTTAGTTAACCTGTGTTAAAATGTTCGATAGAGCTAAGAACGTTATTCATTGATCTGAACACGGTTATATATCAATAGATTAATAACGCATGCCACGTTATATACGAGAGACATCCCGAATATTTCACTATAGGTACATTAACTACTATCAGCGTAAATTACCGTGGAGGAATCCAATGTTATCAATTGTTTAGAACATCAAGGCATGATATCAATTTTTTCCAGGATCATTTGTCTGAGAAGAAAAAAACAACATTGACAACCATCTACAAATTATTGGGTATTATGTTAAATATTATCTATTTCACGAATGATTATGTAAATGAATCCGATCTGGGCCGCCATAAAACAGATTTATGGTCTGTATTCCTACGCTAATCATAAAATGAATCACAGGGTCATCGATCGAGGTAACAAGACTATAAGCCATTCATTAATTTATTGGCATTTACTAACACAGCTGATGGTCAATGTCCTGAAACTAATATTAAGACAAATATTAATTTCCCGACGTCTTAAACTATGAATATTCACAAGGATTTCAATGTAAACATTGTAAATGATTAATACTGATATAGAAAAAGTACTAATGAAAGATGTTGTGAACTATAGAATCAACGCTACACTTGACACAGTAGATCTAAAATAAAGAGAATATATATTGCTACAACACTTTGCTTATTATCTAAAATACCATTAATTACATAAAATGGTTTATGATTTCTGCATCATTACAGGTGATCAGTTAATTGACATTCTGTATAAATGTTATAAGCAATCAAATTGTTATTTTATAAATCTACAATTAATGATTTTAATTTGTATTCCGTAACAGCTGATTTCACCTACAAGTAGTTGCTTTGCATAAAACATATCCTAGAAATATAACATTGATTATCTTGATTCAGATAAAGTAATAATTAAATGTATTTGAATATACAGTCAGGTTGCTCAAGTCGTGTATGAAGCATTTTGGATTATAAGTAAGCTTCACTGAGCCATGAGCTGTTCATCCAAATGTCTGTTAATATACTTGTAATTATAAATTCTACTTATTAGACATAATTTCGCTTAAAAGGATATGTAATATACAACATATTGCACATGTGAGTAAAGACTCAATGTCTTTTGTTTATTTTCATGGTCCGATTATAGAAGATTTGTAACGATTATTTAATAGTACCATTTCGTATATGTCAACCATATTGTTGTAGGCATGACTTATTTTTTGCATCTGTTAATGTACGAACACAAATTCTTTACGCTCGTAATAATATAGCACGATCGATTCGGTTAACAGCTGGTGCTTTTATTGAATGCACGTTTGTGTGTATATGTACTGAAATAATCGATTAACTAACATAATGTGTCATAATATGACAACATAATAGAACGGCAAGACCTCATACAGACTGATAGATAAAACGCTTGAAAAGTAGACTGCTTCCTCGCTTTCTTACTAAATAGCTAAATAACACGTAACACTTAGGCACCGTTAAATGTCGCATCGTCGTGAAATGTCGCAAAATCTTTTGCCTTTAAATGTTGCAATTTTGAGTGTCGCAATTTTTTCTGCTGCTAAATTTCTCAACGCCTACTTCCAAATACAATAGAACGCAATGTAGCTGGTGGGATTGTAATACTACATGTTTTAATCGTTGGGAGAATATTTGTGAATTCATGTATTTAGTTAATAAATAAATTCAAATCTTGAATTACGGAGGCCTATTCATCTGCCTGCTGGTGACTAAATATTCCCTTGGTTTGAAATATTGACCTCTTATCTTGCTTGAAATAATATTCAGTATGCAAACGTTATAGACAGCAAAAGGTGTAGAAAGCGAACGTCATTTGCATTAAGAGTCAAACATTTCTTAAAGTATAATTATTTAATTGCAAATACTCGTACTTTTGCATGCATGTAAGCATGCAGTTTTGTCTTTGTACTACCAGTTATGTCAAGTTGTTAAGTGGAGTATGATCATAACTAACATGGAATGTATCGGAAGAAATAATCATTGCATAAGGACAAACTAATGTAAATAGTTTTTTACCAATGCCTGACACATACTTTTACTAGCGGTATTATAAAACTATTATACGAAGTGTGAATAAGTTTTGAATTAAAGATTCAAGGGTATAAAATAACTGCCGTCAACACTACCGCAAGTTATCGTCATTCGTCGTTGTCATTATATTTGCCATTATAATATCACTTATCCATCATCGCCACCACTATTTACTAACTACTGCTGCTACAATTACCGCTACAAGTAATACTAGCTGAATCGTAAATACTTCATACTCAGGTGCCAGGGTCGTTGCTTCGAGCCCGGGTCGCGACATGTCTTTCTTTCACCATCGTTTATTTTAAGTACATCTTCACGAAGAATGCACTGGTTCGAATCTAGTGACTAAGGCAGCCTCTGTGAATGATTCATACATTAATAAGATGTCAAATCATGCGTGTCGAAAATTACCAGAGCAGGCAATATGTCAAGCATATACTAAACGTGTTGGCAAGTGTTACCACGCACCGATGTGCACTGAATAATACTGAGAATCATAATTCTGATACAATTAGGTGGATCATGATGGCAAATAGACGGCGTATGTTCTATAACCATGTGATCGATTTCCCCGCAAGTAACAACATAATCTTACTAAATAATAATTAGATAAGGCTCCTCAACCTCCTGGATTTCTGATCATTAAACAACTACCCTAATTGAAACAGCACTGAGAGGTGAAAATCCCAGTTAGTTTCCACCCGGACTCGAACACGTGACCATCAGCACTCGATTCCATGGCTCTGCCAATTGAGTTAGCCAGGCAGGAAGATTTTTCAGGAAGAGTTTTCCGTAAAAACACATAATGCAACATGTAACAGTGGGTTTGCGACATTTGTATCACACCAGAAAATCTTGTCTCTGTTCCTTTGTTGTAAATATACTACACTTATTCATATATCCAAATGGCAACATTGTGTAGCTAAATTTGTAAACACACCCATGTTTAATCTCTGATACACAATTCATGTATTAAACGCTTAGCTTTTATTAATTCAACAGTGTTTATTTGTTACAGAAGCAAATTTTAGAAACTTGCAAATTTAGTCCACATGCGTGTATAGGATTATGTGCGGATTCAGACGGGAGAAATCGTTTGCCCTGATCAGAAGATCAAAGAAATCGACCGAAATAAAATGCTTAGAATGTAATCTCAACATGAATGTATTCTAAATGTGGAGTGTACGCGAAAGAATTCTATTTTTGAAACAACTAGTTAGCAGATGAATATACAGAAACTACATGAAGTTTCTTGATACGGTTCAGTACAGGTATGACTCACATGGTACGGTTCAGTGCATGTATGACTCACATGGTACGGTTCAGCACAGGTATGACTCACATGGTACGGTTCAGTACAGTTATGACTCACATGGCACGGTTCAGTACAGGTATGACTCACATGGGATAAGTTGCTGTACATACATTGTACATTCAATAATATCGAAAACCTATAACTTAACCTTGACCTACGTAGTTATCTTCGACGCTTAGAAATAAAAACAATATTAAATACTAGTAGTAGCATGAAACTGGGTCATTCTGTTTGAGGTACTACTAAAATATAACTCAATCCTTGTTATGTTGTATGTTACAAATGCTCGAAAATAAAATTTCGAAAGAAGACTCTGAGACTATCAGCACAATCGTCTCACCCGCAAGCTATATTAGCAATGTTATTGCAGCGAAAGTTGGCAATCTACCATACACTATATATCATATGTATACATGCTGAAATTCCAGACTAAGTCAGCTATTATCGTGGAGATTTAGTGTTGCATTTCAAAAATTGAAATAGCATTATGAACTAATGTTGACATTTATATTGTCGCGCTTTGACTACTAATTCATAATATTTACTGCTATTATTGAATGGAATAATCAAAATCATATAAAATGACTGTAACTGTAAATATGTTGTCTCTACTTCCCTCATTGTTTTTTGGGGGGTTGGAAATAGTAACTGTAAATAATCGTGCAAATATACACTCAGAAAGTAGTGTCATCAGTAGAATACCACGGTCTTCGTACGAACTTGAAAATATCATTCCTAACTTTAAATGCAAAAGCACATCTGTATTATAAAATATAACGTAGTTTTGACTTAATCATACATTAACTGTAATGTTCTGTATTGAATGAATTGAGCAACTGGCCGCTGTTTACATTGAAAATATAAAAGTATTTATGATTATCTGTTGCGACGAGACAAATACAATTGAATGACTCACGTGAGGGTACGTTAACTTTTAACTTGTGTAAAAACAGCAAACTGGTCGTGACGATAACGATATTCTAATGCTACTTTCTTTAAATATTTACATACCCATCATCCTCTACAGCCGCCATTATTGTTTCTCGAAGTATCTGTGATATCAAATTTCGTCAAATGTCACACACGAAGACTATCCAAGGGTTAATATATGAAAACAAACGTCTGTAAATCCCTATCACAGTAAGTCACCGTGAAATATAAATTTCCAACATCACTATTTTAGACATATCCATCTGTCATTGACTAGTTCTTAAAACACTTCTCAAGAACATTATATCTGCAACGGTGTATAACCTGAAACTCTACAGATCGAACGTTGTTATGCTTTTAGTAATAACGTAGCAAATAAAACATAAAAGCTACATGTCTAGTAATTGTAAAATATCAAGGTCGCGACCTACTCTATCGAATGGCATAATTCCAGAGCAGAATTCTCCCTTCACATAGTATTGATGGAAAATTCCTCGAGTGATTGTCTACGGAAAGTTATTAACACAGAAGAAAAAAAACTAAATAGTCAATGAAGAATCATTCAAGAACGAATAGGAATTCACAAGCATACGGCAATCCGCCTTTTCTCACGAAATCATCAATTTCTACACTGATGTGTATTGACTAGGTCTCAGTAACAGTGTGAATATTAATGATCTCAGCCAACGGCTTCGCGCAAACTGAGGCAAAGTTGAATAACCAGTAACAAGACAATGCAGCAATAAAATCTAGACACAAAATGCACCATAATTATGCACAAAGCGAAATTAACTATTATTATATTGGTAACATCTGAATGCTCTATGAATTCGATTGAGTACGATTACCTCAAAATGCCATGCATATAACTCAGCAGCTGCCGTCTTGTGATACACATCATTTAGAACTTCTACAATCAAATAAAATATTCGATGGCAAGTGATTAGTTTCCCGACTCAAAACAACATACATAATTATTTAACATCGCTAAAATTTCAGCGAAATTGAATAGTTTTCAACAAATACCAACATTCGGACACACGATATTAAAATCGATGCTTCATTCAATAGATTGAAGATGAAACCTACTGATTTTTACCAATAATAGTTGTACTTGAACCTTGCATTAGTATATGAAATTATGCCATTTCACCGGAATGAAGAGTTATACCCCTTCTTATAGTATATATAACAATTGAACAGGTTCGAATTCTGTGAAAAAAATCATTTATGGAAATTTTTGATTAAATTATGATGTTTTATAAGAATTCATTGCAATTTACCATCACAGTCCATTACTAATGCCTGCGGGTAATGTTAGTGTCAGTAATTCTGATAAATAAACCAACATAATAATAATTAATGTTTCCTGATGCTTGTTTTAAATGATTAGGTAAACTGGACATTGCTGGTTCATGAATGATCTAGTTGTAAAATTTTATTCAAATTAACTAATACGAATACATTCAGTATATAAATACAGTGGAACCCCGCTAAACTGGACCCTCGCTAAACCGGACGATTTTCAAAGTCCCGACTTTTTCTCTATGCAAAATACCTCGCTAAACCGGACTCTCACTATTCCGGATACTGGACGCCTTTTTCAGAAAATTTGAAGCTGACCGGCACAATTTCACCTCACTAAACCAGACGGTGATTTTGGAAGATGTCGTAAATTACTTGTTTATTGGAGATTTAGAGTGTCAAATGTGTTTTGATAGGAGACTGCTTCAGGGTCTGTGTACTAGGTGTCAGACGGATTATTGATGTTTATTGCTGAAAGGGTGGGCCCTGCATGATTGAACAAATATATGAAAAATATATTAATCTTGTTTAAAGAATTATCATTATTATTACTATTTTGCGAGTTTTTAACATGAATTTGATTATCATGATAAGAGATGCTTATTTAGACAATGTACTTTTAATATAAAACATTACATTAATCTACAAATTAGAATAATTATTTACTTCCATCCTTATATAGCCTGATCAAAGGCCCAGTTAATGGTGATAATCTTGTTTGTTACTCAATCATTTTGTCATCATGGTCAATGATTGCTAATTGATTTTAATACTGTAACAGATAATTGATTTTAATAACAGATATGATGGGTAATTTATCAAAAGGATTAAGTGTAGGTGTCCTGTTTTGGGTGTAAATGGCTAATCAAAGACAAAGTACATGTATCAAATAAGGTATTACATTATGTACCATATATGTAATATTTGATGAAAATCATAGTATACAGATTATATGCAATGTTTTAAGTCATCTTTGATATCAATGTAAATAAATATTACTTTTATATGTTGTTTTCCATTACATCCCAACTGACTAATGGCAAAATACAGTCATAATTTGCTCTAAAAAATAACCATCTCATGGAGTTTAACTTGTCCAAACACAAAACCCCCCTAAACCGGACACCTCGCTAAACCGGACGTTTCGCCCAGTCCCAAGCCCGTCCGGTTTAGCGGGGTTCCACTGTATATAACTTAAGCTCTGTTATTTGGAATATATATGACGTGGTTCATGAAAAGCAAATATCTAAAGCAAAATCGATATAATTGAAATAACCGCATTAACTAAAAATTTGTCAGCCAGGCACACATTACGGCTGTTTGTCATGTTCTTTGATACATTTACTGAAAGAGCTGTTGGCAATGACTCATTTACATCGAAGATATAATTGTACTAAATTTAGTGAACGATTTTTTAGACAGTGAACAATACAGTTGGACGGTATATTAGTCTTGCATGAAAACCTGATACATGCATGCAGTATCGGTGCATGTACGAATTATTTATCAGCAGTAGATCTAAATCTACAAATAAGCTGGGCATATTGTATAAATTAATGAGATTTTTTTTAAAAAAGGGTCTAATAAAATCATCATCACGTAACAGAAGAGTTAAAGTTCATCTACGCCAATCTTATGAAATCTTAATGTCATAATATATCCTGAATATTAAACCATTATTTTATCATAATGTTTATATTAATTACTCGCAATCGCAAATTAATTTCTTAATTTCAAACCCACTTTATGATGTTTCATATGATAAAACATTTTTTCCTAAGATGATATTCCTTCAGGGGAAAGTTTTCAATGAAATACACTGTAAAATCAATTCCTGTCATTATCTGTGTATGAAATAATAATAATAATGTACTGTTTGGCCCCTAGACCCAACAGCTGGTTTGTAAAAATAATCCTTAGTTTAATCAAGACCAGCTGAACACAATGTCGGTCCAGAACGCATCCTCGCTTCAATACTGAAATGTTCAAAGTATTGATCGACCTGCGCTCATCTTGCCATATACCGATTACATAAAACATTCGGTGATAGTTAAAACAACGATTCTAGCCGTAAAATATCAACAATGGGTTGTAAATGCAAATCGATACAATGTTTATAAACCATAAAACAAGAGAAGTCGTTACAATATGTGAAACATATCAAAAACATAAAACGGTATTTTTGTCTACTAATGTCTAAAAACGTGATTAGTAAATACAAATGTACTATAATCATACAATAATGTACGAAAGAGGCGGAAATGTCGAATACATTCACTACTAAAACATATTGACACAGGTTCTGAAAGTACTTTTATAAATCTGACATGTTTCTTTCTATCAGCTGAACTCTGCAACTGACAAAGCCATACCAAATTGCGTCTGTGTTTAGCGTAACATCGAGGTTCAAAAACCTATCCGAAAAAAAAACAAACAAGTGCCTCGGGAAAAACACAAATTTCCTACTTAATTGCCCCAAAATATTAGCTTCAATCAAAACTTCAAACAGTCACTCAGTGAGAATAAATTCATAGCAGAAAAAATTGCGACATTTAACGGCAACAGTGCGACATCTATCGGCAGAAGATTTTGCAACATTTAGAGGCGGTTGCGACATTTAACGGCAACAGTGCGACATTTAACGCTAAGTACGACATTTAACAGCGATGCGACATTTAACGGTGCCACAAAAAATATTTTGAATCTATGAATAACCCAACTGACACCCCTTAACGGACATTTTGTTAATTAATTTCAAACTACGTTCCACGAATTAGACTTGGCTATTTCGACCAATGAAATATACGCATCAAATCAATTAAAGACGGATCGCAGTGCTGGCCATGACAATTTGTTAAATGACTTTTTTATTTATGGTAAAAATGAAATAATGACTAGTCTTCATGCTGTTTGTTAACAAAATTATCGCAACCGGAAATTTCCTCGTTGGTCAGAAGGTTTCATTGTCGAAATTCATAAAAAAGAAACAAATCATGATCCAAATAATTTATAAGGTATAACCTTTTTTGAGCGCATCAGGTAAATTATTTACCAGAATTATAAGTGACAGATTGGATAATTGGGCCGGACAATACTTTGTTTCTATAGAAGCCAAAGCAGTTTGTAGGAAAAAAAACTTCTTATGACCTAGTTTCCAAAGAACTCTTCAAATGTATATTGTACTCACCTTTGAGATCGTTTTAGGGGCCATAACCCTTCTTCATTCGAATAAGGACCAACTTGGTACGGATCAGGGTGAATTCGTTCGTCAACATAAGAAGAATCACTTTCTTTTTCAGCGTCAGTCACATGTTTCTTGTCATCCAGCGATTTTACGTTTAATGTGTCTTCCGCGCTGGAAATGAAAATAAATAGTATTAGCCGTCCGCTTGGTCATATAAGTATGCATGCGGTAACTTACGAATCTGAAATTAATTATTCGTCTCAATTCATATTTCGCCATTAATTGCCGTCTCAAATCTGTAACTTTACTCGTTCCCTAGGGACTGGGGTAATGCGGACCTAAAGTTTAGATTTGAACGATTTAGATGGTAATTCGAACATGGTTGTGTTCACAGATACAATTTACTTTCATGTACAGGAAAATGAAATATGTTCATTGTAGGAAGCCGACGTACTATTCTTTCAAATTAAATATTGAGAACAATATTGGTTTTACTCCCGGACATTTTGAACGGAGAAATTACAATGAGGGCTTGTGAATAACGTTTATACAAGTATAACATACGTTATGTTACACGAACATTTATTATTAATTTGGAATGCGATCCGCGACAACTTTCAGTATCATACCTACAAATATTTCAGTGATCATGAGTACGACCAATACATAAATACATCAATACATAAATACATCACCCGCAGCTTGTTTATTATCATTACATACCAAGTGTAAAATGGAGATCAAACATTATAAGAATGATTACCCTATAATCTCCTCATTCTATTCATATCTTCATATGAGAAATTTCCACCAAATGTTACCGACGTTTGTGCAGTTCTTGGCATGAACAGCTATTGGAATTCATTCATTTTTTTATAATTTCTTGTTGGTTGTGGTTTGTTTTTCACAAACATATATTTTTTAGTAAAATAATTTATTAAATAGTTAATAGTATTGTAAACAATTACGACAGACCTTAAAATTTGGATCAATTCCTACCTCTTAATTAACAAGATGGTAGAACACATTGCGGTAATTATTGAAATTCTTCATTGCCAACAAACATTCTGAAGTCTGGTACCAAATGGTACCAAACTAATTCAATGAACAGAGTAATCAATGCATCAATGTTAACAAAAAGTAAATACCAAAATCAAGATCATTCAATCAGTCAACGATCATGGTTAGAGTGCGATGTTGTTGATAGAAAAAATAATCAACCATTTGTTTTGACACATCCATCACATCATCAAAAAGTAACCGTTACCAATTCAGCTAAACATAACATTTGTACCCTAAATTAGCTCCACGCGGCGATCACAAGTATACGTCCTAAACATGTCCGAAACGTCCGTTACTCTACATGTCATGTATTACTCTATATGTCGTTATACTGTAGGCATACGATTATCATTGAGGTAAGTATGTATACGTTCAAAAAATAGAGATAATTCATTATTATTATGAATGAGAAAAAGCAACTATAATGTCACTGACATTGTGTTTGTTCAGACAAATTTTCTATGCACGCCATTTAGGTTATAAAACAATCACACAACTGGAATAGAAGACAAAGATAAAAGATTCATATAGTTTTAATATTGATGTTTATAATGATGTTTATATATGACTGAAAACAATCCAAAATTACACGGTAAAGTTATACGCCTGGATGAGATTCCGATATTAGAATATTTCAAGGGTAGTAAGCATTTACGTTACGTATGTAAAACTCGAATGAGTTACTTCCCACTATCAGGTTAAATGTTGTTATAAAAATGACCATATTTGGTATCAGTTAGTGTCAGCTTGTAGCAAATCATACTCATCATTACATTCAATTATAAATAACAGCGCAACACATTCATATAAAATATATACGCACAGCGTTCCATTGTATGACCTGATAATTTATTATTGGTGGAGTCATTCGACGACCAAGTACAATAGTACACTTCTTATTCAGCTATCGGAGTACTGTTTTGTTCCAGGCTTGTCCGAGTTATTTAACGTTTCTATTTCAATAATAAGAATTGTGAATTCAATTAATAAGAACTAACATAAACATCAAGGTATGGGAACTGATATTAAGCATCACTATACAGGAACTGATATAAGCACCATAGTACATGAACTGTACAGGAACCAACAACCGACCGAGTTAATCAAGACTCCATACACTTTCTTTGGAATGATAAATGCTCTCTCATATAAACTTATCTTGTACTTCAGTCTGACCTGAAACATTTACAAGGACAAAAATAATTATACAGCCAGAATCTTTGTTTCGACATAATACACGTAAAAATTCCATTCAGTGAGTTCCATTTGAATATTGTCTCGACGAGACTTATGGAAATGGGGTTATCTAATCCTGCAAATTAATCTGCACGACTAAAATAGCATAAAAATTATCTGACGATGGAGATCGTGATTTAGAGCGCTGCACCCGAGACGGAGGCGTGCATGAAGAACTTGACCCAAACGAGTTCCGCAATTGAATAGAAGAGAAAGAGACTTGCTCTTTTTGTTCTGTGTAAGAGCTGATTTAAATGACAATAGGGAGGGTGCAGTTTGTAGTGATGAAGATAATTGGTTCCATTGTCGTATTGTAGTAGGTAAGAAAGAATTGTTATACAATTGTGTGTTGGATCTCACATGACGTGTATGTCTTAAAACTGTATCTACCATAGTGATTTTGGTTGTTATTTGGAAGCAGATTTGTTAGGTATGATGGTGTAATATTATGTTTCATTTTATAGAAAAGGATGAGTCGGTGCTGTTTACGTCTTTCTGCCAGTGTTGTCCATTGAAGATCTGATAGAAGCTTTTGGATATTACAATACTTAGTGGCACCCGTGCAGATTCGTGCAGCCTCCACTTGCACAGATTCAAGTTCATTCTTCAAGAAGTCACTACAGTTGTCCCAGACTACGTCAGAATATTCTAAAAGAGGTCGAATGAAAGAAACGTACATACGAATGAGAGCAGATCGGTTGAGAAGAAATTTGAGCGACCGTAGAATACCGACTCGTTGCCATGCTTTTTTAAGAGTGTGTGTAATGTGAGAATCCCATTTCAAGTTTGAAGAAAATGTAAGACCGAGATGCTTATGTGAGTTTACTTCGTTGATGGTTACTGAATCCATCGTAACACTAGGGTGCAGTTGCGGATTCTTCTTCCTGCTGAATATCTGCTTTAAATTTATCTCTTCCTCAGTTTCTATATCCTTTAAAAATAACTCGAGTTGGATTCTTCCTTATTGATCTCAAATAATGAAATCTTGGATTGGGATCTATTATTTTTATTTTATTTTCTTCCGGTCTCGGGATTATATCTCTTTCGACCAATACTTTTATTAATTCGCGTTTACTCATCGTTCAGTAACCGCGAATTTTATTTTCCTTGGCTAATTCTTTGAGTTCTGGCAAAAAGTAAATCATCTTCGTAATAGAAATTATTTTTCAAATTATCTTTCGTTGTTCAAAATCATTTACTTCGGCGGATCGTTGAAGTATTAGGGCCAGTAGATCCCGACGTAGTGGTAAATGCGGGATTTTGCGGGTGTTTAATACCGGCAAATGGGTGTTTAACCCTTCTAATGCTATTCTCGCGTTGTAAATCAGACATTTTTTTTAAAATAAAAATATTTTTTAATTTACCCGTATATCACGCTCATCGTGTTTCCGTCGGATTTAAAATTGATCAGTCTATCACTTATTACAACGGCGAAAACTTCTGTACCCGCGGGCACGTTGACGTTAAACTGCGCTTTGATTTGGATATCGGTGACCGAATGCTTCTTTCTCTTGCTTGAGCGTGATTTACGTCAAACACAAACAGCGGATAAAGAGACTTGTAATCGGTTTGAGTGATGTTGGGATTAGATACTAGTTCGTCTATACCGTAAAATTTCGACCTGAATGCGGCGGTATCTCTGTAAGCACGGGCGAATTTATATTGGTTGAAATTAAGTTGATAGTCAACTTCGGGATACCTAATAGAATTGAGCATAACATACATATTTTTAGATCCACGTGATCAAAGATGGCTGGGTTCCGTTCCTGATCACCGTCTTTTTGGTTTGAAAACCAACAATAATCCAACGAGATTGGTTTTGTCTTCAATCACCTTGTACAGTTGAAACTTTTCTGCGGTTGGACGCGCGGTACAAACCAAAGACACCTTGCCGAGGTAACCTTACCGGCATCCACCGCATTAGCTCTAAAGATGGCGTCGTCGTCCGATTTCCGCGTCAGGGTGAGGGTTTGTTTCATACCGTACAGAAACTTTTCGTAATCTTCGCAAAATCCGAAAATGTGTTTTAACGGAACTCTGAAACTAAATGTGCCCTTTGAATCCGGTTGAATAATTAGACAATCTTGACGAACGTTAAATCCGGTATTGTTACCTCTATGAGCGGCGGGGTTGGTATCCTTATACCACAGCTGATTTAAACCTTGCGATTTGGAGAAATCTATTGATCGGAAAGTTGATAGTTAATGTTGTTGAAAAGACACATGAGACCGTTATTCGTCAGCGCAAATAAATCTTGGGTTTCGATATTGATTCGAATTTCGCCAGGATTATTTAAATTAGTACCCGTAATAGGCTAGTGTTCGTGATATTCGTAAGTTTCGATACTCTCATCAGTCGCGTGCCCTCGGTAATTCTTAAAATATTCTCCATTTTTTATTTAGCGAGATAATTATTTATGTCGCATGATATAAAAAATCCTTTTGGGGTTTAAATAACCCAGAGCTGGGGGAAGGATTTTTCCATGGTGACAAAAGACCCTCTTGAGTTTGACGGTCGTCAAATTTGCCTCGGATCGAGTTGGATCTTTTTTGGCGTTAATGTTGTGTCCGTATACCAGCGTTACCGGGTCGTAGCCGTATTCGTCTAAAAACTCGTTCACCTCCTCTTCGAACATTTTAATCCGGGCTATTTTCTCGTCGGTGAGATTGACGATCACCTTTTGGAAAACGTTATCCGTTTCTCGGATGTCGAGAATTTCGGAGTCTTCCAACTCTGCGTTCTTGACGAAAATCGTGGCCGAGTTGTACTTTTCGTAAACGTGACGCGTAGATTTAAGATCAGTCATCTTTATAAAAGATTATATTTCCTGTAAGGCCGTTTATTAAATTCTCGAACTAAATCTTGAACAATTATTCCATTTTTTTATATACACAATTTTTTTTTATGACGTAAAAAATTCGTCAAACCCGACTATATTTTCCTAAATCCTTTTTGGAAGATAGATCGATGGCGACAAAACTATACGGCTTTTTCCCAGGCAGTTTTACACAGACGTCTAAATTCTTTCTTCGTCATATCTTGACTCATGTGGTCGTTATATACATGGTTAACGTTTTTGTAGTCATGGGGAAATAAACAAATAAAATTTGCATTATCCCGTATCGTCTGACGTGGTAGTTTGAAATAATTTTGCGAGGGATAAAAACAATCGATGTTACTCTGCCTACCACGAATATAGTAACATTCAAACTTGTTTTGTTTTTCTAAAAGTAAATCGTCTAATATCATTAAATTTTTATCCTTTGGGTTCATCTCAGCGGGCCGGGCACATCGTCGGCGAATTAGTAAAAATCGCATTCCAAATCTCCCCGCTTGGGTTTGTCTCGCGTCAAAACTTCGATGAAGTGGTCCGGTAAAACATCCTTTTCAGCAAGTTTTACGCGCATATCAAAAAGTCAAAGTATTACGGCTTTCGTTAATTTCTTTTTAAAAGCTTTATTTATAATACAATACTCGGGTTGAAGCAAACTCTTTCCGAAAAAAAAGTTTATCATAGTCCAGTATATAACCATCCTGGCTGAAGTATAAGAGGTTGAGCAATAGGGTAGTTTTACCACAACCAGATTTCTAAACAATCACTCCTCTAATACTTTTGAGCAAAAGGGGATCATTGTTTCGCTTGGTCGACGTATTCCAAGATAAATCCTTGATTTCCATTTCTTATACTACTTATTTAAATTTTAATAAAAATGTTGTACTGCGTCAAATGCAAAAAAATTACTAAAACTCTCAACATCGAAAATGTCATTACCAAAAACAATAGGCCCATGAAACGGGGAAAGTGCGAGATATGCGGGACAACAAAAACTCAATTTGTTGAAATGAAGAGCGGCTCAATATTGAATACACATTAATAAATAATCTGCCTTTCGAAATGCATCTACCGGGGCATAATTTCATGGGACCGGGCACTAACCTGAAAAAGAGACTAAACTCTGATCTCACTCCAAAAAGTTGGAGCAAACCTATAAACAGGATTGATAAAGGACGCCGCTACGAGAAATAAAGTATGCGATAAAAATATGCTGGAAGAGACGAAAAATATTTATAATCCGACCCTGCGGGGAAAAATGGACAGATCGATCGTTAATAAGATTATCGGAACAAAGATAAGGTTCGGAATGGGAATTTAAAAAAAAAGATTTAGCAGAAGAATTACACTAGCGCGTTGTTAAAAAAAATCCCAAAAGACGAGTACGCAATTGACGAAATAGATGAAAAAGATATTTGTGGAAAGAAAACCGTAAAAAATATGGATTGGCGAGGGTAAAGAATTTTATAACAAGGAGGTACAGAGTCTAGTGGAATTATATTCCACCGAAAATGAGGAAAAATCTAGTACAGTAGAGAGATGGAATAGAACGATGAAGGAAAAAATGTGGAAATATTTTTCGGCCAATTCTACGAGGGTATATATCGATGTGTTGGATGAACTCGTTGATCAATACGACAAAACGAAACACTCGTCGATAAAAATGACGCCCGTTGAAGCGAGTAGAAAGAAAAACGAAACTGAGGCAAAATCTTTACCCGGACCATTAATAAAATAAAGACTTATAATCTGCAATTTTCGGTAGGCGATAAAGTGAGGATCTCGAAGAAAAAGAAAACGTTTGAAAAGGGGTATACACCGAGATGGACTGAAGAAATCTTTTCTGTGACGGTCGTACAACGCACTACACCAGTTACGTATAAAATAGCGGACTATAACGGAGAGGAAATACAGGGCACGTTTTACGAACAAGAACTACAAAAAAGCTAACCAAGAAATATTTAGGATTGAAAAAATAATACGCCGTAAAGGTAATAAATCGTTAGTGAAGTGGTACGGTTATCCCGCCTCATTCAATAGCTGGATCTATAACGAGCAATTACAAGATCTATAAATAGAACGCGATCGGGAACCCCCGGCATAAATATAATGAAATGGTAACCCGCGGACTGAATCGTAAATCGATACGATTATCATATAAACCCCAGTCGTGCATGGCGCGTCAGGATTGTTGAGTGAGTTTAACCATGATTATGGTGATGAGCCAAAACGTGCAATTCACATCTACTCTCACTTCGTATAAACCACCCTTACAGTCAAATTGTTTACCTTTACCTGAACCTATGACCTCATAGGCCAAACTTGTAGAAAACCACTATGATATACTACTTTTCATTGGTATATATAAAATGGGACTATTTTGCGATCTTGATTACATCAAATATGCCTCGACTCACGCTAAGTTCGACAAATTAATCCGTAAACCGTACCATAAAATAACAGTGCAGCCAGCCATGCAGATCAGAAAGATGTAGCCGGCTACGCATATCTGAACGAAGTACCCTCCACGCAGATCAGAAAGGTGTATGTGAATATGACGACCAGAAGAAGGATTATTATAAAACAGTTACCATAGATAAAATTCTTCCTATTATTAGTAACAAAGCAACACAGAAAGCTATGCCAGTGATTGTTAACATCAAATCTTACTCAACGTGTTATAAGTGGGGTATAAGATATAAATATTGAATGTCGCAACCGCCGCTAAATGTCGCAAAATCTTCTGCCGTTAAATTTCGCAATTTTAACGTCAAATGTAATAATAATAATATAATATGATTCCTCTTATTTCCATTGTGGCACATGTTTTCCGCTGCTAAATGTCGCAAGTCTGCCGTTAAAGGTCGCAACGTTTATTTTCTGGGGAAACTCAAAATTGAAGGTGGGATTATACTGATTTAATCATAGGGGGCTGGCACGTTGAAGGGTCCACAACATGCCTTACATATTACATTACACGACGCCTGGTCAAGACCGCTATATCATGAACACACATCGACACAATCGTTTTCAAACTGTCACTGCTGCTAACACCCCTGATACACATAACAACCGAATATCTGCCCAAACTGTACGGATTTTTTTGCGCGAGGGTGGTCTACGTGGACGCAGTCCTTAAGTTGGCTGTGTATTGAAGCGACGTAACCGCATAAATCGTATTAATTGGGTACGTGCACACCATCGCTAGACGAATAATATTTCATTCATTAATGATTGGTCCGCCAAGAGTCCAGATCTAAATCCCATCGAACACCTTAGGATAATTTAGACCAGCGTGTTACACATCGCCCTATTCCACCGTCGAACATCAATGAACTAACACAAGCTTTAATCCACGGGTGGAATAACATTCCACAGGCAGAAATCAACACACTTGTCGGTTCTGTGCGCCACCGATGCCAGGCAGTACTGATGCTCAAGGTGGCCATAACCAGTATTAATGTGTGGTTTTGGTCTATGACCCCTATCATATTTAATCAGCCATTTCATCAGTTTTCCGTGAACGTAGACAAATAAAATTTTTACCAACAAATTCGTTGTGAATTCGATGTGAATTTGTTGGTAAAATTTTATATATATATATAAAACAGGGGTTACAACTTCCGAAATGACAGTTTCTGCACCAAGTTCGCTTAACACCACGTACTTTTTTTTCAGAAATCACTCAAATTTCTAATACAAGTACAATAATGACAACGCTTTCACACCAAACATATCACTAAAATACACTGATCCAGCGCAGAAATATAATTCTTGAATGTTCTTTTCAGGCACAATTCACAAAAATCGTCACATTGACTGAAACTGTAAATATTATGATTCTGTGACCTTTGCCCGTAATTATTTGAAAGGAGACGTTTCATTGGCTGAAGCTCAAAGAATTATAATGGCGCAGCGAAGTGGGCATCTATGACGGAGTCGACAATTTTGTTAATCATTCGTAAGTAGAACATTCCTTGCTTATTCTTTTGCACTGGATCAGTGTATTTTAGTAATATTTATGGTTATGGACATTCTTTAAAGTGCAATGTACATTGTTATATATATATATATATATATATATATTCGCCTTTTAATTACAAGTACAAGTACTTGTACTTTGTATTCATGTATGCATGTATGTAAGCATGTAGTTTTGTCTTTCTACTAAATGTTTGTAAGTGGAGTTTCCTACTTTTGAATAGTATTATCATAGCCTACATGAAATGCATCGAAAGAAAGTCGCTGATTCGAGCCTGGATGGCGACTCTACTATGTGGCTGTTTTAACCAGCTTACAGCAGTTTCAAGTGGGGGAACTAACAGGAAATTGGCATGTGCTGGGACGCATTAGGTACAAGGGAGATCCGCTGGCCCAAATTCTGTAGGGTCCAACTGTGCAGCGGTTTCATTTCTGAGATTTTTTAAAAAATACAATATATTTTTGAAATTCTCCGGATGTACCGCTGGATCCGCCTAGAGGCAATAGGTCATCGTTTATGTTAGGTACATTGTTCACGAAAAATGCACTAGTTCACATCTAGTGACTAAGTCAGCCTCTGTAAATGATTCATACAGTAATAAGATGTCAAATTATGAGGTCATTTAGTCTGTCCTAAATGTCTTGACAGGCGTTAAAACGCAACATTGTGGTCTACATAGTATTGAGGGTTGTAATTTTGATATAAATAAATGGATCATGATGGCAAGTAGATGGACATCTCCTATTTGTGCGAATTCCCCACAGGTAACAAGTGTAGCTATGGTAAGCAAATATTTTTTTCCTATAAAGCAAAAAGATTTTAACAAAGATAAAACTGGACTAAACGAAAAACTAAACCCAACTTTCAGCACGCCCCGCAGACGACATCAAAACTAGGACAATAGCAGCCATGGAATTGTCCAGCTAATTACTAATTTAAAGTATACATGTTATATAATGCTAGTGTTTAACAGAAGTAAGTTTTTATCAGACTTTCTTTCTATTTTTTGTTAAAAACCACCTTGATCTTGATCTCAGTGCAATCTATCCGTTGTTGAATCGACTTGTTTAACAATTGTCCATGACTCGGAGTATGAGAGTTAGACAGAGATTGCATATTCTCTTAATCATATGAATGTACGTATATTCCTGCAATGTTTCAAAGAAATCTTACAAACCACAACAAATATGGCTCTCATGTGACGTTTGTTAGTCATATACCGAAATGTTGGTGATGAGGGCGAATGACTTCAGACACAATGGCTTCAATCAAATGGTCACAGAGAATTTGACCTTTGGCCTTGCGGGTGTCCCGGATGAAGACCCCTAAAACAGTTACTTGCAAATGTTGCGATTTTAAACTTGCATCCAGTTATTTTGAAGGTGTTTTCAATACATGTACATATTTGACTCCCATATTCTTCAATCGACATATTAGAAGGCAAGGTGGCCGCCATCTTGTTTGCCATCTTGGATTTCGCGGCCCGGACCAGATTTGCAAATTTCAAACCAGTTATTTCAAAACTTTCCCAACATTTTGTTTTGTAGCTTTTTGTAGCCGGGAAACTCTTTATAAGAGAATATATCTGACACTGAAAAATGATTGTCAGTGCCAGAAAAAATTAAATTTTAGATTTCAAACAAAATAAGTCCAACGAAAGTGGTCAATAACTTAGTAAAAACATATTCCATTACTAGCAGCCAGATGGGTGGGCCCATCAAGTTATTCAAGTTATGATCTGATTTAGGGACAAAAAATGTTTACCCACCGATTGAAATAATTATCCCCACAAGATACCTGAAACACACATAGAAACATTTAACTGTAGGTTTGTGACCTTTCGCAGCATTAAAAAATGCGACATTTAACGCTAAAATGCGATATTAAAAGACAGAAAATTTTGCGACATTTAGCGGCAGTTGCGACATTTAACGGTAAGTGCAACCTTTAACGGCGATGCAACATTTAACGGTGTCACACTGAACACATAGTTACCATTGATTCTCATCATATCACTTATTTATTACTTAACTAACATTTCTTCCCGGCAATTAATTTAAGATTATATGATGATGATAAACAAAAACTACCATCATGCATTTTATTGATGCATAAACGCTTAATTGTCCATATCTTTATAACGTAACAAATATCACCTGATGTAATGTATCCAATATTTAATGGTTTCCTGGTTCTTGCAGTAATTCAATTTGCGTTTTATCTGCATTGATCACGTGGTATACAATATCATGTGTATGCATTCCTTTGCTCACATTATCACCTGTTTATTTCCAATTTTCAAAAACATGAACGTTCAACGAAAAAAAAAACTTTAAAATTTGAAGTGCTGAAAGAAATTATTTCAGTTCTGCTTTTTGCATAAATTAATGTCTAAAACCCCAGACGAAACTAATAAATTGAAATCGCAAATACGCTTTACTGACATAACAAATTAATTGGACTTGACAGATTGATAGTGATACCAAATCAATTGTATAAACAGACATTTGTTGATTGTTTCGTAATGATATTGTCAATACAAATCTAATAAAAAACAAACGAATAGTAGGGCGCCTTAATGTAGATGTTGGTGTATAATTTTGTTTTAGTTTGGTTCTGAAAGATGCCGGAAATATGTTCACATATTGTACAATTTGTTATTGGATGTGTGTGATATCAAGGAAATTAAGATTTCGTTCAAAGCATACTAACATAACCATGAACATGATGCAAACAAAGAACATGTTCTGGCTACGTGAATATTAGAATCCAGTTTGTCGTATACAATAAGATTCAGTAAATGTACCTTTGTATGCTGTTAGAAATATATCACAAAGTTTATCAATGTCGTTCACTGTTAAAAGCAATTAGAAAATATCACGAACAGTTGATGTAGAAAGATACACGGTTGGCTTTTGAAAAGGCTAGAAAGAGACTTGCTTGATCCGTGTCTCCCGTAGAAAATGGAGAGACGGTAAAACTATCATGCGATCATATCAGATTGGGTAGGTAAATTCTCAGTCCTTAAACCAACATTTAAAAGCTCTAAAATCTTGCAGCCGATTCTGAATCTTTAACTTTCATTTGTTGTACAACTACTAAGAATACATTCAAATAAAAATCAACAACTATTTTTATCATAATTTTGAAGAAGTCCACATCGTTCGAAAACGTAAGATTTGTCTGATGTTTTATATACACAGGAGGCTGAGAATTTCATATTAATGTGACGTATGAATGCAAGGAACATTGAATCAATTACTTTTTTCTTGATTGCAGCGCTATGACCTGCATTCACGTACAAAGTGAGTCTGACTTTTCTCGGTCCGTAATAATCCTAGGTTTTATTCAGGTCACGGTCCGAAATTATTCCGGATTTTATACCTTACTGCAGTCGGGCAGCGGTTCGGGCAGTGATTCTTTCGAAGGTGATGTTGAATTCATTGTTTGCTTTTTTCGCTGTTTCCTATTCATTAAGTCCGATTGGATTGCCTTAGTTGTTTTGCATATTTATGCAAACTAACAAACGGAATCCAGCTTGGCAGGGCAAGTCGAAAATCAAGTGATCATATAAAGACTTGGTACCAAGTGAATTAAATAATAAGTATTCCTCGAATAACTGAAAATGGACAGAACAGTCAATATGGTTATTAGTAGTATTACTTATAACAATGGCTAGTATAATTATGTGAAACTAATACGGTGCGTGATGTGAAGTCATAAATAGTTGTATTGTGTCAGACTCCGAACTTTTCTCAGACATAATTGTGAAATTATGTATTTCAGTATACAAGTATTTTGTATCATGTGCCGTACCAGTCATATCTTTCTGTATTTTTTTACTCTTTCTTGCTTATGTGTTGAATTGATTCAAAGACTCCATGATAAAGTACTTTATGGGTTGCAGTTGATGCTGCAGCCATTGTTGCTGTTGTTGTTAATTATTTTTCATTGTCTTTTTGATATCAAGGTCAGATAAAGTAACGTAACATTGTCATATAAGGAGTGTAAACCACCATAGATTCTTTTTATCCTTTATTCTTTTTATTCCGGAGATAAATATCTGTGCATGCATAATACGCTCTTATGCAAATAGCTTCCACTTTCATAAAACTCTACAATCACATTACAAACTTTGACAGCCCATACATAACAATCAATGCTGTGTATGACAGAGCGGACTCTCGGCATTCGGCTACAATATAGACCTACATCAATAGATGAACGTAATAAACGGCGACTTTTAAGATCTATGATGGAGCTTTCAATGGAATAGTGTAAATGTACACTAGAGCAACAATCGATGTAAAAATCCATAAAACGATACTGACAGATTGACATGACTCACAAGAATGATTGAACGATCTCTTGCTTGCATTGCTTACATGGCTGACTAATTTTTTATATCTGATTGTTTACTTCGCATGAAATTGCTTTTTAAAGCTCAGTATGTTTACTGACCATCTAGTGATTCAGTATTGCTGACAAAAACTGCCGAGCGGATGATCTTTGATACGATGAAATTATGAATTGGTAGAAAATTGTAAATACTACGAAGTGTGATATTAAAAACAAAAAAAAACAACGTATGCCGTATCACTTGAGAGCATACAAATTGTGTTCTGATCAATCCGGTATCTGATAATTTGCTCGACTGTTTTAATAATAAATGAATAATCAATTTACATGTAATGACTTTACGAAGAAAGTGCATTTGAGAATTTCACTCTCAGACATAGACTTAGTCTATTTCACGGAATGTCTAACGAAACAAATTTATATAGACCCGTAATCAAATTAAAATCCTTCGAAGTCGTTCTGTGTAAAACTTTGGTCGTGTTGTCATCTCCAAACTTCCAGGTCAAGAATTTTATTATAAGCGTTCCCTTTTTGTGTAAATAGGACAAGAGGTTAATATTCAACATACAATATAGTTCCTATGCGACTAATGATAACAAATATACATAGTCTGGTATCTCTGGAACAAATATGTACAGTTTGGTATCTTTGGAACAAATATGTACAGTTTGGTATCTTTGGAACAAATATGTACAGTTTGGTATCTTTGGAACAAATATGAACAGTTTGGTATCTCTGGAACAAATATGTACAGTTTGGTATCTCTGGAACAAATATGTACAGTTTGGTATCTTTGAAACAAATATGTACAGTTTGGTATCTTTGGAACAAATATGTACAGTTTGGTATCTCTGGAACAAATATGTACAGTTTGGTATCTCTGGAACAAATATGTACAGTTTGGTATCTTTGAAACAAATATGTACAGTTTGGTATCTTTGGAACAAATATGTACAGTTTGGTATCTTTGGAACAAATATGAACAGTTTGGTATCTCTGGAACAAATATGTACAGTTTGGTATCTTTGAAACAAATATGTACAGTTTGGTATCTTTGGAACAAATATGTACAGTTTGGTATCTTTTGAACAAATATGCATAGTCTGATATCTCTTAAACAAATATGTACAGTCTGGTATCTCCTAAACAAATATGTACAGTTTGGTATCTTTGGAACAAATATGTACAGTTCGGTATCTTTTGAACAAATATGCATAGTCTGGTATCTCTTAAACAAATATGTACAGTCTGGTATCTCTTAAACAAATATGTACAGTCTGGTATCTCTTAAACAAATATGTACAGTTTGGTATCTTTGGAACAAATTTGTACAGTCTGGTATCTCTTAAACAAATATGTACAGTTTGGTATCTCTTAAACAAATATGTACAGTTTGGTATCTCTGGAACAAATATGTACAGTTTGGTATCTTTGGAACAAATATGTACAGTTTGGTATCTTTGGAACAAATATGTACAGTCTGGTATCTCTGGAACAAATATGTTCAAGGTGATATCTCTGGTTGTTTCAACTGATGATTAATATTGTAAACCCAACCCATGCAAACAAATTATGACATAATAATTACATTCTTATGTTATAATAATTGAATACACGAACAGTTCTCCCCTGACGAATGTTGAACTGTCGGGGCACCCGAGTGTGAATCACGAGATGTAGTAAGTGATCGTACATGCGTTCAATCGGAAACAGACAAAATCATTACAGATATGTATAAAACATTTAACACCTGTGAGTAATCTACGTCACTTGTATGTATAATCATAGTCATAGTAGGAACTATACATCTGGAAATATCCAGACATATAGTGTCTACAACAAGTTTGTTTTAAAGAAGAAATGCATTTAGTACACCATAAATGCATTAACTTATAAATACATTTATCATGAATATAATTACGAAAAAATATGAATTTTTATAGCTCATCCTGATATCGTCGGCGTCTGCGGGGCGTGCTGAAAGCTGTGTTTAGTTTTTCGTTTAGTCCAGTTTTATCTTTGTCAAAATCTAGAATTTGGGCTAACGGACCCGCCCTTGTACTTGAGAAAAAAATGCGACATTTAACGTTAAATTTGTGACATTAAACAGCAGAAGAATTGGCGACATTTAGCGACGGTTGCGACACTTAACGTCAACGTTGCGACATTTGAAGGCACTGCGACAGTTAACGGTGTCACACTGCTGATGACACCTAAGTTCATTCAGGAAACGTCTGAATATTCAATTATTGACTTAAAACAATTTACACGCGGAGAACAAATACGTCGGATAACTGGAAATAATTATGTAACTGATTACTAACAATTTTCATTCAATCTGCGTCAACTTCCGTATGCGTTTACTTTTTACTTGTAACAATCACTATGAGTGACAATAGAGTTTTATGTAATCAAACAGAATTAGCAACATCTTCAAACTTGCTGAATGATCGGACTCTGATAACACATATTCTTAGTCATTAACATCTTTTTGATAAAAGAATGCCAAACAACCACGATGTGAATAAAAATTATAATTCGTGCCTGACAAACACCAAAGATAATGATACTGATATTGTAAGATCGTAAGTACATGTGTGTGTTGCGTTAAGTCCGATAGAAAGCCTCATTGCGTAAGTATTTCCCTAATTCAAACTCACAGAATGCAAAAAGCATAAATCATCACGCACCGCTAAAGAAATATCATACCTTAAAATATATCATACATGGAGACATATCATTACTGGAAACATATCATACATGGAGACATGTCATTACTGGAAACATATCATACATGGAGACATATCATTATTGGAAACATATCATACATGGAGACATATCATACAAGGAGACATATCATTACTGGAAACATATCATACATGGAGACATATCATAACTGGAAACATATCATACATGGAGACATATCATTACTGGAAACCAATCATACATAGAGACATATCATAACCTGAAACATATCATACATGGAGGCATATCATAACTGGAAACATATCATACATGGAGGCATATCATAACTGGAAACATATCATACATGGATACATATCATTAATGGACTATACTCGCATACACAGTATTGATTTGTTGTAGGATTGCTATAGAACAAATGGATGTTTTTATAATCATCCACGGATTATACTTCATTCGTCGGAATTATGGCTATTTCTTTGTACAGAAGACACATAATATCATCTACCAGACACGCTTACAAATCAATAAGTTAAACCATGCATTACATAACGCTGCTTTCAGATATTTTAAACATACCGTCATATTACGGCTAGCAGCATATCGCATTCACGCAACAGTCGAATACCTTCATCTGTCATTACCACTACCAGGAGACATATGGTGGTATGGAAAATGTTAACACTGTCACCAAGTGTCCTAACCGTATGAATATTTCAAACTTTCCATGATTAAAACAGTTCAATCAATACAAACAACATTTTGGATATCTGAACAATCTGGCCTAACGATATATGGCCACGTAAATAACATTAAATACTAAATGAGCATCTACAAAGAACAGTCCTTGTTAGACCTAAAAAATCATTGTTATGTCATTAAAAGTACGTGGCATATGTACATAACGATTTATACAGATAAATAGAATTATTAAATGGCACTTTTGCCGTTGTGCTAATCGACTTTCCAATCTTACAATGAAAGACGACAGGGAAAATATATTGTTAGAAACTACTACTCTTTTAATAGTTCTCGGTGTTTTGTATGTGACCTTCAGTTGACCGCAGACGAGTACTTTTGAAATGTACTTTCTTTATAATTCATCTTAATGCATCGTTTGGTGGTAAACAGAGGTTTTGTATATTTTAATACATATACATTGTATTATGTTTGTGCTCCCACATCTAACGATGTCTAAGATAACAAGCTAGGCTAGTCTAAGAGTTACAACACATGCCCGCTCATATCTTTAACAAAACATTAAAATCAAATTGTTTAGCAGAATAGAAAAAATGACAAGAAAGATTTCATTTACCTATTATCTATATTATCTAGATGACACAGTAATTACGGTAAGGAACTAAAGGTTATACGAACCCAAATTCTTCCCCGTGATCATACTAATTACTCTTACGAAACAATGGTAATAACACCTTTGTCAATTGATCAACGTGGTCTGCGTTATTACAAGCTTCTTTTAGCTAACTCGGTTTTTATGTTAAACAGACTTTACTGATTACACAATCCGGCTTCTCGTTCATTCGATTCACCTCGTGATCATTTGCATAGTGTATTTATTTGTCACGAATCTGATTCGAATGAATGGACACATACATGCCCAAATATATATGTTTAAATCATTTACAGTAACATGTATATCAAATATATGTGGTCTGAATCAAGCAGTTACGGGACATATTACAAACCTCATATTTTTGTTATGCTTTGTTATACAACATTATCATGCCAACTTTATTTTACCCAACAGGTCACAAGCAGTCGTGACAGATTTGACCATCATAATTTACAGATATTCAGTACCATTAATTTCTATTATCATTATCCATTTGCTAAACCTGTAATAAAGCAGTTTAAGATGAAAGCATCTGCCATACCTAGCATAATGTGCGAGTTGACAAAAGCCATATCCAGCGCGTAATACGTGATATTGTTCATCCGTGTTGTCATATATAAAACGTTATTTGGAACAACATTCACATTTATTTGGTTTTGTTCTACAATCAAAGCAATAAGCGAACAGAGTCATTGTAATTCATTTATACTGGGCGTCTAAAAATTACTGTACAAATAGACTGGTTACCTCCTGTTAATGTTTGTTTGGAAACACTATAATAACCTGAAAATCACAAACCCCTTCAATTTATTTGTTACTAATGTCTAGACAAAATACCATCTTAAAAAATTTGTCCATCACATTTTACTGAAACAAACAGACTTGCAAGCTATTGGGATTATTTCTGGAAAACAACATATTTTTAACTACCAGATAAGCAACGCGTACTGATAGCAGAATTTTGCTAAACCAACAGATGAGCATCCACGTTGTTTCGGTCATTTGTTAAAATGTAATTGCCCTCATTGTTTTGATATTGTATTGATACACACAGTAAGTAAACATATTTGTACAATTATTGTGTATTTCTTGAATGACGAAGAAACATTAAACGTAAACTAAATAATGAAAACCCGTGTGAAACCAAACAAAATTCGAATGTTTTTCTTTCATCCGAATTTTTGCAAGCTAAGCTTTCATGTTAGAATGTCTATATATATCCACTTAAGAATCGTGATCAACAATTTACAACAATGTCACATCCGAGAACAACTTCTTTATGTGCACTAATGAAAATTATTGAAAACAACTAGAGGAAGAGCAACAATGTAGCATGCTTCTGTACAAACTTATGATATCGAGAAACGGAAAAAGAATACACGTGTAGCTCACGATTTTCTTTTCGTTTGACTTGTGCACAGTAGATTTTGAGGAAGAGTGCCAGAAATACCTTTACACAGGTACGGACCAGTCGATAGGAACCCCTAATGGAAGGATTGTTCATTGTTCTGATAGACAATTGTGAAGACTATTGTACATGATTTCATAACGAAATTGTAGCACTCAGCAATTCTGACAAGCATTCAAGATATAATACGAAACAGGCATACAGTTACAAACAAACTTACCCATTTTCATGCTCGGAGACGATAATTTCGGTCGGAATATCTATTCCAATATCGGCGTTGTTGTCTTCTTCACATTCAGAGAATGATAATCCTTTCAATTTCTGAATTAACCTTTCTCTGGCTGTCTCATCCGGCCATATATCAATGTTAGTATATACTTCTCTTCCATAGGATTTAGAAAGCACAACACACGCGTGCTTGTGTGATTTTCCTACCTTTGCTGTAGAATGTTCACGGTGCTTAGCCAAAGGATAATATATACCCTTATGCCTTTTAAGCTTTGTGTATAATATTGGTGATCCTGACACAGTTTTGAATTGTCTCGCATCTATTTTGCTGTCATGTAGAAGCTCTTTAAAGAACATTTTTCTCTTTTGACGTTTCATCACAAACACTTGTATTGTTAAGATCCGTTAATTGGCAACAGGCACTTTGTCAAGAACGTGTTTGACACTACTAGATCAAACAACTAACGTATGTTAACATAAAATCAAGTAAAATAAGTTTGTACATTTAAAACCTTCCGGAAAATGCTGTTAATCTTGCTTAATGGTGAATTAAAAAATATATATAATAGTAACAATTTAGCTTTATGTCCATATTATTGCTTTATGCTTGAATGCATTAATATATGCATGTAGAAAATTTAAAAGCTTAATTCAATTATCTTTCATAAGATCCACTTTTTTGTATTGGTACCGTCAGTTATGGGTTGTAAACTTTATAAACATGAATTATATATGCAATCTTCACAATATGAAAATTTATAGAATTGCTTATGGCTAAAACATCAAACAAGCTGTTATTTTATTTTTAAAGTTTAGCTCTTTACATAGCACGGATGAAACAAATACTTCTTGCTTTTGCATCTACAAAAATCATGTTGATTTTACCTTAGATTTATTTTACAATATTTATATCTTATACATAAATAATTCACAGCATGACACACGAACTATTAGGTTACAGATCAATGTGACAGTCGTTTATAAATACATTAACAAAACTATACACACATCTAATCCTCTATATTACATCGAATATTTAACGAACAAATCGAAATAAATGTATGCAATAATAGTTTTATAAATAAATAACAAACTTCAGATGCTAAATACAAAATTGTCAGAGGGGCATGTCCGCGAGTATTCCAAATGTAAGGTATTCCGTTACATCAAATCCAATAACATAATCCCCTTTCACTTGCTCACAATTATCAAGCACAAAAACACGTTTCAGATAACACTTCTATTTCGTATATACTTTACAGACCCAAAACACCACGAATAAAAATTAGTAATAACATCTAGTGAATGCTGTAGCTTTGTTTTTCTCCCTGTTTTTCAGATGTTGAACGATTTCACACAAATAAAAATGTTATCCACAAAATCTTGATCTGGAAAGTGAGTATTGTCTATCGACACAGGAATTCACCTTCTTCTGACCTAACGTATTTTACAGTCATTAAACTGGAGGTTATTGGTTTGCAAGTGCCAACTTGAGACAGCTGATGAACAATTTGGTGTTGGCGAAAATGAAGGTTCGTTAGCTGAATGAACGATAGCCTTCACTCGCTAAATTGGGCAGAAAAACAATGGCAATGTATGTTTTTTTCTACATAAAAGTATGTACAGTCATTAACGTATAATTAAGTTTATTAAACTTTGTCTCCATCATTTAGTTTCTTGATGTATAAATGTATTTTACGGGTGAGAATTACAGTGAACTTATGTAGTGCTTGATGATTTGTCTAAAAGTCTCCATAATGTAATATTTTCATTCTTTGAGGATCTGATTGTTTTTTACTTTCTAGATACTATTTTTAGTCGGATTATTTTAACTTGATACAACAAATACATTTCCAGTATCGAGGGACGAAACTTGAGTGATATAGTTTATCTTTTAATAGGTGTTTCTATAAAGCATTATATGATCGCATCACATTTACATTACTAGGATATGTATTATGTTTATAGACCGAAGCCCATTTGTACTAATAAATAAAACTGAATTTGATGATTAACATGATTGCAAATATTCTATCCAATCAAATTCAATGAATAAAAAAGATCTTCAAATAATTTTGTGTCAAACTATTGATTGTCGCGAATTTTATGAACCAGCTACGATTTTTCAACGACTATCATAGAATCACTACTTTCCATGAACGCTGATTATTGTTATTTATTGAGATATATCTTGTAAATTATCACGTTAGTTAGCTATCTATAACATGTTAACACACGTGTACATAATAACACGACGTTATCTACACATTGTATCTTTATATTAACAACAGTATAGTGATCATCATCATTATCAATCCTAGTAGCTACTATATCAGAATTAACAATACAGTCAAGGTACCGTACATTTCTTACACAGTATCAATTGTATAATCAAATAATTAGATATAGTCGCCTGGAGTCGCAACGTTCTGTATTCAATACATTAATTTCTGTTTCAATTTAAGGGCAGAATGAAAAAAAAAACTACGTCGTGTTATTCGTCTAGCAGATATCAAATCATCCAAGAAGATATAAGAACAATCGTGTGGTAAAAAAGAAACTAATCTATTACTCTAATGTGTTTTCCTATTATCTGTTTAAACGATCTAAAAGAACTAGTCAAGAGCAGTAACTGTGGTGTGGTTGTGTAAGGCATCCATATACACTGTAACAAGGCTCCCGAATGTTTTACTTATTATAGATAACTAAAGATGTCCATATATATACTAGTACATATGTAAATACAGTAACAAATTGGGTTAAGAATCTATCGGTTATATTATTTTCTCAGAAGTACTTTGACTCCAAATATATCAAACTTTGGTGAACATAGTTGTATATACTTACTTATTGGAACACGACACAACCACAACGAGTTTGTCTTTTTTGTGTGTTTCCTTAGTAACGTCAGATAAAATGATGCAAAAACATAACTGCCAGACTTTATAAATCATTTTGTCTTGTAATGTCAATGAAGTCACAGGCATAATGTCGATAATTGATATACATCACATCAAACGTTTGAATTATCTCGCTATATTCATTTATCTGGAGCAAAAATAAATTTCATATCTGTCATTTACAATTACTCGATTATAAGTTACAGGGCGTTCCATTCTACAAAATGTTTCTTCACCAACGAAGAATAATATAGTCATATCATCGTCTGGCTCATTTCTACAAGCGTTTTCAAGACCACGGCTAACAGATCGAATTATTGAACATAACAGAAACGAAATAGAAAGAAGACTGGAACATGTCAAATTTATATACCGACCGGATAATATTTCCATATTTTTCCATGAAATATAAGCACGTGTAAGTTGCCTCTTATTTAGATTGTATGGATGATTTTGTAGTAAATAATCCATTATAATTAATGTGCGTTGATAGTTGTTTGTGAAAACATTAATAAAAGGTCCATGTACAAAGTGATTTAAATTTCCACCAAATTCTCTTTGAATAAGCGGAATATGTCAGGTATTTTATCACATATTAAAATAAATTATCTGTATGCTATCTAAGTCTGCGTTAAAAATGAATCTAAGCACACGTCAAGCGCCTATGTGAATCAGATGTACAAAGACCGGAGGTTTTAAACACAAATGTTTGTAAGCAATACTAATATTTTAAATAAAAGTGATCATCATAATGAACAAATAAATGGATCAAAATAATAGTTCCATTCACGTATTCATTCAAAATTTCAATAAGTTGCCAAGCTAAGATAAACTGTGCTACTTGCATATACGGGTTGTAAGAACATGTCTGATTATAGTGTACATGACTTGTAGATCTGTAACCATGTTGAAGATCATAAATCTACAACATTTTTATCTGTTTGTACAAGTTATCTTTATGTATATCTGATATAGTGTATGGATAAATGTCTGCAATGTTAAAAGAAATCACAGACTTTGATTATATGTATTGCTAAAACGTTTAACATTATTTCATTGTATGAATAAGCACAAGCATGTGTGTCTGTGCTGTCCTAAATGTTAACAAAATAAGTTACTTTCTTTATATAATTAATATGAATTTTTTTCAAAATTGTTTATTTAAGTATTAAATCCTGACTATTAATTAATTCACTTTTCATAATGAATAAGTTAATAAAATAAAAAAAATATTTTTTGAGTCAACTTTGAGACAAACACAGAATGTTAAACTCGTGGTAATACTTTACCTATACCTATGTTTGACACAAATATACTAAATATCCCGTTTTATAAATATTTCTGATAATCTTTGTAAAGAAGCCATACAATCCTAGGACTTCTTATTTCAGTTACCTTGTAAATTTTAGTCTTAAAACAGCACATAATTTCACCATCAACAAATTATTCCAACAATATCGGTTTAAATCACCGACATATTGCTGCGCTACCGTAGCTACAAATGTTTTATTTTTCGCTTAATTATACTCTTTGGATACTTTTGTGGCAATGAATCGAATAATAATGTGAGAAAGCGACCACATGATCATCAAGTACTCTTCATGCAACACACGAAATCTGGTACAGATAATAACATCTAATGTGCAAATTAACTATTGACATTCACCATAAAACAATAATTGACTATTCAGTAAGTAACTAATTAACCCAATGATGATACATAACGAAGAGTATGTCAGGTTAATTATGTAGTTTCTTCAACATAGAAACATGGATTAATTTTGTTAGGGGCGCTTTATAAATATATTCGCGTGCCGCCGTTTCTATGAATCGATGGTATGCAAAGTCTTAATGATTAGTTACCGTATCTATGTAGATAAAAACTTTCCATTTGATATCTCTAGAGATGGAGAAATGCAACATCAAATCTCATCAATTCAAGTATTGATAAACAAGGTAAGATCCATAGTTGTATAAAGTTGGATTCCAGGGCGCAAGTCGCAGTTCGCAATTCGTTGATTTAAACACATTTTTCATTTTAGTGTATTATATTTTTCTTCTTCATTTTTAATGAATTCAGTTTTACTACGCATGCAATAATTAGAATATACTAGATGTTCTACTATCTTCCACGTATAGTAATGAAGTATCTTTGGCTATTTATTATTATTATTTATTTCTCATTGATATTTGTCAATTTCCCGTCTATAAATATGCATTTTATTTCATAATATTAGTATTTTCATTATATTCTACCATGTTTCCATATTTTGAAGATATATATATATTCCGACGGTGATCACGGGAACATTACAATATTACAGAACAGAACAGAACAGAACAGAACAGAACAGAACAATAAATGATTGTTTTCAAAATGGTTGTATGTAAATAATCAAATCGTAGGAATGTTTCATATTCTCCATTTCCTAGTCAGTAACTGGAAGCACATTAAAAAAATTCGTTCTGTAAAATTAAAACGTGATTCTGATTTTAAAAATTTTTGAACAGTCAGCGCGCTGGTATTTTAGCTTGACTATCGTGTTCGTGGATTATCTTGATATCCATTGTTAGAAATAAATAATAAATTATGTAATTTTCAACCGGAAACTTTAGAACATTTGTTTTAATTTTGCGAATCCTTGTCTGTACAGTTAGTACTTTATTGAAATGGCTGAACAGCCGGGCTGATGACATTTAAAGTAGGATAGTATTTTTAGTTAGTTTTAGTTTAAAATGCTTTGTAAGAAGAATGGAAAACAGAGAAAGAATACAAAATCTACGAAACGTGCGATGTCCAGGCAGAAATTCTACAAATTTGTTTTTGTTTGAATTGCCGAATATCTAGTTCGAACGCAATTCGGAATTTTACCAGTGAAGAGTATACTTTAGTTTTGATAGTCTTGATTAATAAGTATGTGTACTATAACCTACACGGTTTTCATTTAAAATAATTTTTGAATTGCGAACTGGAACGCAGTTCTGGATTCACATTGCAAACTGCAAATCACGAACTGCATTCTGGAACGCAGTTCGCATTTCAAATTGCGAACTGCATTCTGGAACGCAGTTCGCGATACGAATCAAGAACTGCGTTCCAACTTTTCGCGACCAAAACACATCCTTTTCATTTAATTGTGCACGACGTGTAGCATGTATTTAAAATGTGCGCGATAAGAATATAAAAAGTTGTAAATTTCATTCATCCGTCGAACGAAACTGAAAATAACCTACATGTAAATAAATCCATGCGATCTGATTAATTACCATTCCCCAAGCTGATTGTGTATCATATTGATAATTCTCTTACTTACTCAAGAAAGATTTGTAAATATGCAATTAATAAGCAAAAACCAGTAAAATTGAGCAGCCTTAAGAATTATAATACAAACACATTTCTAAACAACCTTAAGGTTGTTAACACTGATTGGTCATTAGTGTTTTTATGCGATAAGGTTACTGATACATAGACGAATATTAAAACTACATTTTACCTGTTATAGTCAACATTGCCCCTTTGAAAGAAATTAGAATAAGGAAAAGAACTGAATGATGGATTATACATGAAATTTTAGAGAGCATCAAAGTCAGAGACAAAACTTTTCAGAAGTACAGGCATTTTAGAGATATAAGTAATTTTGATCAATTCAAATCAACGAGAAATAAGACTCAACACTTAATTAACAATGCCAAAAGATGTTACTTTGAAGACTCATTTCATCTGAATCAAAATGACTCCAAATCGTGGGACTGCTTAAACATTTCGGCATGCATTCCAAAAAAGGATCAAAGTCGTAATCTGACATTGGCTTGAAATTGACGGAGAGTTATCTTTCGACAAAATATATGTTGCTGATCATTTCCGTAACCTTTTTACTGTTGCCTCAAAGCTTGTTGATAAATTACCTAAATCTATGGTTATTCGTTTGTAGCAATTTTTTATCGCAGAAGAGGGGTTTTATTTTATTGTTATTCCTTTGCTTTTGTTCCTCAAAAACAACGTTTTAAAGCATTTAATAAATTAAGTATTAGTAAGGCCACAGGTCTAGATGGTCTTACATCACGCTTTGTTACAGATCAGGGCTTTTGTTACTGCAGGTCTACTGACACGTATCATCAACCTATCGTTAATACAGGGCGCAGTGTGCCTGATCTTAATTATGCATATGTTGTTCCTTTGTACAAGAAAAATGACAAAACTGATGTTGGAATTTATAGGCCTCTATTATTTAAGTATTGTTTCTAAAATTTTTGAACAAGTTGTATATAGTCAGGTTAAACAGTATTTAATGGACAACAAATTGCTACATGAATTTCAGTCTGATTTTAGGAAGTCATTTTCTACCGATACATGCTTGTTATATTTAACCGACTACATTAAATTCAATATGGACAGAGGTAACCACATAAGTATGATATTACTTGATCTACAAAAATTTGATCCTGTTGATCACAATAAACTCATTTTTAAACTGGATATGCTTGGTTATAGTAAAGTTGTTTCATCAAGGTTTGATCATATTTATCTGACCATCAACCGTGTATAAACATTTCAAGTATGTTATCATCCTCTGCTAAGGTCACATGAGGAGTTCCTCAAAGCTCTGTTTTAGGTCCATTTCTTTTCCTTATATATAGTAATGACATGTCAGGAGTTATTCATAATAAGCATCTTTTATATGCTGATGATTCTGCTATTTTAATCTTAGGTAAATGTCAATTTGAAATTGAACGCCTTTTAAATGACGATTTACAGAAAGTTAGTGAATGGTTGGTTACAAAAAATTGTCTCTTCATCTTGGCAAGATTGATTCTATTCCATTTGGTTCTAAACCTATGCTTAAAAAGCACCTAATTTGAATATTACATGTAACGGTACTGTAATTAAGCATACTGAGTAAAATACCTTCAGGCAAGTTTTGAGTCTATGGTCAATTCTATTCTTCGTACAGCAAATATCAAACTGAAATTATGTACAGGTACAGGAATTTTTTATCTTTCTTTTCAAAGAAACTTCTTGCTTAAGTCTTTGATTCAATGCCATTTGCTGTTTGGTATTTTAGCATAAATAACATTATATGAAAAGTTATACGAAACAAACTTATTAGACTTAATTTTATTATCTTGACTATAGAAGCCATATTATCTCCCAGCATTTTGTACAGTTAGGTTGGTTACCAATTGAGAAAAGGGTGGAATAGCTTACTTTAAGCATGTTTTGAAATTTTACAAAGGTTCTGTACCAACTTATTTGAATCATCATTTTATTTCTGCAAATGTTATGCAAGATTATTACCATTTTACAAGATTCAGTTCTGATTTATATTTTAGAATTTCAACATTTTAAGGATTTGGAAAGAAATCTTTTGCATGTAATGATTGCATTTTATGAAATAGTTTGCCAACACATCTTAAGAATGTACAACAATAAACAATTTTGAATGTAAGACCAGACGTTACATTTTAGACTCTTTGGATTAGTTGTATTAAGTGAAAATTGTGTCGGTGATATTTTGTTATAAGTCCCATTTTTATCACAACATATTATTAATACATGTATATTATAAGGACTACAATGGAAACAATGGATTATTAATTCCCAATCTAATGCTATTAGATTTAATAGATGTTGATTGAAGAAAATGTTGACAGACATACATGCACACACCACAGACAATGATTGATAAAAAATGTTCACCTAGTCACTTACGTGAACGTGAATGTGAACAGCAAATGGGACATACATGGACTGATAATGCATGAAAAATTGTGAAATTAAGAATAGCTTATGTTCATGAAGTCTATATAAGCAATTCTTCACGAAGAATTCATGCAATGTTGTGACTAAATGTATTTCCTGTAGAATTCATGCTTTTTTGTTATTCATGATTAAAACTTTATGCAATTTCATGAAGAAGCATTTGGTACATGTCTTGAATATTTCATGAAGGAAGCCCAAAATATAAAGCTCTTTCAACAATTATTTTGTCTTAGACTTTAAAACTGTCTACTAAACAAACCATAAAAAACACCATATATACTTCTCAAATAAAAATTTCAAGAACAGTAGATGAAAGTTCAAAATTCTTTTTAATGTGGACATCTGTCTTTGGGCTGTTGAAGATATTAACATGCATAAATACAAACTTTAAAAACATACTAGGTACAAAAATCATGTATAAATCATGCTTAAAAAATATTTACATAATAATTATGGATAGTGTATAATAGAACATTTTACATAATACAACAACAACAAGAAAGATCTTCCATACTAGTAATAGCCAAGTAAGTCTTCATAATGCATTGTCTTCCTAATGAAAGCATCAAAACAAATTTGCCAGAACAAAAATAGACATTACTTTTGATAAATAGCTAGGAGAATTATAAAGCTAAATATTCATTGATATGCACAAATTTCACGCATGTATTTGAGATTGTGACTCAAAAAATCATTTAAACATTTATGTAATTCTACATACAAATAGGGTAACGGTATTAACAAAATACTTGAAACAAACCCCACGACCACAACATTACCAGCCCTTTTTTATTGCTTTGGGGAACAGGTATCAGGTCTCTTTAAGTTTGTGTCTTGAAGCACCAAATTGGGGAATTACCAAAAGTTTATAATCATGAAAGAAAAAAAAAACAACAACACAGAGTTAAAACCATTCTTTATTTACCAGTGCACTGAATACAATATTTTACATGATAAATTCCATGGAAAAAAAGTTTTCAGTATGTGATAACAGAACGTTTTCAATTTTAATTATTGGAAAATTTTCTCTTTCAATGGGAAAAATATGTATTTTTTTACCAGGGAAACAGGGCTGAACACCATATAAAAATGGAATAAAAAGGCCAGATAACTGTTATCAATTAGGCTGAAATTGATTTGCCAATCAAAAAAAAAAAACAAAAAAAAAACATTGCATATAAATTAAAACCGTTAGTTCATCAAAGATTTTTTTAAAAAGGATCAAATGGATCAGTTCCAATAAACAAGAAATATTCCTGCCTGGTCAGTTCATTATTTGTACCACACTTCCAGAATATGTCTGTAGTTAAGGATGGACACAAGCTGAATATAGCCAGCAACTTCGCCAGAAGACAGTTTTGTCATTCCCAGTTTAGTTAAGAAGTTCATTTGTGGTGTCAACACTTCATGTGTTCATTTAGTCCAAGTTTCATTTAGTGTCATTTGGTGCATTCCAACAACCTACCACTTAGTAAATCTGACTGTTTCTTTTCCATTTTCTATATTTTTTGGAAAATTTCAAACTCTTAGCGCCACTGTTACCATTTCTACACTGAAAATAACAAATGACTGCTCAAGTGAATTTTCACTAAAGGTAATACAGATAAAACATTTATAAGAAATTGTCATCAAATGGTATGGTAGTAACATTTTGATGGTAGTTTATTATTGTGCTTTAATATGCCATATCAACTGCAACATACAAGGGCCGCAAACCTGGTCCAGAGGTAAGTGTGCAAGGCTTTTAACCTGGGGATCCGGGTTCAAATCCTGGTTGTGGCAGGTCATACCCTTCTATGAAAAAATGACAAAAAATGTTTCCTCCATATATGGATAAGTTGCTAGCTCCTTGTGGAAGGGTAGTTAGTACTGGCTACAATACAGTCCAGGACAGCTGGTTAGGTGAACCGGACACTGTATATAAGGCCATACCAAATCGTATCTATGTTTAGCTTCCGCGGATGGATAGGTTTTGGGCTCACATGGAAGAAAAAAAAAACATTTCGAAATATTGAATTTCACTTCCGTTTTGAAAGATTTTATCGATCAAAATGTGTTACAACAGCATTATTCAAGTTTATCATGCATGACATGTAGAGCAGAATTATGTCATATTGAACACATTCCTTCCATTGTCAAAATAGAAATTGTTCTTTTCCTTGTTTGTATTATTTGTTAGAAGGCAACTTCTGTATAAAATTCATATATCATTATAATGATATAGACGGGTTAGGGTATACAGAGGCTGATACATTACTCTAAGTCTGAACCATGTTTTCAAGCATGTGTCGCTTCAAATCTCACACTTATCAATCCCAATCTTTGATTCCCAATTTCCCACACTGTCATCATGAGAGGGTTCACTTGTAGATTTATGTCTCAATAGTTTTGGCCAAAAAGGTTTCTAAGATATTGCCATCAAAAATGTATCGCCACAATTTTCTAACACCTGTATTACTGTATAGTTTAATATGACGAACAGTCAATAAAATTGCAAAATATAAGATAAATGATTTGAAGTTATGAACATTGATAACAATAAAACTTATAACAAAATGATTGATTTAAAATTGATGTCCGGATTTGATATACATGTACAAACAAAGCTATTTTAACAGTGTAACTCACATTCATATTATTTTATTTTGTCTTATCTCGTTTCATTATCACTGCCATTAAATGACTTCATATAAATAAATAAATTTCTTAAATTCATACAATATGCATGTACATCACTGTATTGAATAGATGCAGCTTTATAGAATATTCTATTCTGTTTTTGCTTGGTTGTTAAATTCGCGTTTTATATTATGTTTTGCTTCAAATTCATTAAAAGATGAAAGATACTAAAACTAGTTTATTTTTAGTTTTGATTAAATGATATGCACCCTTGGTCCACTTGTGTCAGTTACATATGTAAGTTATAATCTATTATGTAACATTGTAGTAGCTATGGTTTTCGACGAATTTGACTGAAAATTGTTTCGTTTTTTTATGGGCGCTTTCTTGTTTTTTACAGGATAGCTAGATAGGTTTTAGACCCAAGGGTGGACGCTAAACATAGAAGCGATTTGGTATGGCCTAAGTTTATGAAAAATCGTTGAAAAGAAACCCAGTGACAATGTCACAATGTAACGTACAATATATAATTGTTATTTGCTTAGTTGAGAGTAGAACAGTTTCATCATCACCAGTGCTAGGAGTATGAACGTAACAAAAAATTTATGTAATCTGTATTCGCGACTTTGAAAACCGTTCAACGAGTTAGCAATATTGCTTTGTATGGTTAAAATTGTACAGTCTGAACATTGATATCAAGAAATATTAATAAAAGTAATATGCAAAAGTCTAATTCGAAAGTGAAAAATGAATTTATTATGGGAAATTGACTTACTGAAAATTCCGTTGATAACGGCGTTGTCATTTTCTTTTCAAACGTAGCTCGAACAAACTTTTCTTTCATAAGACGAATTCTTCACTATCAGCATCAATAAAACGGTTAAATTCACCTATGCAGACCTTAATATTTTCAATTAGCATGAGAGAACACAAATTATAACATTGCGCGTAATTTGAACATACCCCGTTTTGTCTTTGAAGAAGTTTGCATCACCCAGACGTTTGCCTTTATGTTCCGAGTTCCGAATCAAACCCCAACATTTGTATAGGCAGCCTAAATCATATGATCATTGAATAAACATGAAAACTAGTCTAATTCATTCCCAGGATGTTCACGGACGGCGACATGTACAATTAAACAGATTTGACCATTTCTTCACTTACACCACCTGCTCTAAGCCAACCAGAAAGAAGAATTAAATACCACATGATCAAAAACAGCCGACAAAAATACCCCAGAAAGGGGCGCCTACGGGGCACATCATCTGCCGTGTATTTTGTCGGGTTATCTGTATGTAATAATTGACCTTATTTTAATGTATGAAGCTCGAACCAGTTTGTAGGCACCTTTGGGGTAAACAATATTTCGACTATTTCACTCCATAACATTAGATTTATTGTTCAGAAACAAGTCTATTTCCACAAAAGAGGATTTTATTTGATGAATATTTAGACATGAATGCTAGTTTTATTCATCATGAAATCCTTTGTTTCGTCTGAATGCGATACTTTGATATTTAATTATGTGTTTTACTTATGCTTTATTGGGGAGTTTTATATCGTCGGAAATACAATGTGTTGCAAACTCTAAATGAGAAATGAAACCAGAAATGAAATCTCTAGCAAATCTTTATTCAACATTCTATTCTTAGCTCTTATACTTGGCTTAACGACGATTCCATTTTGTAAATGCTAATACTTGTAACACTCTTTACTCTTGCACTATAACATCCCAAAATAGCCTTTAAGATCGCTTGAATCCATTCATCGAGTCGCAGGGAGTTAACTGTGAACATACTGTAGCCAGCCACAGTTACAAAAACCCGCCAGTACACTCAATACCATGTAGCGTCTGCAGCAGAAATTCAAGTATTAGCATTTCTAAAAATGTTGGAATCGTCTTTCAGCCAAGTGTAAGAGCTAAGAACAGAATACTGAATAAAGATTTCATAGAGATTTCATTTCTGGTTTAATTTCTTATTAAGAGTTTGCAACACATTCTGTATTTACGACGATATTAAATTGGTTCCCGTTGAATCTGGTTGTACAGAGACAACGTTCCTGTGGTGCACTGCAACATGGAACGGGGGGCAGTTAAGGACGTTATAAAACTGCCCACAAAGAGCATATGTTAAAATGCGCTAAAATAGCATATGTAAAACACATAACTAAAATATCAAAGTATCGCATTCAGAGGAAACAAAGGATTTCAGATCTAAATATTCATCGAATAAAATCCTCCTTTTTGTGCAATAGAAGCTATACATATTGAATGACTTGAATTTGACATTGACATTCGCGTTACGGTCAGGCTCTTGCACGCATCATCTAGTGACGGTCAATATCAGCACCAAGTAACTTCAAAATCCATTCAGAAATTTGTAAGTAACGTCTAAGACGCGAAAATTCCATACTCAATGAATAACCTTGAATAGTACCATTACATTGGAGCTTAGGGCCTGTGCCTTGCACGCAACACATCATCTCGTATTGGTGAACATTTGAGCCTTATTATTTCTAAATCCATGACGAAATTATGAGTTATGTCTGAGACACGAAAATGGAAAGGACGGAAGGACGTGCAACTGTTATATGCCCTTCGGGGCATAAAAACTGTCATTATTAACGATGGAGTATATGCCAACATTTTTAATTTTATGAAACTGTTGCTCAATTTTAAGCAAGATTACTGAATTAGGCAATACAATTTTTTACTTGATGGCACAATCTTCCATTCTCATGTAATGGTATAATTAAATGTAGGATAGGATTGGAATGGCAACGCAGCTAATTTTGTCAATAAGCCAAATTACTTGCAATCAGTAATTATTACCTTACACTAAGAGATAGTACAACTCAACGACAAACAATAGATAATAAAATCATTAGCAACCAAAGAGCTATTTGCATGAACTCTCTATGTATAGTAAAGTAAACTTGAGGTGCCTGTTTATTAGATGAGTATACAAATACCGTACATTCCCTTATAAACACCCCTCCCCGAATAAACGCCCCACCCTTTTTGGACAAGAGAAAACAAAAGTGACTTACCATGGCAGGCTATTTTAATCCAAGATGAACAATAGAAATTAGTAGAAAACACTTTTTAAATCAAAGGAAAGACACAAACACATTTTAAATCCAGTACACGCGACAGCTCTCTACCAACATCAAAAGACTTGAGCCGCTAGACGTGACGTCTCTTCAATCTAGATTGCAACGGCGACTTCAAAGAGAAAAGAGTCAGCAGTCATTGCCGTATATACCCCTCTTATAAGACCAGTGTAAGGAGTGTAATTGTTACGTAAAAAAGCTTAAAGAATCTGACGTCTGGACGATTTTCAAAGGTTAGTCTGTGGTTTAAATTTATTAATATATATTTGGCAACTTGTTTCAAATTTTATTTTTTGTTCTCAATTAAACGCCACCCTCTTTCAAAAATGTAACGCCCCGTGGGCGTTTATTAGGGAACATACGGTACGTTTCCTATAACACTCTTTGAGAATCTTAATTCGGTCACTTGAGTTTTCCACCATATAACTGACGTTTGTCCAATATTAGCAGTTTTGCTGGCAAATACATTCTGTTTTCTCCTTCTGTAGAAGAAACCCGAACTATCTTTAAAAAAGTTGGTCGGCGTGTTGTTATTAAAGGTTGTAATATTTCGTATGAAGTTGCTGGTGTATGTACAATAAATACACGTACACGTAGTTTTATTGTGAAAGTAGAGTTGTAACGACCCCATTTCAGTAGCAATTGTTAGTGACACCTGTACTTTTATGTAGTTCATGTCATGTTGTGACAACTTGTTGTTTAACCCTAAACTGCAGTATATACTAAATGCAATATTTTAAAACAAATTCGTTTAAATAGAAATGCCATGGAAAAATGCATATGTTTGGGGCTGAATTCAAAAATTACAGCAATAGAGCCAGCCTTCAATAAAGGATTTGATCAAACGAATATCAAATTCATACCGGATAAGTGTTGCATAAATATTAATATTACAGTGTCATTGATTCACATGTATTTCTCTGGTTCTCAGTTTGTTTGAGGTGGTGTTCAACGCTGCCGACAATTTTATAATCATATTCGGGGCGGGCAGATTAATTTTCCAGTTTCCATGTACATACATTTAGTCTTGTGACCAGTACATGCCATGCTCTTTTAAGCTGTTATGTATCCGTTAGCCATCTGCCTAGCTACCCTATGTGAATAAATTTATTCATTGATGGAGGACAATTTTGCTACGGAGAGCATCGAGGATGGAACTCATGCTCTCTCGCTAAGCATTCCACCGCGCTACCACTACGCTAGCCGGCCCGGCTTCTCTGGTTCTAGTCGCTGGTATAATATACAAAGTATACATAGTTTTGAAACCTGAAGAACAATTACTGACAGATGAACAGTACAAGCTGATATCAAACATAAAATTCGAATCGAGTTATTTTACCAGAAAATGATCTTTGCTTGAAACCCTAAAATAATTCTCCGATTAAAATTTACAAAAAGATAAGCTCGCATGAGTTTCGATCCTAGGGACTACAGTTCACTCGCTTTCCCTACGATTTTCTGCTGTATTAATACTAAACATAAGTAGATTTGTATAGCATGCAACACTTGTACGGGATTTAGAAGCCAATCTTCATTTTTAACGTGATAATTTATCATGAACTATGAAATGTCTACTTTATTCACTTATATCGACATGCAGTGGACACTCCGACTTGCCAAAATACCAAAAAGGCCGGATTGACCAAAAGCATTAGTAACGGGCCTGTGATGGTAAAATTGCAATAAATTCTTTCTTAAACATAATTGAACCCAAAGTTACATTAAATGAAAAAAATCACAGAATTCTACCCCCGTTCAACTGTTACATTTAATCATAGAAGGCGCATAATTCTTCGTTCCGAAGAATACGTACCGCCTTCACAAAATGCTGAATTATAAGACAACAGGGAGGATAGCTTTAAAACAACGTTTGTAATAGTTTCAGGTATATACATGTATATTTTTTCATTAAGCTTCTAGCCTAATCCGCTGCCGAGAAATCGAACAAGAAACGCTAGAACTTGATTGGATTTGTTTTAGTCAACACAAATGCGGCCATACTGAATTGGCTTAATTTCACATACTAATGGAAGGTTGTCAGCATTTTAGGACTTATTGGCGTATACGACCTATAATAGGCCATAGTGACAACAGAACGAGAAAATCAAGTAATTTACAAGGTTTAAGGGATCCTAGTAATATAAAATAATCTTCATTGTATTTTAGTGGGAGTACAAATTACCCTACTTGTTGTCTGCTATATATCATGTTTATACAATGGAAGACAGGTAAATTTGTATTACCCGGATCTTAAAATCACATCAATTTTTGGAAATCTTACAGAGATCCACACTTTTCCAAGGGGATGTTTGACTCTTACATCGCCACTTGTAACAACGGCTGAATTTTGAAACAGGATCATTAAATGAATTACTTTAAATTAGATGCATGGCGTCTGATGTATTTCTCACTATTCTTATCAGCGGAAACATGCTTAATCCAACATAAATAGAGCAAACCATGTAGAAAGCGGTATTTCAACACTGTTCCAAAACAAAACCATTGTTTTTTTGAAACCAATATTATGAAAAATAATCAAACATGAAAAATCAGTTTATGACTTTTTATGAGTTGACAGTTTGAATTGCAGTTTACGAACGACTGTTTCATGCGCGACATCGATGGGCGAAGAATTAATCTATTGAATTTCTTTGATCAGTGATAACGTACTGTATTCCTGACAATTCAGAGCAGACAAAATAACGCTTGATTATATAAATGCAAGATATGCCAAAGCGTGCAAAACATCAACTCAATTTTTGATTCCCTTCTTAAGAGGCCGCGGTCTTGGCCGTGGTCCAGTGGTTAATGCCTTGGACTTGTAACGCTGAGATCTGGATGCGAATCCTTGTCGAGGCAGGTCATAACTTCAAACAGAACAAACCAACCTTTTTAAGTCAAAAATAGTAAAGGAAATTTTAAAGAAAATTAAGTAGACTTGTGTTCAGTTCTAGCATGTAGATAGATGCGGAAACAAACGCTGTCGTGAAGTATTAATTCCGTAAGGAATATAGCCTTTATTCGGAATGTGATCGCTCAGACAATTCGTGAAGAAATAGTTCATATAAAATGTTTTTGTCGAAGACAACATACAGATACGATCAATAAATCTCAAAGACACAGGAATTGTGTTTTCATGGTACATTTTGCCATATAGTTGGTGGAAAATGTAATTGATGTATTTTGTGGTTCTGAATTCAATCCACGGTTTGATAGGATTTTTGTCGAAACGATTATTATAATGAAAATTCGCGATATTGTTAAAATTTAATAAATACTTTTTGTCCAAAAATGAATTTATTAATGTCTTAATCAGCGAAATTCCAACTCAGTGTAAAAACGATAGGGTATTAAACGCTAGAAGTCAACTAGAACTTGTCGAAAGACCCAAATATTCATTGGTAAATAAAAGAAAACGAAACACATACACACCTCAAATGTAATACCTCACATGCAAAATGTTTCGAAAAATGTAAATTTCACCAAACTGCCGCACATAAATAAATTTCCAATTGAGAATCCTTGTAATCCAACCACGACTAAATATCCGACATGCTATTCCCAACATATGCCAGGGAGAAATATTTACGAAATATGAAATAATTTGGAAGTTGACCAAGCGTTTGTACTGCGTAATTCCCCGTGACATCAGACAGTTTGTAATCCCAATGAATGTAAACCACATTCATGTTATTCCTCATCCTATCTTTGAATACATTTGTTTCGTATTCTCCTAGTCGTATTTTATTGATTCTGACAGTAAGTGCCGTTTGTGTATAATTGATATGTTTTATTCTAATACGACTCTAATACGATTTCAAAACCACACTTACATACATATACATGTAGGTTTATCAGGTTTAATTCTTTACGTAGCTTTTTTAATAACATGATTCCTTTTTCCACACTTTCCTGTATTTGTTTTATCAAGTATTTAACACAATTAATTGATGACGATATCCAAGGTTACTAATCCTTTTCAGTAATACATTATCTTCATTTTCAACAAACGACACTAAACAGTTCCATCTATTTTTATTTTACGTAACGATGTCGTGTCACTGGGAATCGCGGGCTTCAATCAGGACTCGAAGTCAGTAAAAACACGTCAAGCGACCTGGTTATAACACTTGACCTTCTGTATAACTTTAGTTTTCATATCATTACATGTACATGACACAGATGTATTATTAATAATGATTAAATGTTCGTGTAACTGGCGATAATTTAATTTTACTGATGTTGATAAATCGATTTTAATAAATAAACTGTTACATATCCAAGTTCAATATCTAGTTTTAGAAACTTACGGTTGAGTAGTTGTGAGTTTAAATTGACACTTTAACTAATACCATAATTTTTACTAACGCGTACTTAATTTCTACCATGTTTAATCTATTTTCTTGATGTTTTTTTACATAATTTTTAACATCGACACGGTATATTGGCCAACAATGTTTTGCCGCCAATGTCCTTGGAAATTCTTTGAAGAGCTTTTCTGATATACAACAGACAAGATAAACAAAATAATTACATAATTGCATGAAAGTATGGCTTGAATGCAATCCAAAATTTATCGCTTACGTAAACAAAGAGCTGTACATCCAGCGATCACAACAGTTTTCTGCTTACTTTGAGTGGAACCATGTTTTATATTTATTCTTGCAACTATTTTATCTTCTTAATACATGTATATGTGGGCTTGTTCACACTCTGGTAATAAAGATATCAAAAACATCAAACGTTGCACGTTGTTTTTAATGAAATAATTCCTACGATGTAAGCAGTTATTGCAGTTATGCTATCACAACTTGGATATGACATACAAGACTCCCGGACAGTAAAACTTCTTGACAGTAAAACTTCTAGACAATAAAACTTCTAGACAGTAAAACTTCTAGACAGTAAAACTTCTAGACAGTAAAACTTCTTGACAGTAAAACTTCTAGACAATAAACTTCTAGACAGTAAAACTTCTTGACAGTAAAACTTCTTGACAATAAACTTCTAGACAATAAACTTCTTGACAGTAAAACTTCTAGACAATAAACTTCTAGACAGTAAAACTTCTAGACAGTAAAACTTCTTGACAGTAAAACTTCTAGACAATAAACTTCTAGACAGTAAAACTTCTTGACAGTAAAACTTCTTGACAGTAAAACTTCTTGACAATAAACTTCTAGACAATAAAACTTCTTGACAGTAAAACTTCTAGACAATAAAACTTCTTGACAGTAAAACTTCTAGACAATAAAACTTCTTGACAGTAAAACTTCTTGACAGTAAAACTTCTTGACAACTTCTAGACAATAAACTTCTAGACAGTAAAACTTCTAGACAATAAACTTCTAGACAGTAAAACTTCTAGACAGTAAAACTTCTTGACAGTAAAACTTCTAGACAATAAACTTCTAGACAGTAAAACTTCTTGACAGTAAAACTTCTTGACAGTAAAACTTCTTGACAATAAACTTCTAGACAGTAAAACTAAATAAACTTCTTGACAGTAAAACTTCTTGACAGTAAAACTTCTTGACAGTAAAACTTCTTGACAGTAAAACTAAAATAAAACTTCTAGACAGTAAAACTTCTTGACAATAAACTTCTTGACAGTAAAACTTCTTGACAATAAAACTTCTAGACAATAAAACTTCTTGACAGTAAAACTTCTTGACAGTAAAACTTCTTGACAGTAAAACTTCTTGACAATAAACTTCTTGACAGTAAAACTTCTTGACAATAAACTTCTAGACAATAAAACTTCTTGACAGTAAAACTTCTAGACAATAAAACTTCTTGACAGTAAAACTTCTTGACAGTAAAACTTCTTGACAATAAACTTCTAGACAATAAACTTCTTGACAGTAAAACTTCTAGACAATAAACTTCTAGACAGTAAAACTTCTTGACAGTAAAACTTCTAGACAATAAACTTCTAGACAGTAAAACTTCTTGACAGTAAAACTTCTTGACAGTAAAACTTCTTGACAATAAACTTCTAGACAATAAACTTCTTGACAGTAAAACTTCTTGACAGTAAAACTTCTTGACAGTAAAACTTCTTGACAGTAAAACTTCTAGACAATAAAACTTCTAGACAGTAAAACTTCTTGACAGTAAAACTTCTTGACAGTAAAACTTCTTGACAGTAAAACTTCTAGACAATAAAACTTCTTGACAGTAAAACTTCTTGACAGTAAAACTTCTTGACAGTAAAACTTCTTGACAGTAAAACTTCTTGACAGTAAAACTTCTTGACATTAAAACTTCTAGACAGTAAAACTAAAACTTCTTGACAGTAAAACTTCTAGACAATAAAACTTCTTGACAGTAAAACTTCTTGACAGTAAAACTTCTAGACAATAAAACTTCTAGACAGTAAAACTTCTTGACAGTAAAACTTCTTGACAATAAATTTCTAGACAGTAAAACTTCTTGACAGTAAAACTTCTTGACAGTAAAACTTCTAGACAGTAAAACTTCTTGACAGTAAAACTTCTAGACAATAAAACTTCTAGACATTAAAACACCTAGACAGTGAAACAGCCAGACGTAAAACTCCCAGACAGTAAAATTTCTAGGCAGTAAAACGCCCAGACAGTAAAACTTATAGACAGTAAAACTTCTAGACAGTAAAACACCCAGACAGTAAAACTCCCAGACATTAAAACTTCCAGACAGTAAAACTTCTCGACAGTAAAACTTCTTGACCGTAAAACAGCCAGACAGTAAAACTCCCAGACAGTAAAATTTCTAGACAGTAAAACACCCAGACAGTAAAACTTATAGACAGTAAAACTTCTTGACAGTTGAACTTTCAGACAGTAAAACTCCCAGACAGTAAAACTTCTTGACAGTCAAACACACAAACAGTAAAACTCCCAGACAGTAAAACCTCTAGACAGTAGATCACACAGATAGTAAAACTCCCAGACAATAAGCAGTTTAAGCCTCAAAACTTCTACACCGTAAGACATCTAAGCTGTAAAACGGCTAGGCTAAAACGAAGGCAGAATTATTCCATCAACAGATTCTAAAACTTTCTATATTCCAAGTTATTTTATTCACGATACATTATTTCACTGACTTCGTTCCTGCGTGATTACATGACTTTCTTATAGATAATTGATGTAATTTTCATTGCAATCTGGTAATAAAGCAGTATCTGTCCTGCAGATGAAATTGTAATGATAAATTCTGATGTAATTAATAAGACAACTATGATATATGTTAGAAACAAGTTCTAGCAAGTGGGCATTGCTACCGTACAAACAATAAACTTCTTTGGGTTACTCGATTGTAGCATTCATTCGACCTGAAGTCTGATTGGCCTTAATCCATGTTAGCTCTATCCTGTCTGTCGATGAACATGTATAGGAAAGAATGCTAACAACAATTCACAGAGATAAAACAAAGACTACTGGTATTTAGGTTTGTATCTCGTTCGTTGACGAGTTCATCTTTTATTTTTGAAATATACGTGACCATACAAAAGTAAAAATGTGGATTATTCTAGGCATTTTAGTACATTTGTAGTCGTTTAAAGCAGTCCGAATATCTGTAATATAATAAGAGTTCATAAATTATTGTTCGTTCTAACGGAAGGAAGATTATTTTACATATTTTATTAAAACCACAGCTGTTCGTTTTATAATCTGTTGCGGCGGGAAAGGTTCCAACAGCAGGTTTACAAATTCACCTACTTCCAAGAATTTGATTTCGCAGATATCATTACTACGTGCTTGAAATGAAATATTTGATGTAACATTATTTCCAATAAGAAATAAAAGCAATGTCTGCCCTGGTGATTACACTTATGCAATTGAATAGTACAGCGAGTGGATATATACGAGGTTTTGCGATGTGATTCTTGTGTGAATAATTATGATATCTGGTTAAATAAATGTTGAGTACTTATTGCGCTGTGCAAATTAAGATTTTATGAATATGTATGAAACTTTCACAAGAAGTCAATTACGTGCCATATACATATAGAGAAAATGTTATCTAAGAACAATCAACCTTGAAATGTGGTTTATTAAGTCTAACACACATACAGTTACCTGGAAAAATTATATTGCTTTGTACATTGTGGCACCGTTAAATGTCGCATTGCCGTGAAATGTCGCACTTACCATTAAATGTCACAACCCAACTGTTAAATGTATTTTCAGGTGAAGTTTAAAGTATTGGTGGGATTATACGGCTTTAATCGTTGGGAGAGGGCTTATTCATCTGCTGCTGATGAAACGATATTTTAAAATTTTGACCTCTTATCTTGTTTGAAATATAAAATTCAGTAAATTTACGTTGGATATGGCAAAATGCCTGGAATGCGACACGAATTTCGTTTGCATTTTATGTTGAGGACCAGGAGTAAAACATTTCTTTAAGTATATTGTTTTATATATGTTCGGCTTTTAATCACAAATACTTGTACTTTTGCATGCATGTAAGCACGCAGTTTTGTCTTTCAACTAAATGGTATATACCTTGTTTGAATAGTATTATCAGAGCCCCACATGAAAGGTATCAAAAGAAATTTTCAAAATAATTCCATAAGGACAAACCAATGTGTGACACTTACTTTTGCTAGCGGTATCATCAAAAATATTATCCAAAGTGTGAATAAGTAACTTTAAAATTTAACCATCAAGGGTACAAACTCACGGGTAGAGCCGTGTTGAACCATATTCGTAACAGATCATATTCATAACAGATTGTGATTACATTTGTAGTAGGTAAAATCTGTCACAAATGTGTTAGTCAGTCATAGGGGTTGACATGAGAAATACATTTGCAACAGCGTGAGGTATTGACTGGTGATTTTCAATCGGTTAATAGTAATAGTAACATAATTATATAACTGCCATCAGCACCACCGCAAAATATCGTTATTGTCGTTGTTATCGTAGTTGTCATAATACCACTTCTACTTCTTCTGAAACCACTACCACTATATACTTACTACTACTACTGTTACCACTATATACTTACTACTACTACTGTTACCACTATATACTTACTACTACTACTGTTACCACTATATACTTACTACTACTACTGTTACCACTATATACTTACTACTACTACTGTTACCACTATATACTTACTACTACTACTGTTACCACTATATACTTACTACTACTACTGTTACCACTATATACTTACTACTACTACTGTTACCACTATATACTTACTACTACTGTTACCACTATATACTTACTACTATTGCTACTATTACTGTTGCTACTACTACTTCTCGGCAAGCTAAATCGGTAAAGCAACATATTCAAGTACCGGGTCCCTGGTTCGAGCCCGGGTGGCGACACATCTTTGTGGTTTTCTTTAACTATCCATAGCTGTTTCAAATGTAATTAACGGGAAGTTAGCATGTACCCGGACGCATTAATTACAAAAGCAGACCCATTGGCCCAAATTCTAGGGGGTCCGCTTTTGTACAGCGGTCTCATGTCTATGAGATTTTATGAAAATACAATATACATGAATTTTGAAGTTCTCCTGATCTCAGACTGGATCCGCCTAGAGGTAACAGACCATCATATATGTTACGTACACTGTTCCCAAAGAAAATGCACCATTCGAATCTAGTGACTTAGGCCGCTTCTGTAAATGATCTATGCATTAATAAGATGTTAAATCATGCATGTCGTAAATTGCCAGAGCATGCATGTCTCAAATGTGTTGATGGGCGTTAAAACGAAATATTGTGGACTGAATAATTTTGATAATAATAATAAGACTCATAATTTTGATATAAATGGATGGATCATGATGGCAAATAGACGGCTTATCGCCTGTGTGTGTGTGTGTGTGTGTGTGTGCGAATTCCCCACAAGTAACAACGTAATCTTACCAATTAATAATTAGACATGGCTTCTTTAGACAGAATGATTTTATACCTTTTGGATTTTATACCCTATTGAACAGTCAAGAGTCATTCAACAGCTGCATGTCACCTAACGCGTCTCCTCCATTTCCTGGTTGACTGACCAGTACACGCTGTCTCCTTTTCAGTAACGGGCAACTACACCACCTGAAACAGCATTGGTAGTCGAAAAATCCAACAGATGGTTTCAACCCAGAATCGAAAGCGCGACAACACTCAAGTACGTGAGTTAGCCGGGCAGTTCCTACAATCATACAAAACCAGAGTACATCCATACAAATACAGACATCCGAGACTGTACTAGGCTTTGCATTAAAAACCTGCTAGTCAAAAATTAAAAATACAAGGGTCATAATTTAATCGAATTCATGTCAGCGTTTTAATTGTCACAAATTTCATCTGGTGTAGCCATGGCTAGAAAACAAGTTATTTTGTTTTAAAGCAAAACCATTTTGTCAAAAATAAAGCTGGTCTTAGAGGATCAGGATCAGGATGAAGACAATATTTGTCTTCGAATAGTCGAGTATGCCTAGTGTCCCCTAGAAACAAGCTTTTATCAGTCTTTCTTACTTTTTTTCGTTCAGGCGACCTTGGTATTGATCTTAGTGCAATTTATCCGTTGTTGATTCAACTTGATCAACAATTATCCATGATTCTGAGTATAAGGGCTGGATAGTGATTGCATATTTTATTAATCGTATACATGAATAAATATTCCAGCAAAGTTTGAATGAAATCTTACAAGCCACACCCAATATGGCTCTGAATGTAATCAAAACACTGAAAGCACTGGAGGATCGATTGTCTCTGAATAACATAGACAGTACCTAAACATAGGTAAATATATACTTTTAGTCAATTATCAATTGAAAGGCAAAGCTTCTGGCAGACCTTTTAGAGTGTTCACAAGGTTTTTCTAGGCTTTGACCTATTGTCATTATTTAAGTATTAGTATTTTACCCCAAATATCTCATACAAAGAGAGTGAAGAACTCATTATACAACCATTCAATGTTTCATGATAATTTAATGGAAATGTGGTCTATTGAGTGTTAACAAGATAAATGCTGACAAATATAAGACAACGGACGTCCAGCAATTGCAATAGCTAATCACTAGCACTTCATGGCTTACGTCTTGATAAGATAAACATCTGACCAAACTTTCATAACTGTTCTTAAAGCAGTTCAAGATTGATCGGACAACAGAATAATTTTTATATTTCCTTAATGTAGCGTGAGTGGCTATATGGTGATATCAAGTTTTACTAATTTATTGTTTTAAAAAGTCAACCATAATTGTATACATTAATGTAGCGTAAGTGGCTACAAACGTAAAAATAAGCGAAAATGACATTATAAGTTATTAACAATAATTAAATATCATACTATCATACCATGCAACAAAAAAATCGATCAGAATATGCAAAAATAGTGTTTTATCGCGATAAAAAGTGCACCCCCATATCGACTCCACTTTATCAGCGAGAACGATCTAGGAGGTGGCGTTGTTAGGGCAATTTTGTATCAATCGATATTAAATTTGGTATCGCTTGCCGTATGTTAACATAAGTATTTGAAATTCGACAGATTATCAACATCAAGCGGATTAAAATGGGAAATAAGAAAAATAAGGCTGAGCAAGGTGTTAGAGTGTTCTCAAAAAGTGGAAAATGTAGTTAGAAATCTCTTTCTCGCGGAAGTTGGTTTACGAATGCTAAAGATACCGAACTGCATAAATCTATATCCCGTAAAAAACTTGACCATAGTGACGTGACATATTGTGAAAATGGAAACTTTATGGTGGAAAATTACGTAATAAATATATAACTGCAACAATCATTTGATGTGCAAGAAAGGTGTGAATTCATCAACACCTTGGTCGATTGGACTACTAGCATCTAATGTACTTTTAATATGAAATATATGATGAAAGAACTGATCCAGAACGGTGGTCATATTGAAGTGTGATATCGATATCATACTCTAACGCCTTGCTAATTATACTATCAATATGGGTCAATTTAGACCTTATATATGTCGCATCACATATTTCTTTATGTTTTGGCGGGAGATATAATAAACAGCAATATGGTATGCAGACACTTCACACGCACCTTGCAATAAAACGCACACGATAAGAAAACGAGCTGTGACTTGAAATGTGTTCCGAATGAAAACCAGTTTTGACAAAAACTAAAAATATATTTGTTTTCAAAATTCCTCTAGTAACTTACTAAACTGTTCTAAGTTTTAGACTGACTTTAAAAGGACCATGTGAGGCGCAATCGTAAACCGGCATAATTTTTGCACTATATAAATGGATTTGTATTTGTATGTATTTGTATTTAGGTTGAAACCCAGTATTTGAAGAGATAGGTCTGTGAAGGTGAACAAAATAGAACAAAAGGAGATGTTTTGTAAGCGGGAACTATAAAATAATAGACATATGGGATGGAGCGAAACAGAGTAATGGAAACGCGAGACAAACGTAAAACACATTTGATGGGGGAGTCAATACTAGACACAACAGTATAACGGCATCAAAATTGACAGAATAGCATGGTCTTCTCATGATCAGTACAAATTAAACGGTTAGTTTAGCCTTTCACAAACAGTTATTTATAACGATCTTTTTCTTTTGCAGGTAATTTCAATTTGTAACTCGTATAGATACAATTATCAAATAAAACGTGAAAAATCTGTTATGAAACATAAGCATGTGGTATACCAACAAATAACAGGGGCAAATAAACAAATAAACACTGTTGAATTAAACTCAGTAATATAATTGTATATGAACTTCTCAACTTGAAAATTACATATCGAATCAAGATTTTGTTTATTGGTGCTTTATAAACATTACAAACAATTTAAATTTTATGTTCCATACATTGCGTTTTCAAGTAATAAATCGCATTACGTAAAAGTTAGCAGTTTCTAAGAACAGGTGATGTTTTAAGTTTAGTAATAGAACATGCTTCATAATAGAATCTACGAACTCGCTTTTATTATTATTTTATGGTTGCACTTCAGATTTATATGCGGAAAAATACTGCAAGATCATAAAATGAACAATGTAAACTATTATTGTGGAGAGATGTTCAGCGAGTGATGGCTCGGAGAAAAGTACACCAAAACGAAGCAGTTATTTAGTATGACAACCAAACATGTTTGCGAGTTCCTCGTTAGAGTACATCTATGTGTAGTATCAGCTTACCACATTGACAAAAAACACGAATTTCGCGAGCTGTTGTCGAACTTCGCAAATTTAATAAATCATTGTAGTTATCTACATGTAATGTAGCGGTGTATAAGTTGTTATCCAATAAATAACATGTATTATATGCTGTAATAATGACCTGAGTACGTTACGTGAGAAACAATCATTTTGTTGAAACTAGTAAAATATTAGCAAAAAAACCTACTACGTATGCGACATCATTTATATTGTAAACATATTTCAAAGTTCTTTTGGTAAATTAAAATGCTTCTGATTAAACATAAAAATAGTCATACTCTAATATCTTATATGATTTAAGTCATTTAGGTAAAAAAGGATAAGTGTAAGCTAGTTCTGTCCCAGAATTTCTACCTCTTAAACATATCGACCGATACAGAATATTAATTATTTATTTCGTTCATCAGTTATTGGACGTATTCTTTAAACATCACCTTATTTCACGGGAATGTGATATGTATATTTCATTTTTAAATACTCTACATTAGGTCCGAAGATGGACTTAATTTATAATATAAAACTTCCTCTGAGCTAAACGCAATCAATTACAATAACCTTTTAAAATTACATGAAAAAAAGTTGTTCAAGTGTACAGGAAATCAATTAAGAGATATACCCGAGTATTCTAATTTCCTCGAAATGAAATATTCCAATGTACTTCGAAAACCGAAACTTTATGTCCATCCAGCGCGGTTGCACAAAAACAAGTACCTGTACATACACACACACGTGCTCATTGTTCGCGTGTACTTATTTTACGAAAATTATAGCAGATAAGATTATGGTAAAGACGGTTAATCTCACCGGCTGGACTGTGGAATAACTCCCGACTGTGCATCAATCTATTTTTCATCAGTCAGCGCTTGATATATCCATTAATCAAAATGAAAATATCTCCGACTCTCGTAATGCTGAAACTTGATCCACTGATTAAAGAGAAAAATGGATCGAAAATAAATCGTTATTTTTATGGCATGATGAACATCATATCCAATGTCACAATATCCATATTCAACGAAAATAACATATTATGCTAACGTCAGTAACAAATCCTCTACACTTTTATATAACACCATTTTATATTTTATTAGGGGAAAAACGCGAGGCAAAAATTAAATATTTTAATTGCACAGCTTTATATTTAACTACAGATAGTGAAAAAATTCATCAGCTCAGTTCGTATTTCGAGTATATAGTTGTGTTACTCTCACCGTCAACTGTTCTAATACATGTCTAAGAATGTACAACCGTGATCGCATAACGTTGATCAATATTTTGTCCGACATACCTTTCAAGAATCCATACAGTCAAGTAAAGTATTCGGTCTTACTTGCCTTGCCTAGAGATATCACATTCATTTATTTCAGTAAAACGTTCTTAGTTCGAGAAATTCGGAAAACTGACTATATCAGTGAAATTTCAAGCAATCAATTTATCATTCTTCCAAACTGCCCCCAGCAGAAACATTTTTGATGTTTCTGGCTAGTGTGATGTAATCAAACATTACAACATAGGAAGTAATTCTTCATATTGGTATTGTTTAACAAGGATATTTATATGTATATATTTGTATATAGTCGTACATGTGTCCATTATGTATATATATTAGGTATAGTGTATGAAGGGGAACGATAATGTTTTACACTCGTCAAGGTACAAACACTCAATAACTTGTGGCGGCAACATCAAAGCATTGTAATCCATTAGTGAAATTCGTACATGTTATTCCAAAATTAAGCATGAGCACACAACACACATTTGATACTGTTGGGCGAAACGGGCGAAAAATATGCACCTTAAATAACTATGTATAACAATATACAATGTATAATATAAATATATATTACAATATAATACATCAAACTTCTTTCCTTGTAATATTGGTGTTTTCTCGCTACATTTAAAAGATTTACACGACTACTTTATTTTTTTGGAAAGCGATGATTTATCCCTATGACATCGTTTCTTTCTGCATTGGCCCAAAGAACAACAAATGCATACACACACAAAATATAGTTCGCAGACGCTCAAGTACACCGGATCAAAATTATCCAAAACTTTGTATACCAAAGTAAATCGAAGCAAAGAATCTGCAAATCTGCAAGCATTTTATCAGAATAATCAAGATTCAGAAAAAAATATCAATGTTTTGACGTTTCATTCATAACAAGCGTCTATATTCGCTATATATGTATTGTCAATGCGGGCTAATCTATGTTCTGGCCAAAATGTACGAACAGGCCAATCTCTATCCAGAGTTGTCGTTCGTTATCCATCACATACATCTCTGTCAACGTCTGGAAAGTAGTTCAAAAACACGTGTCCGGGTCTCCTTTACTGTCCATCTGATACAAAGAAACACACTTTTGTTTCTCTAAATGTGCATTTGTTGTCATAATTTTACACGATTACATTCGACTTCTGCGTTTCATTTCCATTTATGACCTAATTACCAAAAATAAACAAATACTCTCGGTCGAGAAATAGTACGCTAGATAATTGAAATAATTTCTCTGAGTTTCAGATAAATTATAATATCTTTTGTCTCGAATGTATTGTGCAACATAAATTGCGTCGCTCAGTTGTAAATTTTGTACCGTTTGTGGCTTTATTTCTTGTTTTACAAGAATCTTGTAAAACGCTGAGACGTTGACAGAGATGTATGGGAGAGATAACGAACGACAACTCTGGATAGAGATTGCGAACAGGCTACAGTCACCGGCTGTCTATTGGTCTTTATTTCTACTACTTTCGATTGTCATGCTTTTATTTCATTGGTTAATTACCAGTGATATACACGTCGAAATGTTTGAAATTAACTGGCTGCTATTTATAGATCATGTGAATCAGAGTTACTTTACACAATGTTGTACACAGTATCAAAATTAGCCCAACTACTTAGACTGTTTGTGACGGCGAGACATTTTTCGATTTGGCACCCGTCCCGCTCAGTCGCACAAACAACTGCATATTTCTGTGCGGAAAATTCCCTATTAAAACCAGTTGGGCGCGATAACTACATTATCTGTGAACAATTTTGAACCCTTCTGTAGACAGGAAACATGTTTGTAAACTCATACAGGCATAAAATATTCCAACACGCCTTCTCTGAAAAGTGCACTTATATTTTGTTTCTCTTCACTATTTTCCTACGGAAAACGAAACCGGTGTAGTGGTGGATAACTATCACTCGGAACTACTCGGATGTCTCTCGACATTGACCTCGGACGTAATACGATGGCATCCATTCGGACTACTTTCAACCTCGTTTCCAAATAGCGCTAAAAATGGTTGTCGTACAAATCCGTCGTACAAATATTTCAATGTCTAAATCTGTTTAACTTTTAAATCGAAGTCAACATGAACACAAACTTTAGCAAACTGCAAAGCTTCAAAGAAGTCACTGTCATCGGCCATCTTTACGCGTAGAACAATTGAGTGAGAAGGCAATTCCGGCGGAGAAATGCATCGATTTGATGCATATTCCTCCACCAATCACATCCGAGGTTAGTATGGAGCGAAGCGGAGTTAGCCGAAGATTGCCGATTGGGATAACTATCGGTGTCGAGGTAGATATCTACCAGTGTCATGGTAAAAACTTCCTATCCATCACGGGTGAAGCCGGGAAGAGGAATCAACACAGCTGCTTTAAATTTTGTATGTGGAGTGCAAATCTAACGCAGTGGAAGTTTGGAAATGTCACGATATGGCAAAATATATAGTATGGCATGCCCACTTGATGAATGTTGATGAAGTAATGTATCAATTGTGGTCTGATGGTGAAAGTGATCACGATATCGATAAAGGAATCGATAATGAAGACACCTTCGAAATAATTTGGGAAATGCTGACATTTCATAAACCTGGAACAATCCGCAAAAGATTGTTAGTCTCCAATAGAAATAGAAAGTGGGTGGGGTACGGTCGATATCCCGTCGTAGTTGATGCCATTTATGACTTGATTCTGGAAAATAATGCAAGGTACTAGATGATTGTACCCCATTCGACGTATTTAATATTATGTTTGACAATGATGTGTGGGAAGTAATGATTGATCAGACGATTATTTATGCTGCTCACCAGATTCACAATGCACAGTTGAAACCTATGAAGGCTATATACCTGGATACTGTATTGGAAGGGATGTTTACCATGGTGTCATGGATTGTGCTGTGTTCAGTGTGTAGAATTTACACAGACATCTAAGATAGTGCTGGGTATTACGTCCAAAATGCGTTTTTGCTTTCAATAGGACACCATATTTATAAATAATATGGATAACTATTTAATAGAAAGACATTTCATTCAGCACATCTGATCAAAGCCTGGCACAAAAAAGCAGCAGGTAGTTCGCGATTACATTATATGTAATCCAAACAAGTCATGCTGTGGTTAAAAGGAAGCAGACTGTAATTGTGCAATGTGCTATCCAGGGTGTTTTAGACAATATCATACTATGAAGAAATATGACATGAATCCAAACCTGTTTGAATTATGTGATGACAAGTGCCTGGAGTCAGTTGCTGATAAATGTACATATAAACAGTCTAAAATACAATGTAAATATAGTGTGAATAATGAATGTATATACTCTTGCTTTAAAAGTATTTTGTAATAGTGTAGTATTGACTTTGCATGAACGGACACTCTCATGTCATTAATATTTGATAAATTGTCACTTGTTCATTATCAATATTACTTAAACAAGACATTTATTCGATAGTACTTCTTTCCAAAATATGATGTGATATATTGCAGATATGAATAGAACTGTCATTATTTGATAAAAGCATTGTAAATAATTATGCATAACTTTTTATGAATGTTATATTGTATTTTTAAATATAGTTGTCATTAAGTATCACCAAATATATTATATCTCATTGTTGCTTATTTCTTTGTCTGCATTTTCATACTTTCATGTATCACCTCAATTATTATCAAAAGTTAATAACATGTAACTAAGGCCATTGATTTTATCAGCCTGCAAGATGTCAGATGATAAACTATTACAGTAGTGATGCTTCTGATAAGCCAATACCTACACAGCGCGATAAGGGTTAAATGTAGATCTAAGCATGTATCAAATCAAGAAGATTTTTAGATTGACGTCATCCGATCTATTTTCCTTCATGTGAGGAGTAAAAAGTATTGATAAATATTCTGATAAGATACGAGAATAAAAGTCGTAAAACCTGTTTATGTTTGTATATTTTTTACCTAATGATACCTTTGACAAGTTCGAACATAGGACATTTAGGGTAAAAAATTAGGTAAATAGGTTAAATCAACTGAAAAACTTCTAGCGGTTACAATTTTAATTGGATCTTCATAAAACTTCTGAATGATTCTCTTTGTGAAAGATTCTTCTTTGTGAAAGATCAAGTAATGCTGGATTTTACAAACTCCTTTTAAGAACAAATTTGAAAGAGAACCTAATTTATCTTCAACCTTGTCGTCTTTACAATACGCTATGATTCGATTTAGTACTCGAAATCACCACTTACCAATAGAAATCTGAATGTCGCAGGGTCGTCTGCTCTATGAATTATGTATATGTAGCGTATGTCATCGTGTGTTGTTTGTTTCCATGATTTTTTCCCGGACGACCATGTCAATTATCTCTTCTGTTTTATATGAATTCATCCATTCTCATTTATCCTTTAACCAAATCATCCATTCTTTCACACCATTTCAGGTACTCATTTTTTGTATCATGTTTGTTTCATATTAATTTTACTTCACATACCACGCACTAATATCGTCATAGGTGATTTGGGCTAATGCATAGCGCATTCGAACGCATGTGTTTGACGAGTAAAGATGTAACGAATCATTAAACTTTATCAATTAATTAAGGGATTTTTTGCAGCTGCCAGCCAACAAGAAAAGGAGAACCCAGTAAAGAGTACGACAGGAAACTCAGTAAGAATTCCAGTAAATGAAAGACTACGTGTAATACTTGCAATAAGTAAGGTGATGAATTCCACTTCCTAACTGAATGCACTTTATTTGAAAACGAACGTTAACAACTTACAAAACCTTACTATTATAGAAGACCAAATGTTATAAAGACAAATGAACATATGAATACCGATACAAATGTAGCCCTGTAATTAGTGTAGGCCATGTACATTAGTTAGTACTTTTCACTTCTTAGTGACTTTCCGTTACATATAGGCGAATTGGGTTAGTATTTTTATCACAGTACATCCAGGTTATTTATTAGTAAAGTTGTGGGTTAATGTTTTCTATTAAATGTCTGTAGGTCGATGGAGTTCTTCATATTGTTTTGTGGTAGATGTAGATGGTGTTTTATCTTTTGTATCATTGACATTTTCTAATTTTTTCAGTATTGTATTATTTTTTGTAATTATGTACATGTGTTTTCAGACATGGTGCTACACCCGACCAGAAATGTATCTTGTTCATTTCTGATTTATATAATAAGTTATGTGTTATGTTTTGTATCGTTGTAGGGAGAGTCATCTCTGGGTCCCCTAAGTGTTACGTGTACCAGAAAAAATATGTATATCTATATAGTGTATGAAGAATAAATATATAATTTATAATTCGCCTTGGGTTGTGTTGTCAGCCCCTTGAAGGGCAGTTACACAAAAAAATCAGTAAAACTATGTAAGATTATTAAATACGTATTATTGTTATTTCAAATCTAATACAATTAATAATATTAATAATACTTTGTATTGCATATTTTAATAAAATCTTACAAATAGTTCTTTCTCCTGAGTGTGATAGGCACTTTTGTTTTGTTTAGTTAATTTATATACATCTATATACTAGTATGCAAGAAATAATGATACATGTAATTATCATCTTGAAAATGTTGACTCTCCACATACCTTTAATTTTTCGTTGTTAAAGAAATTTCATGTATTATTCTCAATTCATTATTTTCTTTTTTATGAACACTATTGTATATTTGATTATGTTCATGTTTGTCTCCTCATTTTGTCATATATATACATGATATGAGTGAATAAAAGGTATTTCACTTGACTAACACTTATCAGAGACACAGGAAACACCCAACGTCGTCAGTTTACATAAATAACTGATGGTGTCAGGATCAGTGCTAGATTAAGATTTATATTACATGCAATTTCTTTCATAATGCTATTTCTATATTTGACGTGTGTCAAATATGTATAAAACTAGATGTCACCAAATGGCAATATGTCGAGCCCGCTAATGCATAATTATCATAATGAAAAGGTTGTCCATTGCTGTTTTCAGGGAATGACCTTGACATTTTGAATGGGCCCATCAAGGGCCATAAGAAAAAGAGAGATGTGTTGAAACAATGGGAAACAACTGTGTCAAGTTATTGTAAAATCCATTGGCACATGAAGAAGTTATGATCCGGACAAAGTCAGACGCACTAAAACTTGCCAAATTTGGCCCTTTAAATCCTCAATGTGACCTTGACATTAAAGATATGGACCTGGGTTTTGCGCATGACACATCGTCTCATCAAGGAGAAAATTTATTGCCATGTTGTATTCAAATATATCAATGCTGAAAGAAGTTACAGTCCGGACAAGGTAAACATGCTATTTTTTTGCCCTTTTTACCCCAAGTGTGACCTTGACCTTTGAGATATGAACGTGGGTCTTGCGCATGACGCACCGTCTAATCATGGTGAACAATTGTGCCAAGTCATTTTAAAATTCATTGATGTATAAGGAAGTTATGGTCCGAACAATGTCGAACGGACTAACACGGACGCACGTACACAGAACCGCCATTTTGGCAACTATGTCGAGCTCATGACATTTTCTGTCACCATGACAGTATTACGTTAATTAATTGCCTTGTTGTCACACTGACTATGTGCTAGTAACATTATACGAAAACAGCTATTGCGATGAGTTCCTGATTGTACATACAATCTCTTCATAGACTTCATAAAAGCCAGAGCAACAGATAAGCTTTCTCAGTGAATTGGGTATTACTCCATCATTTCATTTCGAATTGGGTATTTGCTAAATATATCATTGGGTTTCCTGAAACCTGTTAGTCTATAATTTTTATATCAATTGGGAATTCATGCTCTTACTTATCGAGTATAAACTGTACACATTTGGTTGTTTTTGAACCGCATCGCTACAACGTTTGTCCGAGACTATGAGGAACGACTGACAGACGAAAATGACTGTATGCATATATATTCATGAAAATTGGTTTCGATACGCATCATAAATATTTTAATTGGGTATTTTGCTTTTGTAATTGCTTTTTGATACGCATCTAAAATAGTTTCAATTGCGTATTTTGTAAATTTAATTGAGTAAATACTCAAATACGCAGCTTATCTGTTGCTCTGAAAGCTATTAAACTAATCAAATAATAATGTACACTGAGATAAAAAAATAGTCACGTGATTCTGTGCACGTTTAACCATTTATTAAGATAATTAATTTGTGACATTTAAATTTGTAACAACAACAATATATATTAATGAGTCAATTCATTGTTAGGTATCACTGTATCTTTGTTAAATAGTTCCTCTATATTGCTGCCGTCTTGAAGTGAAAACAAGCAAAAAGTATACCTTATCTTAAGTGTAATTTGAGAAATAATGCATTTTGGCCATTTTGTCCGCTAACTTCTTGCACAGCTCATCTATTGACGAAGGTGATTGCGACTCTAATCATCACATAGTTACATAGTTTTAAAGCCAGAACATGGTGAAGCTGAAAGCCAGAAGTAGTAATACTTTGTTCCATTTGTTCAATGACTTTACAACATTCAACGTTATGAACATTGTGTAGTTAGGAGCAAAGTAAACATGCTTGATCTTAGCTCTCTAATGGAACAATTAATGAAGAATCATATCTCAAGTGGACTAGACACTTAGAGTGAAGTACAAATTGTAAAACTGAAATTCAGCCATCATTCAACACACACCAGGCAGCTTGAGAGATAGAGCATGTTATTTAAAATCAAGATGTTAATTATTAAGTTAATGGTACTGGAAGATAATTGTTATCAATGGATACAAAAGTATCCACCATAGCGGTATATATATAACATCAGGTTCAACAGTCCACCAGATTCAACAGTCCACCAGATTCAACAGTCCACCAGATCCACCACCAGATTCAACAGTCCACCAGGTCCTACAATCCACCAGATTCAACAGTCCACCAGGTCCTACAATCCACCAGATTCAACAGTCCACCAGGTCCTACAATCCACCAGATTCAACAGTCCACCAGGTCCTACAATCCACCAGATTCAACAGTCCACCAGATTCAACAGTCCACCAGTTCAACAGTCCACCAGATTCAACAGTCCACCAGATTCAACAGTCCACCAGGTCCTACAATCCACCAGATTCAACAGTCCACCAGATTCAACAGTCCACCAGGTCCTACAATCCACCAGATTCAACAGTTCAACAGTCCACCAGATTCAACAGTCCACCAGGTCCTACAATCCACCAGATTCAACAGTCCACCAGATTCAACAGTCCACCAGATTCAACAGTCCACCAGGTCCTACAATCCACCAGATTCAACAGTCCACCAGATTCAACAGTCCACCAGATTCAACAGTCCACCAGGTCCTACAATCCACCAGATTCAACAGTCCACCAGATTCAACAGTCCACCAGGTCCTACAATCCACCAGATTCAACAGTCCACCAGATTCAACAGTCCACCAGGTCCTACAATCCACCAGATTCAACAATCCACCAGATTCAACAGTCCACCAGATTCAACAGTCCACCAGATTCAACAGTCCACCAGGTCCTACAATCCACCAGATTCAACAGTCCACCAGATTCAACAGTCCACCAGGTCCTACAATCCACCAGATTCAACAGTCCACCAGGTCCTACAATCCACCAGATTCAACAGTCCACCAGATTCAACAGTCCACCAGATTCAACAGTCCACCAGGTTCTACAATCCACCAGATTCAACAGTCCACCAGATTCAACAGTCCACCAGGTCCTACAATCCACCAGATTCAACAGTCCACCAGATTCAACAGTCCACCAGGTCCTACAATCCACCAGATTTCAACAGTCCACCAGATTCAACAGTCCACCAGGTCCTACAATCCACCATGTTCAACAGTCCACCAGATTCAACAGTCCACCAGATTCAACAGTCCACCAGATTCAACAGTCCACCAGGTCCTACAATCCACCATGTTCAACAGTCCACCAGATTCAACAGTCCACCAGATTCAACAGTCCACCAGGTTCTACAATCCACCATGTTCTACGGTCCACCTGAGGTGCCACTATTTATTATAATATCTGATTAAAATCATGATACGACGAGAGAAAATTGTTTTATAAATATCTAGGATGATTTATTGCTCAAAAGTGAATTGTTATTTCCCATATGCGAAGTCTGGCTTCATTAAATTTTATCATGTGGCGTTTTATGCAACTTCAAAGTACAACTTGATATCTGTAATGAGGTAATGTAGTTGTTTATTTATAAAAGAGTAATACTGTACATAAGTTAGATAGCTAGTTCCACAGACGGACAGACGGACGGACGGACGAGTACTTGATGCCATAGTGTACACTGACTAATTGTTGAACTTTTGAAATGTCCAAATAGCCTACATTTAGAGCTACTAAATGCATTTAAGTATTAAGCAGAACAAAAATGTTGCTCGTGTTAATTCATTTCTTTGAAATATTTTCAAATAACTCTCATTATCAAAATTAGGTATACAAACATTTCTGGCTGGATGCCTACAACACCAAACCCCAAATGTCTGCTGTTAAAGCTTCATGTATCGCTTTTATCAAAGCTAAATTATTCTATCTGAAATAAGCGGGAATGATTCAAACCAAGACAATTTCTTATGTGAAAATGTTTTTAATTTGTTTTATTAGGATGTACCAGGACAGCACAACACATGTCAGGCATATCAAAGTGATATTTTGTGCGTTTAATGTTCCGTTACCAGTTCTTTATGGAATGTAGACGGGGTTATTGTAACGGATATGCATCTTTCTGATACAATACCTCAGTGATATCATACCTTAGTGATATCATGCCATAGTTATACAATACCATATTAATACTATGCCATAGTGATACTATACCATACCTTTGTGATATCATACCTAAGTACCTTCGTGATATTATACCTAAGAGTTATCAAATCTTAGTATTATCATACCATAGTAATACCATACATTAGTGACATCAAACTACAGTTATACTATACCATGGTGATATCATAATAATACTATATCGTAGTGATAATATACATTAAGTGATATTATTGCTTAGTAATACTATACCATAGTGATATAATACCTTAGTGATACAATACAATAGTGATATTATACCTTAGTGATACAATACCATAGCGATACCATACCTTAGTACTATAATACTATAGTGATATCATACCTTAGTACTACAATACTATAGTGATATCATACCTTAGTACTACAATACTATAGTGATATCATACCTTAACAATTGAATACCCTAGTGGTATCATACCTTAGTGATTGAATACCCTAGTGGTATCATACCTTATTGATTGAATAACATAGTGATATTATACATTATTGATTGAATAACATAGTGATATTATACATTATTGATTGAATACCATAGTGATATCATACCTTAGTGATACAATGTTATAGTTGTTATATGGACTGTGCATTTTCTAAATTAGCTATTTTGCCAATTATTCTGGGACTTATATAGGGAGTATGTAGGTTAACGTTATCATAATGCACATTCCAAAGAAGAATTTCAAAAGAAAATATTTTATGTAAACTTCTGTGTACGTGTAAATATTTCAGGCCTGTTATTAAACTGTTTACTTTTTCACCATCTGTGAACGATAATTCTAAAATATATTACTCGTCTAATTATTACGTCAATTATTTTAATTTCGTGTACTAACTGTTTACAAAACGAATCTCAGAGATCTCACATGCAGTGAGTATATACTATTACCATATAATTATATATATAACCTTTTTCTTGGGTATATGTTTATGTCACCTTCTATTTGGCACATTATTAAGTAGTAGATGCTGACAGAAAGCTGTATAAACATGTAAACTATTTGATTGAATGGGGCACATTGTGGTATTCAATATTTTACATTTAGGACTGTTTGAGGCTTATATCGAACTTCAATTACTACTTATAAAGTTTTTATTAATGATTTGATCAAAGAAAATATTTAATTGAAACATTGTATCCAAAAAATCTTTCCTTCTAGCACTACACAATGGTAGCCTCTTAAAAGAAACGGTGTTGAGAGCATGAGAGATTTTTTGCAAAATGACCATAGCAACGCCTTTGTAAAATATATACGCTTACTGTTGGACTAACACTAATAGTGGGCAGTCATCGGGTATAATATGAACCGTATTAAAATAGGACAGAAAATACATTTATTTTGGCTTGTAGAAATTACATCATTGGTACAAACTGCATATAAGATAACATATACACAAAGTCACATCGAATAAATATATTTTTGCAACAATGACATGTAGATAAATATAAACATATCAACAAATTATTTTATCAATCGATGAAAGTAACAAGAGGGTGAACATATAATTCAAAAATACAATTAATCCTTAGTATGAATAGTACACGCAACAAAAGTCGTAAAATGATGTATTCTATCCAAATGTAATTAACCCAGGTTATTAAGTGTCGTGTTACTTACAATAAGAATATTTTACAGTAGAGAGCTAAATTGTTTAGTGTTTTGGGGTTAATTTAAACTTGCTAGGTCAAACACAATCATAATTATTGGTCTACATTTTTTTCTGATATCTTTCACATGATATAGCAGGCAAATCTGTAGAAAATGGTATTCATCTTTAAGTTATTGTATTTCAATATCTGTATAAATATCCAATTCTTTCTTCTCTATTTCTAGTATATCATCCAGTTTGAAGGAATATGCCGAAATCCCAATTCTAGTAATGAAAATCTAAGATTGCGAGATAGAATTTCTAAATACAATTAATATTGAAATGCATATCTGAACTAATTCCTGTACTAACATGTAAGCCTAGGACAAATTATCAATTAATCTTAGCTTAGATACAGAAAGCTTTTATAGTGAACAATATAGAAATTATTCCATGTTATAAAAGAAACCGTCATTACCAAAATATTCTTAACATTCGCCACCCAGTTTATTTTGTTATTGTTACAATCATTTAATGGTTGTACATGTTTTATGATTACGGTCGAGTAACAAGTTTTCGTGATATAACGAGTTTTCGTGGTATTTTATGGTACGTTCACACTGCCGATCTGACCAACTCGATCAAACACGATCAGGCAATTTTTGGCTGATCTACCTAGGTCGGCAACGTTAATCGTGTTGGTTTTTCACGCACCTTGAAGGTCTCATTTGATCTTGATTTCTTCCCGTCAATTTTTAACATGTCAAAAATACTCGTGTAGGCGTCGGGAAAAGAAGCAGTTGAGAAGTGATCTCGAAGCGATCTGGTAATGGTTGAGAGAAGGTCAGCTTAATCTGGAAAAGGTCCCGTTAAAGATCTTGCTAGGTTGCGGAATTGACTTCGTGCCGACTTGCACCCGATTTGCTCGACCCCTTCAAGATGTATACCAGATCGATTGAAGACCTACAAAATCAGTGTACAACTTTTCATCAAGACTATCCCAGTTTCTTTATGACCGTTGGAAAACTGAACTCGATCCCTTTCGGACTGCTTCCCGCCCATATCCATCAATGATGATATATTATATAGACTTATGTGTAACATCTAACAGGAAATTATCCATCAGAGTAGAAAGAATAGTAATCAATCCGCAAGGAGTAGTCTCTCTCAACAATAAACTAATATCCTCACAAAACGTCACAGGCAATGCATATGATGACAAAATACACCCCACATAATCTGTCCCGCAACTGCAAAGCTTTTGCAAAACCTGTAAAACTGTATTACTATTACTAAGTACCTATAGTTGAAAATATGCTCCTCGTGGGCTAAGGTGTATCTGGAGTATAGCAAGGGAAAGGCATATGGTGTTCGTCCATCGTCGCCGGGATGTGATTCCAGTTCTGGTGGACCAAGGTTCTGTCCCTCGAGCAAAGTTTTCAGTTTACTGTTGTTGAAAATCTGAGCGTCTGAAGCACTTCCATTTGCACCAACACTCACCTAGATGAACTTGTAGTTCGAACCAACAAGAGCAAGCAGTACGATTGAAAAGAATCTCTTGTAATTGTAGAAAAGTGAACCTGACTTCTTTGGATTCTTTATACGAACATGCTTGCCATCAAGCGCCCCACACGCATGTGGAAAGTTCCATTTCGTTTTGAATCCATCCGCTATCTGCCCCCATTGATCGGAGGTGATGACGTCTGACAAAACCTCTTCTTTGTACTCGTCGATGATAGCCTGTAAAACCTGGGACGAACAGTTATATCGTATTTTAGTCACTCGAAACGAATACATAAAGTCGGCGAATGAAGCCCCTGCTGAGAGATGACGAAGGGTGACAGCTACTTTCAAACCAGGTTCGATAGCCTCTCTACAATAAGAAGTATATCACACATATCAACACTTGTAAAGTAAGAAAAGCACACTGATGTTGTTAATTTTGGAAAACCCTTCGTATGTCCCGAACTAATCTTGCTTATATACCATACTCAACCAGAATGTTTGCCCACACTAAGAATTAGGTAATGTACATTATACCCATGATACTATGTTTTTGTATTTTTTCATTAAGACAACGGTGTTTGAGCTTGGTTGCCATAGCAACTGTAATTTGCTCTAATTAGTCGTGCATATTACATCTTAACTATTATACTAAATTTCACCAGCTTACAGTGAACCGCTTATTTAGCTATCGCAGGATTCAGTTTCTGAACTTCTAGTATACACAGAAAAAAATAATTGCTCAAAAACTGCATTATTGGTCAGATTACATACATAAGACAAAAAGCAATAATAATTACCAGAAGTTTGTGTTTTGCTTAGTAATTCTCGGCTCTATGCGATTTACTATCTCGCCAAACATATCGGCGTCTATGCGTAAAAAGTTTCTGTAACCAGTTTGGTCTTCTCTATTCAATTCTTGTAATAAATGCTCGTATTGTCCAAACATTGGTCTCCGAGTTAGCCACTGACGAATCCAAATTTTCCTCCGCCATTGCCTTTTCGTTTACGTTTATTTTCATCTTTCTCTAACTGCACAATAACACTGGATTTTTGGTCCTGGAGTTCTAGCCATTTTGACCACAACTGTAATGTTTCTAATTCCATGTCACGTAGTATGTTTGCACAACAACAGCTAAACTGAATCAAATGAACTCTCAAATTAAACGCACATTGCTTTTATAGCAATGGAATTAGCCACGATTTCTGTTCGACCAGGTAGATTTGATCGCCTTGCAATCGAGTAAAGATCGAATATGAGTCGATTTGATTGAGTCAGTCAAGAACTCATCTGGCCAAAGTCGTGTAAGAGTTGAATGTGAATCGGCATGATTGTGCAGAAATCGCATAATTATCCGAGAAAAGATCGTAAACTAATCATACCTGATCTGGAATGCATCGAGAAAAATCGACAAGACGTCGACAAAACGTCGGGTACAACAACAAAAGTAGGTCCATTTGATCGAGTTGGATCTGCAAAATTTGTCAATCGGGCTTGATCGGCATTAATCGAGTTAGTCAGATCGGCAGTGTGAACGTACCATTATGTATGCCTCATTCCCGTTTGCACATGAGCGTTATTCCTGTAAACAGATCGTCTGACAGTTTTGTTAGCTTGCCGATTTGCCGACAATTCGCCATGAACAACCTATTATAAACTAATTTTGTTATTTTTTTTGTGACAGTATAGTTCAGACACTTTTTTAAGTGTAAAAATTTTCAATAAATTCTTATTCCAGGCAAAGCTTTTAATTGAATACTGAATATTCAGTAGATAGGCGGAGCTACAGACTACAGCACGTAATAAAACCAAAACATCATTGAGTGATAGCAGTAAATCTGGGGTAATTTGAGGCGACCCACAAAAACACCAGTCCAAACTTTTTACGTCTACACTGTTGACCTAGTTAACTTGAAACGCTCAAATGAATGTATTAGAGGGAATTTTGTTTTAAAAACAGATAAGATTTTTCTTAAGAATTCCTTCGATGATCATTTGCAAAATATCATGAAATAACTAAAACTTTGCATAAAATACGGCAATGTTTTGTTAATACCATCATACAATATCTGTACTAAAAAACGTTGAACCAGTACTTTATACCGTGCGTAAAACGAATAATAAAGTAAAAGAAAGTAAAATTGGCGACATTATCAACAACACGCTGCTTCATCGCGCCAGGCATAAGTTTGATGCGGTGAATGAAATGTCTTTCTGTTAGATAGTTATCAATATAATTTATCAATATGGTGTCCTTTTGAAAGAAAAAAAACACATTTTGGCCGTCATACCCAACACTATCTTAGACGTAAATTCCAAAGCCTGAACATAGCACAATACATAGCCCCATGGTATACATCCCTTCCAATACAGTATCCGGGTAAATAACCTTATAAGTTTCAACTGTACATTGATCTGGTGGACAGCATAAATAATCGTCTGATTAGTCATTATTTCCAACCTATCATTATCAAACATAATATTAAACATGTCGAATGGGATCCAATCATCTAGTATCTTGTATTATAATCCAGAAATGTCGTCAAATGGCATAAACAAGTATCAACTGTACACCACCCACTTTCTATGTCTATCGGAGACTCGCAATCTTTTGCGGATTGTTCCAGATGTAACGAACAATGTCGGTATTTAACAAAATATTTACTAAGATTTCTTCTGGTTGATTTGGTGTTGCGAAGTCGCGGTTGACTTAACGAAATTGACGAAAAAAGTGAAATTTCTGCTGCATTGTATTGAATTGGACAAAGTGCTTATTGGTTATGTGTAGTATACTGTATTAGCTATCTGTAGACACGTGTTATTAGAAATTTGAGTGATTTCTGAAAAAGTTACGTGATCAAAGCTTTGCAGATTTCCAGATAATTTGCTTCGATTTACTTTGGTATACTAACTTTGGGATATGTTTGGTCTGATTTACTATAGCGTCATCGAACTACATTTTGTATGTGTATGAATTCGTTGGTCTTGGGCCCATGCAGATAAAAGCGATGACATAGGGAAGGGGTGATCAATCATCGCTTTCTATAAAATGGCTTTTTGATCGATTTCTAATGAGATAACTTAGTATTAGCGATATTTTATGTTCATGTGTGACAATGGTGAAACGTAGTAGCTACAGAATATGTGATTCCGACTGTTGGTATCCTAAGAGGGATGGTGGTGGTTTCGTCACATTCCCGTTTCGTCACACTGATAATATCTCATTAAAGGTAAATTACATGTAGTTTCGTCACACTGATAACATAGTGTACAAGTGTTATTGGAGGTACTGTTCCACTAAGTCAATATTGTATCAAGTTTATTGGAAAATAACATATAAATAACCTATTTGATAATATTTGGTGCATATATTAATATATTTCAGGTTTGGAAGTATCAAAAGAAGAAAAAGAGTGACGTTTTCCTTTTTTGTGAATTTCAATTTTGATTCAGCGTAAAACTAGTATATAGAAATACTTAAATTTAATATTAATAAGTGGTGATTGATGTATGGCCATTTAATTAATTTTGCATGTTTGAGAGTGTTTATTAAGTAATTTTACCAATTAATGAATAAATTTTCAAAAAAAGAATGCTAAGTGTTTCATTTTGTCCATCATTGAGGTAATATTTAACCACGACATACAAATGTCATATTCATAATTAACAAACAACAAATTATCACATTAAAGAGTATTTTATACATTGAGACACTGACAAAACAATTGCAAACAAATTTAATTGATCATTAAAACTGTAAAGAAATCAGTCTTCGTAAAATAATAAAAAATAACAAAGATATATAAAAAACACTTTGTGTTCATTGCATAACATTATTTCATTTGATGGGACGACATCAACATTTCAGTACTTAATTAGTTTTTATACCAGTCTTTTAATTAGCCAATCGAATTCCTTCCTACTTGCGCCCTGGTTATAAAAGCGCGTGCACAAGTAATTTTTATCAGTCTGTTTGCTAACATCCGGGTGCCATGATCTTCAAGTTCAAAGTAATATTTTAATGTCTAGGACTCGTCGGTAAAAGAGTTGAAACGAGTAAAAATAGAAATCGTAGAAAAAATTTGGAAAAATATATCGATAAAGAAAAATTGGAGGTTGAAATAGATAAACTTGAGAGAGAATGGGCGTTGGATAATAAAACCGCCGAGGAAAAAATTACACAAGAAATAATGAGAGATATTGAAAAGGGGGTGAATATTCTTAAAAAAGATTTAGAAAAACTGGTAGACGAGAAAGACGAGGAGACTCTACAGATAATTATCGATAGGATGCACGCCGATATCGGCGAAGGTTATCGCGGGAAGAAACGAAAAAAATAGACAACTGGAATCGGCTATACAAGATTTTAAAAACAACCAATTGGCCGTTCGCTTGTTTTCGCTCTCTATTGATAAAAATACCGTTATCAAAGTGCGCCAAGACTCGGAGAATCGAATTGGGATCACCGATGAGAAAAGTAAACGATTCGAGTATTTCACGGCCGCCTTTAATATGTCGCCAAACGAAGATATTAAATACGACGACGTGGTTCAGTATCCGTATCGTGTAGACAGCGATTACCCACATGGTAAGGAAAACTGGCTCCTCAAACAGCCGGATATTTACACGCTCGTTGTTGATTTGAAATATAAATCCAACGCTCCGGGTCAATTTAAACAATTGTTCGGGTGGGTCTTGAGGGCGGAATGACGAGAATATTTTGGGAAGATTCGGGAAAAGAGAGTGTGACGGCGATGTGGCCATTTGATGTTATTAATCCAAACACTAGGTTATCGATCGTCCCTTTGGCGTATAAGAAATTTACCTTTCAAGAAAAAGGATATGTGACATTGTATTACAAACCGGGAGTATAACGAACAAATTGTGGGATTAATAAATATGGGGAAAAAATCTCATACATTGTATTTATAAAAAAAAAATTATTTTGTGATTTTTGTGAATTTTTTTATTTTTTTTTTAAATTTTTTATTTTGAGATTTTTTTTATATTTTTGCGAGAACGGAGGTTGGAGGTTGGGGGAAGAGCTCGAAGTTTTTGTACCTTCTGGGAGGGGTTTAAAGTTTTTGTACCTTCTGGGAGGGGCATAATACAAAGGGAACCATATTGCTCTCGCAAATTTGTATTATGCGCCATATAAATGGTGAAATGAGCTTATACTCCTAGTTATATACTACTGTCATGGGATTTCTCTTAGCATGAGGCTTTTAAAAGCAAATTGCGCAGACGAGTAAATGTATATACTCCTATCAACGATGTAATTGAAGTGGTTAATTGTGAAAAAGTAGTGACCGATCTTTGGATATATAGCTGTCTGGCGTAGGTTAGTCGCTGACCATGAGCTGTACGTAAAACACGACTGCATGTTTTAACCTTGTCACTGGCGGTGTTGATTTAATGAAAGCTGATCGATTGAGAAAAAGAATTATTATTCGCGTGGTCCAAATTTCATTTGGCACGTCAATGGCTGTAATAAGCTAAAACATTTGGTTTCTGTATTCATGGTGCAATCAAATGTTTTAGTCGAAAAATATTGTGCTTAGACCTTTCCCTAACAGCTAGATATTATCTCGATGCCTTGGAAAATGTTGGATTTGCCCCTCGTTTATTTACATGTGATCTCGGTACAGTATGCTCGCATTTAAAGTTTCTTCAGCCTTCCTTTCGTATCCATGACAATGACTCCCTCTCACGATATGCAAGTATTATATTACGGAAATACATACATCAAACCAAAGACTCGAGGCTTGGTGGGGAATTTTGAAAAATCAATTCGTCAGATATTCTGTATTTTGTGTCGGAACCTTTTGATTTTTCATAATATAGATTGAAAGTTAACAATGATGAAGTACAGACTTGCATTGAACTCTTCAGTTCTGGTACAAAATTTGTACCACGGAGTTCGTTGAACCTGCACCTATTCTTAAGCCAAATATACAATCTACATATGTACGTGATGAATTAAAATTATATTTCCAGTTACTAGACGTAGTTAAAGAATTTTCATCTTAATCACCTTTCTTCCGTAATTACGCCTTGTCCACGTGTCCATACATATCGTTCTGGTAGAATCTTGTTTTGTGTAAGTCTAATTATCATATACATGTAGATCTATGTATTATTTGTGTTTCTATAGCCGTTTGCCAATAGCAGAATGGGACAGGTATATTACTGCGTATCGTATTATTATGTACTCATTATTTTTAAAAACATCGTTAAATTCAAAATGGCGGGACTCGCTTAATACGTAAAGTAAACGTACACAATATTTTAAGTTGTTTACAAATACTAAATATTATACTTTCATATTACGCAAAAAATCTAACCGAACTTAAAATCTAACCGAAAAATTCTGGAAGGGTATATCCGCCAGGACATTCACGCTTCCAAATGACATTGTTATGTTAATTAATTGCATATGCGTTCTGAAACAAGACAACTGCATTTTACTTTCTGACATTTGTTGCTCAAGCAGTTCATCTTGCTTGTTTATTAATGTTAACAAAATAATCATTTCACGAGTGTCATTTCTTCTTGTATGTGATTGAGTAGTGCGTTCAACATGTTTGTTGCTGACATCAATATTGAAATGTTTATTCTTACAATTCCTAACTGCATTCTATGATTTTGTACGTGCATTTGACTGTTTGCATGACTTTGAATGTAACGAGCGATTGATAACCTTGTGGCTCTTCCGTATTTCTTAATTCTTATTTATATTACATTTTTAAATAAAAAATTAACAACACAAACACAAAAATTTAAACCTGGCAGTGCATTATATCATTGCAGGGAACCAATAAGAATATCAAATTCTAGCGCAAATTACTATACACGGGAGATCACTCAAATTCAGCAGTTCGGTAGTTTCCGCGGATCAAACGGTGAGACAGTAAAAACTTACTGGTCTAATTCGGCATTTGTCAAGAAACAGAACGTTCATTTTTAAACTACAAATCAGACTGTTATGGAGCCAAGGTAATTTTACAAGCCTCATCTAAGACATTTTCCATTCGTTTTTAATCAATGTTATTGACTTTTCAATTTGTATACGATGTGTGGCGGTAACCAAAATACAAAAATGTATTTATGAAATTACAGTAGTAAAGTAGAAGAGGTCATGTTAGCAACAGAAGTTGCAATATTATGATGTCCGGTCTTGGCCAGGAGTACACTACTTTATTTATTTAATAGACAAATTTCAGTTGTTACATGTAAATATATAATTTAACCGGTGTAGATTTATTAGTGATTTTTAGTTCATGTAGAATGACCGGGTCTGACTGGGGACTGAACCCGGGACCTCTTAATCTGACGACCAGCGCACTAACCACCGCGCTAAAGTGTTAACCTATCAGTACAGTGGTATATTGTGCTGTTATATTTTAGACAGTCAATACACTCCTCCCCCTCTTCTTCTTGAGGAGTCCGGCATTGGCCCAACAGTACCACCGTCTAGCACTCTATCATAAGGTTGAAAATTAACTGATGTTGCAACTTGGTATGATCCCAAAACGTAAATGTATTTTTAAAATCTATCAAGTTGTCTTGGAGGAGATATAGGATTTAGAGAGACAATAACAATATTGCCGTCACATTGCCCTTCATCATCTATCATCTTTGAAATTCTGAATAAAAATTTGTATGCTGGCTTAGTTTACTGAAAATTATATTTTTGTAGTAATTATTTTTCATAGTTAAGCATCAGACAGTTGTTATTAAACTTGAAATTCTGCATGCTTACACAATATTAAATTTGGCTTATTATTTTTGCTACAGTTGTTACTTTAAAGTTATATAATTTTCTTTTCGGTGATGAGGAACAAGTCATGCAAATCACGGATCTGCTGCCTCTGATACATAGGTCTATAACAAAAACATTATCAGCTTATTTATTGTTAAGTAAATGTTACTGATTTAACAGCTGCGTAGTATGCAATGATTCTCAAACACAGAATAAGTCATATATCCCAACAGCTGATTGTAGTCACTGACTTAGTCTCAGTACAACATCAAGACACGTGTTTGGAAAAATGATTCAGGTTAGGGCATAATCGAGTTAAATGGCTGCTAATATTATACATTTCTGTTTTTTACTCAGTTGAATTCTGTAATGTTTAAACATTCAAAGATAATAAAATGGAGACATCCACGCAGTTTTATTTGAATTTTCACGCAACTGAAGCGCTAAACTCAACTGTCCGAATTGGGGTCCTATTCCGAAACTGGCAGTGTTTTACATAATGTAATTTAATCTTTATTGTAATCCATATATAGTGATAATATTTCATTTCCTGACGAGGCTCAAACAATACCGTCACAAAGACATTAAGTGGTTTTGTAACTTACCTAACAGCTGTCGTGATCTATGGTAAAACGCTCTTGGTCGCAGGATCCGAGAAAATCGTCTGGAGTGTTTTTACTAGTACACAGTGAATATTATATCAATTTTACGGAATTTGTTCGGATGTCTGATTCCCGGTTATCTATGAATGCGATATTACGAATGGTAAAGGCTCATTTGATTAACCTCGTGTTGCATAGTGCTTACTTTGTGCTGTTTTCGCCTTGCATAAATATGAATCATTTAATGCCTAAACTAGCATTAATGAACATCTTCAACTAACCTTCAACATGGATCAAAAACGTTACTAAATGTTAACATGCATGTGTCAGTATTTAATAATCGGGAAACAGTTAAACCATTTCACAAAGTAAAACGTACTAAGCAATAAGAACTTGTTCGCATAAACATTTTAAAATGACAACGAATTGATTCCCATGTCCGAAAGAAACAAGCAATATGAACTGCTTGTGCAACAAATGTCCGAAAGTAAAATGCAGTTGTCATGTTTCAGAACGCATATGCAGTTAATTAACATTGCAATGTCATTCGGAAGCATGAATGCCCTGGCGGATATACTCTTCCATAATAATAGCGTTTTACTGCGATAAACACTACCCCTTCATGGACTTCACTTTATCAGCGAGAATCATCCAAGGAACGGCGCTGTAGGAAGCTTCGTAAAGTACAAAGTAGTACATGTATCAATTGATACATTACTTAGTATCTCTAGCATAATATTGTCCTAAGAGGTTAAATTGATAACGTGCTGCGAAATTTATCCATTCCAGCGTCATTAATGTTTTAAGTACATTTTAACGCAATTGCAACATATTTAAATTGCCAGTATATTAATTCTATTAGGTTTAATAAACGAATACCATTGTTTCGATATTTCATTGACATAATCAATAAACCAATTTTATTTTAACGTAATCTTCTGAAAAAGCTGTGCATCTTTGGTGATACAGTGAAAACTACACCAAACAATCTATATTGTACAAAATGCGGTAATTTCTAATGGACATCGGACGAACATAATATTCGAAATCACGTTAATTCATTGTATAAGTCCTTTAAACTTTTTGTGCTTGTATAAGTCTGTTTTAAATTACTACAGTAACGAAGCAAACACACTTCTTACTAACCAATCACAATTTGAAGTTGTATTTTTATAACAAATACATCGAAACTACATATTTAACAAATGGCAGAGTTATTGAACTCGATTTCCCAATCGGCAATATTCCCCTTAGATTAGCCTCTCTGTTAGTGTGATTAATCGAATAATCGTTGATTACATGTGAAAATAATGATCTGACACTTATATTGTTAATTTCTCGCTTAGAAAAAAAACGCAGTAGGTGTCATTTTTGGAAGGTGATGTATCATCGCTTTCATATGTCATCGTTCCTATCTGCATGGGCCCAAGAACAACAAATTCATATGCATATCAATGTAGTTCGATGACGCTGAAGTAGATCAGACCAATAGATTAAAGTTTGTATAAGAAAGTAAATCTAAAAAAAAACAACAAAGCTTCAATCAGAATAATCAATATTTCGAAAACAATAGCATTGTTTTGACGTTTTATAACAAACGCTGCGGACTAATCCATATCCTGACCAAAATGTAAATTAACTGGCTCCCGTTAACTCTAGCCTGACATAGAACCAGTTATTCGTAATGCGCAACATTTCTGCACTTAAGCGAGACAAACTCTTCGCAAAGGAGTTACTTGTATAGTTTTCGGACGAGCAAGGTTATCCATAGGTTTAATGAGGTATAATTATCGCTTGTCAGGTGTACCTGTGTAAGTAATTTGGACTGTTTACGAATTTGCTAGTTATCTTTTGCATGTATTAGTCTTTATTTTTTTTTCTGAATTAGACCAGCTTGAATTAACGAAATGTCACTTGACCGGGTACAGATTCCTTCTTCAATGGCAATATAGTAGCGTACATACTCGCCCCTGCTTTTGTGTGGAAGAAATTTTTAAGGAAATATACCATATTATATCTACAAAAATACTTAAAACATATTAAGCAAATTATCACAACAAATTATCACATATTATTCATATGTACTTACCACTATAAACTTCAATGTTATTTAGGCAGTAATTACTAACTTTATCAGTTATTATTGAGCAACTCAAATATTTAATTATAACTAAATATATCATATTACATTTACATACTTAAACCAAATTAATCAAAGCAAATTCTCACGTACAATTCACATGTTGACATATTCCTAATTAAATTAAATTTAGGGGCCTTTCTGGTGCGGGCCGTTTTGGTTTTGAGCCTTTCTGGACTCCGTTCCTTGACAGGATCTGTTTTTAAACAAAACTTGGTTCGATTCAATTGTGATGAATAGTATTACCCATAGGCACTCGATTTCCGTGATTTACATACCCGAACAGAACTAATTTTTTAATCTAAACTCATCAAACAACGCAAATCAGCCAAGAAAAAAAACGTCATTTCGCTACCCTGCGTATATGAAAAACTAAAAGATAAGCCACTCGCCATTTTTTCGATTGACGGAAGTGACAGTATTCAGCCTGGGTCTCTTGGACAAGATCGAACATAAGTTATCTTTGGTAAAAAAACTAGGTCACCGGGTCAAATCACTGGTAAACATTGTATAATGTTTATATATAACATTGTATAATGTTATATAATATATAACACTCTATAGGTCACAATTTTGATTGGATGTTCACCAAAACTTGCCAGAATGTTTGTTTCAATGACGTCTTGAAAAAGTTAGAACATGCTTTATCTGGGGTCACAAACTAGGTCATTGGGTCAAATCATATTTTGATTAGATATTCACCAAACCTTTTCAGAATGTTTGTCTTAATGATATGATGGACAAGAACGTCGGTTATCTGGGTTCAAAAACTAGGTCACCGGGTCAAATCACTAATAAACCTTGTTAACATCATAATTTTGATTGGATATTCACGAAACCTTGTCACAATATTTGTCTGAATGATATCTTGAACGAGTTTGAACATGGGTCATCTGGGGTCAAAAAGTCATCAGGTCAAATCAGTTGAAATCTTTACGCAGGTGAGCGAAAAAGGGCCATCTTGGCCATCTTGTTTACATATTCATATGATATCACTGCCCTCCAATACATATTTCTAAAATCGCTTTCCATCAGTACTTTAAGTGATTGAAAGATTACCGCCTTATTTGAAGATGAATTTCAAATCGGTTATCGGTATTTTGTAGTGGAAATGCTTATCTATGGAACCGTGTCCTAGAATTTTGATATTTGTTTTCGTTCTTAATCCATGACGTATTACGTAATTGTCATCGGGGTCCAGACTATGTAATTTATTTAAAGTCAAATACCTAATGAACGTTAAGGACGTTTTCAAAAATCGGAGGCATATATCCTGATATACATATTAGTTATCGTCATTCAAAAGTATGTAAATTACGTGCGATATTGGTTTATGGAAGACCGACCAAGGATAATATTTATTTCGAATCACTTTGCTTTGAAAACTATTCAATAATTAAATCAAAGCTCTGAAAGCACTGGTGTTGTTCAGAAGTACAAAGTAATCGAAAATTGTATTTCCTTGTCAGGTGAGCTCAATGGCGTCTTTTTCAGGAAAATTTTCGCGCTATTATGATCACGTGATTAACAGTATCAAAATTGATGAACCAGCGATTATCAATTGCAATCAAATATACATGTATTGTCTTTAACTGGATCTATACTTATTTCAAATCAATTCAGCATGTTTAAGACATTGTACTTTTTTATTATTTACATAAGTCTCAAAGATGTGCACACAATATTTTAATTAAAGCATTGAGAGTACTGTCAGGAGCGTAAGTTAATAATGTGAAGAATAAAATCAATTCCTTCAATAGTTTTTGTGGTATGCATGTAAAAAATAAGGGAAGTTAACCATAAATTGGCTTCGATATACTATTGTTCTTGGTCACTGCACTTTCTCTGGTCTCCGTCGATATATTAAGTACCAACACAACCTTTCAGGGAGGTTATTAATAAAGGAAAGAATTACCAATGAGATATGCTCTAGACAATAGTAATATAAATACAATAGGGGAGATAATTTAAGAATAGGTAAGTAATAGTTACGATTCTCGGTCAGTACTGTTACTGTCATTTACCTCAATCAATGTATTAAGTTTCGTCTCAATGCTTTCAATACTTCATGGATCGCATGCTCCAGACAAGTGTAATTTGTAGAGTTATGGTTATTGGTCACTAAAGAGAACGGGAGAAAATGGGACAAAGTAAAGTTATGGTTCTTTGTCATTGTACGTCCTACCCATATGTGAAGAACCATATCATGCCTTGAATAGTATTTGAGATATGCTCCAGACAAGCATAATTTCAACATAAACACTGTGATAATTAAACTAGACGTCGTCAAATGGCAATATGTCGAGCGCGCTAAGGCACTAACTACCGTCCTTTTTACAGCCAGCCCAGACAAGGTAAAACATACCAATTGTTACCTTTAAACCCCAAGTATGACTTTGACCTTTGAGATATGGACCTGGGTCTTGCGCTTGACACTCCGTCTCATCATGGTGAACAATTGTGCCAAGTCATTTAAAATTGCTTGATGCATAGGGAAATTATGGTCCGGACAAAGTCGGACAGACTAACGCACGTAAGGACACATATACACGGAACAGCCATTTTGACAACTATGTCTAGCTCACTGGAAGCAGGCTCAACAAACATGAGGCAAGGTAGAGTTATGGTTATTGGTCACTAAAGTTTTACCATTGTGTAAAGTATAAAATTAATCCCAAAAGTACTTGTGATGGACTGACGCCAAATTTATATCCCTCCGTCTTCGACGGGAGACACTAAAGCCATTTGAAATTCTAAGAACAGGAGAAATACCATGGTGATCTCAATTAAACTGAAACACTTGACAAATGCTTACACCCATATCAAGAGGAACACAAAATGCAACTGTATTTTTTATTTAACTGTACTGTTTATAAAATCTAACAAAATCATGAGAGCGTTTAGAAGCTAATATATCATTGCATACAAAGTTTGTATATGTGTGCTGATTATAAAATTTGTCACTCTCATTATCTGGGTCCGATTGGTTTAGATTGTCCTGAATTGAAACAGCAATCACAGTATCTGGCTCAAGTTGGATTGGAAGTGGATTGTCCTGGAACAGAAACATTTTATTGAGAATCTAATATATAATAACATTAATTAAGTAAAGATGATAACTTCACAATCTAATTGACTATTAAATTAATAAATGTTTATATCTATTAAGTAGAAATGAAAATTGTATACTTGGAAAAATTATTAGATCCAATGCAATAATGAGTATGAAACTAATCCGAACATGCAAATTTAAATCATAAACTTTTGAAAGGAATAAAAATATAACATTTATGGGTAAAAGATCTGATGAACCAATGTCTGTATTCTGGAGAGAAAGAAGAGTATCAGTAATATCAGACAACTCATGTTGGGGAACATCCTGCAGAGACAGTAGTGTTTGTGAGGCTTCAAACAGTTGCTTTTTAGATACTGGTTATATCTCAGAAGATATCACATGAGATGTTGTAAGTTCTGATGATATGCAAAATATAAATATCTTTCCAATTTTAAAATTCAGCTGCAAGATCATTACAACATTACAGTGCAAATATTTTATGATAAATTGTGCATCTAAGTTCATTAACATTTTACAAATATCCGTGACAGACTGACAGCTATTGACATATTAACTGACATGCAATGACGTTAACGTTTTCCGTAACTATTAAGATATTAATGCAGAAAATTGGTAGCATAGTAATTGTTATGCTTAATATATCCGGTATAAAACTAAAAGAAATATCCAATGGAAGAATTGAACAATCTAGGTGTCGTGTTGATATGTCTCATTTCTGATCGGTATATTATTATTGAATAAAATTTGCAGAAAGATTGATCAAAGTCCCTAATAATTGTATTAAAATTACACGTGAGGCGGTGTGAAACTGGCTCAAATCGAAATTACATCGGTCATATTATTGAATGTATTATGATATAGAAAATGATCTCAGTACGTATCAGTCGAGTTTCTAAATAAACATACTTGTAATGGAGTAAATCAGATCAGGATGGTCCGAGGTTGGTCCATTACCTCCAGCAAAATTTTTGAAACAAATATAAGTCCATTTACGTACATTTTCCGTCGTAAAAACCCTCTCGCCCGCACAACGGTATCCAGCGTAGACATTTTTCTTGTTGACATATGGGTTTAGGGAAAGAAATTCACCGTACGTTCTTCATATTTCCCCGGTCCCCGTACCGTGAGGCATTGTTACACAGACCATAACACTGGTCTAATAGCCCCAGTTGATTTTCTTTGTATATTTTCGAAATTTTCTTGTTTTTCTCTATGATTTTCAATCAAACTGGCGACAGCGTTTGTCCGACCTATTCTGCAAGCCGCCGAATGGCATATCGGCAGTGCTATTTTTAGTAACAAATTGTTATCGCCGATCTCTCCTATAGTTTATGAATGAAACTATTTTTGACCGACCGTAAATTGGGATAACCAGAAGTAGTTCAGCAATATTTACGCGCCATTCTGTCGATTTTGATGTTTTGCATATTTTATGGCTGTGTTAATCGATTATGATTACTCGATCACGATTATGCATAGCCATCTGATGTTGATTACGATATCCAGCGCAGTAGCTGTTTTCAAGAAGTCAAACAATTTGAATTCAAAAGTCACCAATCAAAATGGAGCGAACACCACAGGAATGAATATATAACCATTTTATGAACTACGCGTCTCGACAATCATATTTAAAAATGTCGACGTTGGAAAAAGAGAAAAGACGAACAACATTGTAACTTTGGGCACATTTATAGAAAATACTGTCATAATATAAAAGCATGTTCGAGATGACAAATTGAAGTTTTTTAAGAGGCGCGAACGTTTTTCGGACGGACGAATGACCATTGAGGTCGATGATAGATGTACATTTTATACAAATTATTGACCGTTTAGATTTATGGCAGCGTCAAGTTAATCAAATATCGACACCGATAGGCATATTTCATTACAATGTAACTTGCTGAGTGCCATATGGAGCTGTGGACCGTACTGTCACTGAAACTTACAATATGTGGTGTTTAAATGTATTAAAGTGAACGAGGAATATTTTTGGACACTTTAAACGTGGATTTGTGTGTTTAGGCGGATTTAATCTACACGTGTATTATTAGAACGACGTCGTACTGACCTTGTGGACTGTGTCAGATTCTCAAACTTGTCTTTCTTGTTTGTTTTGTGTTGAAAAAAAACAGATAATATAATGTACTGAAAACTTGGAGATTAAATGATAAAATACTGATAAATATTTAGACAGAATTTATATAAAATATCTAGTTTATTAGTATTATTGTTATTGGAGTAGTAGCAGACTAGGCTCCATGCCACCGGTTCCACCGGTTCCTGACCTAGATATTGAGGTTATGTGGTTCGTGACCTAATTACTAGTGGTTCCTGACCCAGTCCTGACCCAGGTCAGTAGGTCAAGTCCTGACCCAGTCCTGACCCAGGTCAGTAGGTCAAGTCCTGACCCAGTCCTGACCCAGGTCAGTAGGTCAAGTCCTGACCCAGGTCAGTAGGTCAAGTCCTGACCCAGTCCTGACCCAGGTCAGTAGGTCAAGTCCTGACCCAGTCCTGACCCAGGTCAGTAGGTCATCATCTGCAAGTACTTACTAGGTCGAGGTCTAATTGATAAGGTCAACTGACGTCATGAGTTCAAGACTTAACATGTTCAAGTCCTGTGTATTATTCCGTATATAAGGAGCGGGGGTTTTCATGTTATTTTCACAAGCCATCTAAACATCAACGATCACACTATTGTTGGAACGTACAAGAACTTATATTCTGGTAAGTCTAATATTCATCTCTCATTTATTATTATTATTTCACATCCATAAATTTAATACTTTGTTTTTAGTATTGAAAATACAATTTTCTGAATCTTTTTTATAATTATAAAATTAATATCAAAGGGAAACAACTAATACGGACTTATTATATATGATTTTTGTATTACTTCCCTTTAAAACGATATTTTTTCCTAAAATTGGTTTTTATGCTTTCAGTATGGCCCAGGCACAGCTCCAATTTACCGATGATACTTTAGAATATTTTCAACAGAACGGGTTAGAAACTGTACAGTGGTCACCTGTTCTACAACAGATCCAGTGTAAAATTGATAACAAACTATCATTGGTGGTAAAAAAGTCTGAACATTCATACCACATTTTATTAAAGAAAGGATCGGCTTACATAAAACTGAGTATAGAACAGTTTCAGTTGCTTTGCGACTTAAAACAAAGTGTATTGTCAATAAAATCTTTCCTTGATGGCCAGTGAACCCATGGACGTTGATGATTGTGCTACTGATTCTATTTCACAACAAATTTACAAGTTCTACGAAGATAGAATCCTTTGGAAGAACACCATAAACATTCACCAAACTGTCAATTCCTTAAAATTGTTGGATATTCATCCGGTGAAGACATCATTGAAGCTAAATCCAAGTCTCCCCCGTTTATATTTGGTGAATATTCTCCTTGGACTAATAATTCATTATTCAATACGTTTTCAAAATGAATGAGAGCGTAGCACACACGATGATTATGAACTCATATTTTGACTTTATTTATGCTAAAGCATTGTATGAATGCATCAATACTGTGGTCAAACAACAATGCTATGGGTGTGAGGTAGATCACCCCTCTCAAGTTCAACATCAATGCATCATGTATGATACTCAGGAGCATGTAGAAATGTACTTCAACCAGTTGCTATCTGCAGTTAACGAGGATGATATTCTTCTGTCATGGAGTGAAATTGTAGATAACCTTAATATCTGCCCTGAACTCCTCGCTCTCCAGAAACTGAAAATCCATGATGAAGACTGGTTAGCTACAATGAAAACAGAGCAATGGCGAACAAAAATGGAGAAAATGGTGTTATCCATTGTTCAATTAGAAAGTAGACTTTTTCACAGCTCAGTTGATTAAACTGAATTTTGTAACACAAAATTTATGACATTTAAATATTTGTATTTCTTGTACTGTATTATTAAATGTACTTTGATAATATTTTAGTCTAACATATTCCTATTCTGTAAATAAATTCCATGTACACCAAAATATCCATGTATTTGTTTTCATTTGTTGTAATTACACTGTACTTAGATTCAATGTAATATCTTACTCGTGAACAAACCTGAATAGTATAAATATTTCAAGGACTAACCCTTTGCTTTGATCTCGGGCACGCTTTATCTAAATTATGTGACAATTAACAAGTGGATTATCGGTGACATATTGTTTATTGATCGTGGTAATAAAGAGTGCGACCGTAACTGATTCGCAATCGTAATGTATGTGGTCCAGTGATAACACGCTCTGTACCGAAAATCGGCGTGTTTCACTTCAGCCAATTTATAACCGCGCGAATCTATTTTCGCATTTTTTTTTGCATTTGCGTGAAATTTCATACCAGCGAAATTAAATGATACCACAGTATTGGAGATTGATTTTGAGCTGCTACTCATACATGGTTGTTTGCTTTACCTTGATAAGCTTTATTGATTACGCTGTGATGATCTCTTATTGTTGACATTACTGCAATAAGATTACTAAAAAATCCAATTGAAGTCGCTTAATCAAATATACTAAGTAAAGGACATTATCACATGGTGCTTAACCCTTTTGCTCTACGTTGTTTGCTTTATGTTAATAAGCTTTATTGATTCCGCTGTAATGATCTCTTATTGTTGACATTACTGCAATAAGATTACTAAAAAATCCAATTGAAGTCGCTTAATCAAATATACTAAGTAAAGGACATTATCACATGGTGCTTAACCCTTTTGCTCTACGTTGTTTGCTTTATGTTAATAAGCTTTATTGATTCCGCTGTAATGATCTCTTATTGTTGACCTTGCTACAATATGATTACTAATCAATCCAATTGAAGTCGCTTAATCAAATATGTCGTGCTCCCTGTGTTGTGATATCATCATTCAGTATTTTGCTTAACAAGTGATTTCTTCCAATATTTTCAACATCATTAAACAATCATAGTTGTTGGTATACTAATGAAGGTCACCAGTTCACTGTTAGGATAAATTCCTAACTTCAGCCTGCACTACATTTCTCCCGACCAGTAAGTGGTCAAGGATGATTGCATAACACACTCTACAGAGGAGATATAACAATACCGTTAAGTTCAATGGTTGTCTTGCCCCCCTTAATTAACCCAAAGTTTGAAAACTAAAACACACAATTCATTGTTAACAACTTTTATTTTAAATTGAATATATAGTAACAAAATAATCTATGAAAAACTACAAAATCACAGTTATACATAAATGATTGGAAAATTGTTTTGATCTAGTAAATAAAAAATCACAGTTGTACAAAAATGATTGGCATACAATATAAAACAGTTTAAAATAATGAAAAATAATCTATAAAAAAAACCTACAAAATCACAGTTGTACAAAAATGATTCTCATATAACAAAACAGTATAAGGCAACAGTACATGTAACAAATATAAATCATTGATATTAAAGTGATGATTTGGTATGTATATAAATGAAAATGTGATGATTAACGAACGCCATAGAATTGTGTTTGTTGTCTTCGTCTAAGTGGATATCGTCTGTTGAGATTATATAATTTCCTATAATAGTGTCTAACTGTTTTCATCAATTTAAATTTGTACATTTTTTCCACAGTTTTTGCAATAATTCTTACAAGTTTACTTTGAATAACTTTTTGAATCAAACGTCTTTCTATTGCATGTAAACAAATGTCTATAATATCTCTTAAAACTGTAGTTAATACCGCGATTAAAAACGTTATAATTGACAGGAGAAGACCTGAAATGATATAAAATTTTATTCACATTTGTATGATGGCTTTACACAAGCTGTTGGTGCATTTGTTAATTCAAAACCAGATGTAGTTGGAGTATTTGTTAATTCAAAAACAGTGTCGTCTGACCCACTGTTGAATAAGTCAGAACGATAAATTGTTTGACGTCGTCTACGCTTGATGAAAATGATAAAACATATGATGACTCCAATAATGATGATGATGATGATAGTGATGATAGCAAGGATGATTTTTAATGAATACACATGATCTGAAACAAAAAACTCAAATAAAATCAATCGGTGTTTATATCCTCATAAATCGCATTGTCTAAAGGTTGTGTGGTCGGACCGTAAACCCTATTTTGTATAGGTTCTAAATAATCGGCCATTTCTATGCTACATGTATATGACGGACTGTTATTTGATCTATAAATTGGATGCTCAATAACTGGTACAACACTATGTGTAGCGCATTCCTGCGTTAAACAGAATTTACAATCACCAATTTGATATCGTTGTTTTTTTAATTTAAAGCATATTACTGAAACGATAACAATGGTTATTAAAACACCTATTCCCATACAAATGAAATATATTGTCACATTGTTCTTAGATTTATGTGATGTAGTATAATTAAGTAATGTATGAGTTGTTATACCATGAATGAGATATCCATCCGTTGTATCGTTTAAGACAGTAGAATGGTCAACCATGACTGTGGAATGACTAATGCTAGACAATACTTCATGTGTTGTTTTGGCTGAGACACTAGAATGATCAGTCGTGACGGTGGAATGATCAGTCGTGACGAAAAGAGCCGGGGTTCATAAAAGAACCGTTTGTTATATTGTTGACTCTGAAAAGTGTCGTGTTATCAACCTTTGGTTTGGACGTGGATTTTACTTGGTTTTATTGGATACAGTTTGTATCCAAGCAGTCATCGCACAGTTCAGTATCCATCTCATGAAAACCCTCGTCATCATTGACTACAGGACAGTTGTGTTCCTGTCCTTGACTTATTAAAATTGCTGCACATCGAAAACATTCGATGTAAACTGGTTTGTCGCATTCTGTGCAACGTCCTACCTTTGGTAAAGCATTCATGATTATGATAATGTGATATGAAATATTTTCTACTGATGTCAAATAACAATGTTGATTCTTAATAGTTGGCCAATCAGAAACAATGACGCTAATATCTATGTGATCATTGTGAAAGGAGGTGGGGCTATATATGGGTTGACCAATCAGAAACACTGACGCTAATATCTATGTGATCATTGTGAAAGGGGTGAGGCTATATAAAAAAAATGTTTTTCATCAAATCATTCTTCTTGATAGAATTCACGCATAAAGCATATTCAGAATGGCGGACATTGCTTCAGGTCAAGTTGAAAAAGTGAGTGATGAGTTTGGTTATGGTCGGTATAAGGTCACAATGAGCCAGTTTTACCGGAACGTATATGTTCATTTAATCGATGATGGGAGAAAGAAAAAAATTAGTATGGAGGTTACAGACTTCCAAGAGCTGATGGAGTTAGCTCCTAAAATAATAAATGAAGGGAAAACTCTGAAAAAGGTAAGATTATTTTAATCATTATTAGTGAACATTTTACATTATATAGACCATAATTGAGTTTTTAATATTT
>VIBL01000472.1:0-129126 GCA_008271625.1 Lutraria rhynchaena
TGTTATGTTCCTAGATTTATTTCAATTGTTACGAAACATAACACCAGAATAATACATACCGTATTTAACATTTTATACAATTGTGACATCTTTCTATAGTACGTTAAATGTCATTAGTAACCAACTAATAAATATTATACCTGGGTCATTAATTTTATTGTATCATGCAAAATAGTTAAATGGATGTTCCACAGCAAGCACACGACCTATAACAAAATCCACCATTTTTAAACATACCTCATTTTTAACAATGGACAATGAAGTCATTCTCTATGGGACTTTGATTACACTATGTAACCTATGCCTTGTTGTATTTCGTTAATGTCTCATTTGTTTAAGTATGTTAGTAATTACTTTTGATTTTACTAATACATTACTTGGATGATAGAACGCTTGGACGATATTCTATTTCCGCTATCGCTCCATTGAAGTATTCCACATTACAGTACATGTTTTTGGTACAAGTAATCACTGAGGGACATGGCTTGTTTGAACATATTTTGAAACATACATTTGTATTTCAGTATGCTATGTATCAATAAACGAATCATTCTGTATCATATGTGTCATTCCATTTATATTTCCATCATGGGACAATCATTTGGGAATCATCAGCCCCGCCCACCTACGGCAACTTATTACTCCTCACGTTCAAACGATCGACAGAATGTTTTCAGGCGATGATTTACATTATAGTTTTTGACATGGGACCAATATAATCAAGTGACCCATTTCAATCAAAGTGTCATTCTAACATAATTAACTAGTGATTTGAGTACTTTTTCAATGTAAGGATGACTGGGAATTGTTCCAGTGGACCCATTTATATCTCGGATTCTCTTCATACACAACTACATTAGTTTATAATGATATGTATTAATGGTAGGCAGGCACTCAGCTATTAATGCCATACACAAAAAGTAACCTTTTTGACCAAATAAATCAGTCTCTATATTAAGGCGATCTCTTTATCAAGTTGAAATATAGTGGAAACATTGAAAATCGATGTAAAAAGCGGTCGTTATAATGAGGTGATCTTAATATCGAGGTGGTCGTCATGTGAATTTTACAGTATTTGTTATAGATAATATCATTGATATGAAAAATGATACGCCCTTCTTTTTCAAGAGTGTTGTATCGTGTACATGGAATCATGTGCTACGCCAATAACATACACTCTCAGGTTCTACTGTATAATCTCCCAGTCAGAGAAGTTTCTGGTTATTGTAAAGACTCGCTATGCTGTACCGAGTCCTGTCACCCTATGAGAGAACAGCTTTGGATACTACACAGTAACGAACAATTACAATGATCTTGGATACAATGAAAAATCGGATAAAATGTGAAAGTACCCCTCACCCGACCACGGCTTCCTCTATTTCAATATAATGGGTACTGGGAAATATGGATATATTTTTCTCATTTTTGCCATATTTAACTAATACAGCATTAAAGTGTTTTGTTTTAATCTTAAGTTCAGTTCAGCAGAATGACTAAATTCGGTGATAGACTAATATCAGACATGGTTTCAACTACCTACGTTGAAAATTCTTATTAAACGACTGTACTTACATCGCGGATACGGTATTCCTGGACGTCATTATTACCCTGGCTGACTCATCACTGTCACGCTGATGCTTGCTTCGAAAGTTTACCGCGTAACTTCTGTGCATGTTTCTAAATGTATGACGTAACTTCCGGAAACACAGAATTCACAAATATCACGTCCGAATGTTTAAGTTTTATTCCACTTTGTAGTGAAAACAAAAACAATGACCATGAAAATACACTTCCATATTCATAATACACGTGTTTTATCAATGTAGAAAAGGTTGATTTGAAAATGAGAACCACTATATAATAATCACATAAACACACTTTTTTCTTGATTCGTTGAGTAATTCACGTGACGTAATTCCAAAGAACGTTACTCGATGCTCAATTATTTTGTGCACGCTTTATTTTTGTTTTCAAAACAAGAACACTGATGCGTTGAAATAAACACACGAGACAGTGTCACAGTTCAGATTAGATCGAGAAAATTATTCTAAAATATCTAAAGTAAGATCAGCATTTAATCGTATTGATTAAAAACCGGAAGTCAGATTCTGAGCGTTGCTTTTGTTCACGTGCAGTCTACAAACTGATACAATTTTATTTCATTCACAAATTGATAAGAATAATCTCCAATATCGAGGAAATGAAACTGGAAGTTCAATGGCAGAAGTTCATCTTCGCTTCTCAAATGACTCGCACCATTTCACGCCTGTGAACATAATGTAAATATGTGATAGTCACCTTACCTGGATCTGAAATAAAAGGGAAAAGATTAGTGTGCAATTGTCTATGATTATAAAAAAAACAAACGTGCTTACGAACGGCCGCACGGACGGACGAACGAACAAACAAACGGACGAATACTAGACGAATTTCAGACATCTTACTAGCGTAAATGTATTCATTAATTTTAGATTATACTATTAATGAAGAGACGGAAAGAGTTGGCAGGGTACCATCACATAGTTTTATTATATTTGACATGGTGCGATATATTTAACTGGAAGCTAATTTTACATTGTTGATTAATAAAGTATAAATGTAGAATAAAGCTGAGTATTTACTCTGATTATTGAATTGTATTGGATCAATTCTTTACTAAGTTATTACTACCGTGTTTATCTATCTCCACGACTGTCTAAACGTTGGTAATTATCACCGAACTTACAACAAAATTCCTCATGTTGACAAATTTATCCTTTGTCAACGGTAATGGTAAGATATTTTTGATAATTAATCACGTGAATTTCGTTGCAATGATAAAACTTGGCAATGACGATTATTGACGTTTGTGACAAAGTTTACCATAAAACATTTGTTTTAAACGGCTCGTATTATGTATAAATCTAAACCAGACCCGTCAAATTGTGCTGAATGTTTTTAACTGCAGCAAAACCATAATATTTACGCCACCTTCGGGACCCGAAAATTCGATCTTAGTAATTAAGTTGAATTATAGGGGAGTTATTGAAAGCCGGTGAGAAAGTAAGTGGTCGTTACAACAAGGTAGTAATATTGCTGTATCTACAATGTGAGGTTTGACTGTACATTGTATGTAAATGAGCAGACGGTCAGTTGGTCGTTCCAGATGTGTGCCCATCTGATGGTACGATCGAACAGTGATGAAAAATGAAACAGGATGCAAAACAATACAGCGTGATGAAAGAACGACATACAAGAATATAAATAGACAATTTGTGGTTTAAAACTGAAGTGTTATAAGAAAGGAAGTTATGAATCTTTCGTAAAAACGAAACATTAAGAAATATACTCGGAATGTCAATTGGGAGTTGAATATTGTTCGATCTTACATGTAATACAATAGCTGTATGGAGATAATACGTAAAAATATAAAACAAAGATTTTATATTACAGAATAACCCCTGAAAACCGGACCCCTTGCACACTAAGACAAAAGGTCCGATTTTCTGAGAATTCCAGTTTTCAGAAAAGTATTGATTATAGAAGTGGAAAAAATGTTACTTGAAAAATCATCCATTTTGAGGGAATTCTAGCTTTCAGGGAGTCCGGTTTTCCGGGGTTATACCGCACAAGTTATAGTATATAATCAGTTTCCAATAAAATACCTCATTAAAAAATATCCATCAGTATTCAACAACAATTTCATAACTTGTGGAACCAAGTTATATAAAATGTTCTAAGTAAAATATTTTTCCATTAGGCAAAAAACAATCCACACAAGTACTTTATATTCTGAAAAATCATGTATAGTTTTAATCCTGTCTGACCTTATAATTACATTATAATGAGAGGTGAAATTTATGGAGTTTCGCTACAATGTTATCTGTATTGCACGAATCCTTCGCGCATTGTATCATTGTGTCTAAATTGTAAACTTGGCTGTCAAGTTGATTTGTAAAAAAATAAAACCATATCATGTTAACAGTTTTAAAAGTATACTATTATCTCAGTGTTTTAACAAGTTACACGAACAAGAAGGCGTTGTAAGGAGTGATTTTATGATAAATTTGTGACACTTTACCGTTCGGATAAAAATAAACGAATTCATGCTTTTACTACAAGTCATCATTCAGCTTCATTCATTTTTTCAGAATGTTTGACATTATTCATTTAGGTAAAAATAAAACTATCATAAATAACTAATGCCTGTGGTTGCAAGTGCAAAATGTACTGTTATGTAAATATTATTATAAATGCATAGAAAACTTAGAAATCTATGGCTCGACACCGTAAATCCCAAATCGATTATTATGTGTTCTATTAAAACTTCAGACCGGAAGTGGAATACGGGACTCGAGAAAAAATGGTTGAATAGAAATATTCCAGATCTAATTAGTAAATCGATGAAGATCTTGCTTAACGTAAAACTTCCCAGATACTTAAATAATATCGAATAAATAATTGATAGAGGAATATAACCATGAAGATACAAAATCAATACAATACCGTCTTTTTTACGTTCTTGAACGTTTGATTATCCTTTAAACTCGTCTTGGTTTGTTTAAATTCCCGTTTTATGTCCATGTAACTCGCGGTTAAATCAAAATTCCAATCATTAAAATTTATCAATGTTTGTGACTTGTATCGCAGATTGAAACGAAATAGGTCTGTATTTTAAATGAAATCATTATGCAAAGTGACACAGTCAATTATTTTAGTGAGATTTGATTACAAGACGAACTCGTTTTAAACGTACAAACAAATGTATGATCTCCACACAACAATGTCACATTGTATTACCAATAAGTCCGGTAATCGAACACCAAGTATTGATCAATCTTGTGTACTTTCTTTGACAATTGTCTCAGATCGAACATTTTGTATAATTCTGTTTTGTAATAATACTGACTTAACAATTACTTTAAGAGTAGTTAGTACTCGTTATATATTTAAGTTAATTATTAAACAATTTTAAAATACAAATTTAAAACAATCACGACAATATAATTGTATATAATTACTAACATTATTGCTTAACAAAATAAATGAAAAAAGTAGTTTCTACTCGTGCATCATATTTAGTATCAATGAACAGAACAGACGAATGAAATAAAAGCGCAATCAGAAGTTTATCGATCTAGGAAATTATTGGGGATTATAGATGAAATTTCATCATCACAGATTTTTATGTATTAAGAGTGATGTTTCATTGATATCCCTCGAGTGGCTATGGTCTTCGACTAGTAACCACTAGTCTCTTACCGTTGTGAGTTCGAATCCTACCCGGGACCAAAATTCACACACGAGGAAGCTGTCCAGCTGGCTAAAGGAAAGTTGACGATTCTGCCCGGATGTATGCTTCGTGTAAACCTCCATCGGTAAAGGTGGAAAGTTGCCAAATGTCCCCTGGCCGTTGATTAGACGTTAAACACCAGATAAAATCTTTTCTCTGCTTCAGTTCAAGTCACACTTTTTTCTTGACGTTTGATTTGTAGTTGAGTAATTGATAAATAGTTAAATATTGATGTGCATGTATTACTATACAGTAAAACAGGGATTTTCAGACCACTGGGACAAAATAAAACTATCTTAGAGTTCATGCGGTCTCAAATCAAGGGGATATGTTGAATACTGGTCCCAAAAAGTACTCGTATAATGTAGCGGTCTTAATATAAAAGTGGTCGCTTAGTGAGGTTTTACTGTACATGAAATTATCCCAATATTCCGTTTATTTGCATTGAATTTATATTGTATTTCTGTATCTATGTGGATAAAATTTAGTGAATTCTGTTATCATATTGAAAAAGCTGCTCTGTCGACGGCCGCTCTTTGGGAGTTATAATGTAAGTATCTACAGTAGCATGACATACTATACATGTACAATAATACCTCATATTACCACTACTTCTATATCAAAACCACCTCGATATAACGATCACTTAATTTTGGACCGGCTTTCAATAACTCCCCTATAATTCAACATGGTAATGGGACTACCTCATTATTACGACCAGTTCTTCGGGTCCCAAAAGTCGTCTTATTATTGAGGTTCTATTGTATTATAAAATTTAACGTATCATGCAACCTAATAAATTTAAATCATTTGCACAGTCGGCTTGAATTAAGTAACATAAGTTTATTTGTGTTTTTTTTCACTGGGTTTAACGCCGTTTTTCAGTTATATACAGCGACCGGTTCACTTAACCAGTTTTTCTGGACTGTATACTAACCAGTACTAACTTACCCTTCCACAAGGAGGCGGCAACTTCTCCACAAATGGAGTAAAATCGACATTTTTTTAATTTTCATTAGTCTGATTTATGTAGAAGAATTTGACCTGGGTTTGAACCCGGTCGCCCGATTACAAATCCAGCGCACTAACCACTGGACCACTGTCACGGTCGACATAAGTTAAGCTTGCATTTGTCATTTCTGCAACATTATCATATAGAACTATACAAACAGGAGAATCAAACTTGCCCTTTGATTTCTCTAATTAATGTTATGAAAACAGATATCTTACAATCTATTATTTATGAAATGAATCAATTTAAAATCTCGTGTTTTAGATTAATTATTTAAAAAATAAAATGATGTATTCGTATACCTGTCCGCGAGGTTGACACTGTACGGGGTCATTAGAAAGACTCGGATCATTAATTTGCTACAAACGACAAAAAAAGCCAAAAAGTTGGTTCATTTATCATTACAGTAAAACCTCAATAATGCGACCAGCTTGGGGACCAAAGAAATCGGTCCTAATAATGAGGTGATCTCATTATCAAGTTGAATTATATGGGAGTTTTTGGAAGTCGGATAATAAGCGAAAATAAGCGGTCTTTTTAACAAGATGGTCGTAATATTGAGGTGGTCGCAATGTGAGGTTTTATAGTAATTACAATCAATAGTTTGCCAAAAACACATCCCATTGGCACACTAAGCAACACCACATCCTGACTCAAGGCTGAAACCTTCCCAAGCAAGACTCCCGAGATATATTAAGTTGACCGTGTATTGGGTTTGTTCACCCTCGCCTCTGGGATAGTCCCTCATCACTGTACCGCCTATCTACTCCAGTTTATATGGACAAGATTAGCTGGTTGGTTCTGTTTTATGTGACACTATCACTGGATTTAACGCCGTTTTTCAACATTTTTTTCATTGATATAATGATATCAAATCACCTAACTAGTTTTCCTTGACTGTATACTAAACTGTACTAACCCTTACACAATGAGTCGGACAGTTATGTCCAGTTTTAATAGAACGGTCAAGATGGACAGGGTTACATAAAATAGCTGCATGTTTTGCTCTTTATCAATACATAAATCCAGCCCTGTTTTTTTTAATTTTTTACTTCAACTAACTACTGTACAAAACTTAAAGTATTACATGCAATATTAATCAAATATATTTACTTATCTGTGATTGCTCAACTGTGCCGTTTAAGAATTAGTTTTTCTAAAATACAATAAAACTTTGATACTAAGACCACTTTTGGGACAAAAAAAACTCTTAATGGCGAGGTGGTCTTATTATCAAGTTGAAGTAGAGAGGAAATATTGAAAAATATTCTGAAAAAAGTCCGAAAGTAGTCGTTATAATGTAGTGGTCGTAATGTTGAGGTGGTCGTCTAGCGAGGTTTCACGGTTTCATTCAATTACATGGTAATTAGTGTATGGATTTATTATGTTCAAGTTTAAAATTTGTCCTTTCTAAGAATTGAATAGCAATGTGTCGATCCACATTTTTGGGTAAAACTATCTAATTGAAACAAATGCAATTTATTGTTTAAATTATCAACAATTTTTAGATATATAATAGATGGCTCACCTTATTTTTTTCTTGATGTTTTAAATACATGTCAGCATTTATCTTCTTTTAAATTTTGGCTGAGGTATTTCTTGTTTCAATTGTTTTTATCTTAGTTTTGAACTACGTCGCCAGTTTGTAAATGTACATAACAGCTTGATAATAAACAATGGTGCACGTGCAAAACGTGCCGTTTTACACAATTCTCACACGAGAAAAATGTGCAATGCGAAAAATCGATTTTCTGTGTCATTTTATTAATCTGGTGGGAAAAGACATGAAAAACTAGCAGACGATAAACATTATACACAAAGTACGGTAAAACCTCACATTAACGACCACCCTTTTATAACGACAACTTATTTCCGCACTTTAAAAAAACTGAATTAAGTATGTGAAGGAAGCGGCGTATTTTTTATCTCACTATAGAGGCCGCGACCGTGGTCGAATAGTTAGTGCGCTGGATTTGTAACCTGTTCAAATCATGATCGCAATAGATCAAACCCTTCTATGAAAAATTTTAAAAATGTCGATTTTCCTCCATATGTGGAAAAGTTGCCGGCTCCTTGTAAAAGGATGAGTTAGTACTGGTTAGTATACAGTCCAGGAAAACTGACGAAGGGAACAGACTGCCGTATATATAACTGAAAAATTATCCAAAAAAAATATCCCACTAGTATACGACATAATAAACGTGTGTTACGCCACTGGATTAGATCAAATTATTGAATAGTTATATATTTTCTTACGTTTGATTTTAAGAATTAGTCAGAAAATAATTTCCTCTGATTGGATAAGATCCATAGTATATGTTGTTTAATCCACAGTAAGTTGGTAGCTATGTTACTTGATAAACAAGTAACTTGATTGGCTAATAAAAGTTGTTATGACCAATGAATTGAGATTAGTTAACGAAATGTTCGATTTCTCGTGCATACGAATTCATTCAGCTTTGGGCACCTATGCTTACCAGACATAAATTTATATTTAAACACGTTTAAGGAATTCTTAATTGAACTGAACTATGCAGTTTAGAAAGTAATATGTATGGATATATTTAGAAGTGTATTATGTATGTGTTCTATGTAAACGGTTGATCGTCGTAAGCATTGCCCAAGTGCTACTTACAAATATACTTTATTAACTAATACGGTTAGTTGTTTGTTATATGGATCTGATGATGTTAGAGGAACAATATTGTTTTAGATCAATGAAAATATATCGGCAGATATCTAAAAGTACGTCCGTATAGAATGATGTTAATGAGCCTTCGCCGGCTTGTATGACATCCATACATACATGTTGTACCATGCAATACCCCGGAACTGATTTCACATACTCAATATGTCATTAAGTACGTTTATTAATAACAGTACAGTTAATAAGTACGTTGTCCTTTTTAAAAAGATGGGCAAGATACATTAATACATAGTTTCAATAATCTATACAAAGCCTTGAAGTTGATTTCTGACACTCGGTGTCACAACACAGTGTGGAGTTATTTCCATTGATTCTTCTTTGATGTTTTTTAACCCCACGAGAGAGATTTTCCAACCCCACAAGTAAAAATTAACCCCACAATGGCAGTTTGTACCGAAAGAACCTCGTAATGACAATTTGTACGCTTACCCTAATACCCTAATGTATCTGTCGTTTGTATGACATGTTGTGTGACATGTTCCGGATATGTAAAAAACACCAATAGTTCGCATTAAGTGTATTATTACAATACGGTATTTTCCAAACGTAAAACGTATTGGTACTGCATAATAATAAATAAATCATAATTATCACTTTATAGTTTATATAAATACAGTAATTCCTCGATAATGAGACCACCTTTGGGACCCGAAAAATCGGGTTATTGAGGTGGTGCGAGGTTTCACTGTATCTTATTTTATATGTTGAGAATTTGTAGTTCTCTGAGTATTTTTTGTTTAACATGTTAATCACTCCAAAGTAATTGAGGAAGAATTCAAGTTACATGAATGTTAACGAACTATGTTTTTAAATTGGTTGTGTAGTGTACTATACAAGACTGACCAGTGTAGTGTACTATACAAGACTGACCAGTGTAGTGTACTATACAAGACTGACCAGTGTAGTGTACTATACAAGACTGACCAGTGTAGTGTACAATACAAGACTGACCAGTGTAGTGTACTATACAAGACTGACCATTGTAGTTTACTATACAAGACTGACCAATGTAGTGTACTATACAAGTCTGGCCAGCGTTGTGAACTATACAAAACTGAATTACGAACATAACTTACCTTTATTTTGCCAATTAATCCTGTTATAAGCCATGCACACCTTTCATCACGTGGTAATTACCTTATTTCAGCGTGAGATATCCGCATGATAAACCGTATATAGATTATTCTATGAATGCACTCTCTAATTCCATAAAAAAGATAAATTCAGAAGTGATGCAAGACATAAAAGTGAAATTCTTGTAGCCACATTTTAGAGGTCATTTTTCCCTCTCGTTGTAAGAATTGAAAATTCATAAATCGGGTGTTTTCTTCTCAATAGTAAACAAATGGCCACAATATGTGCAGAGGTGAATAACAAATATTGACCCTTTCACACTTGGCATTCAAATATTACTCCAACAATTTTCTCTAAAGAAAAATGTTTAGACAACAAACAAAAAAATATTTTGGGCATATATTAACATTAAAAATAACCTTTGACCAATATCACATGTACTCTAAGATGAATTGAAAGAACCAATATACCATTTTAGAAGGGATAAAATTCCAGATTGGCATCAGAAAAAAACACATTATAATAAACATTAAATAACTTACAAAATGCTTTACAGGCCACGAGTCACTCATAAATGCTTATTAATTGTTGGTTTGTCAATATGAAAAAAATATGATATAGTCTGACCAAAAACTTTATTCTAACATAAATCGACTGTGTGACTATAACATAGCTACAGTATAACCCCTGAAAACCGGACTCCCTGGAAACCGGACTCCTTGAAAATCGGAATTCTCTCAAAATTGGACGATTTTTAAAGTACATGTTTTCTTCCAGAATCAATAGTTCTCCGGAAATCGGAAATAAAAAACCGGGCGGAAGTGGTCCGGTTTTCAGGGGTTATACTGTGTCTATATATTATTTTTTCATATCTGAAGACCAAACTTTAAGTTTTAACGTTAATACAAAAACACAAGTAAACCAATGATACTTTTGTGGTGACTTTATATCATATTGCGGTCAAATGTAACGAGTTCTACTGATTTCAAAATATAAGACTACAATCCAGAATCCAGCCTCCTTAAGATACAGATGAATGTGTGTTTATTGTTTGATACAAATTGTTTGATAGCAATGACACAAAGAAATAAATATAAATATACATTATACAAATGTATACATCTTGTCAACGTGAGCGAGGTCAATTTATCATATTAAAATAAACAGTTTGAGTAAATTCAGATGAATAGGATATTTCTTAAACAAGTTCAGGGACATTTGAATTAATTATGGGAAGTATAAATTGGGGCTAATGAAGATATTTTTTCAGCTGACAATAAAAATTCTCCCAAAAAAAAAACAACACTAATTTACCTCCACGTGTAAATTGTATATTTTCAAAACAGTCGCCATGTTCAAAAATTATTGTGTGATAATATAATACATTGTATGTACAAGTGTGTATTTTGTAGTCAGTACAAACAACAGAAAACATTTTACGTGGTTTGAAGCATGAATGCATAAAATTTCACACGACTACACATGTTACTGATGTTCACAGGTCGGAAGATACAAAACTTCCGCCTTAAAACATCAAATTACTGTAAGTACTGTGATTGTAAGTCGCGGGATGAAGCTTGGAGGAAAATAAATTACTAAATAGTGATAGAAAACAGCTTTCAACTCCATATTACCACACACATTAATGACAATGGCAAAGACTACTTACAAAACAATATGCTCGTGTTATGATTCATTGTCAGTCTTCCTGCTTCGTGTATCTATCTACAGTGCAACCTCTTCAAAGCAACACCTTTTAAGAAGGCAGAAGTATGTAGTTGTTGTTCTTGTTGTTGAGAGGTTGTGGCTCTAGAGACGTTAAATTAATAATTGAATTAAATAGTGGGAAAAACTCATGTCGTTGTTGAAGGGAGGTTGTTGCTCAAGAGAGGGCTGCTCGGTAGAGGTTGCACTGTATATGATACTTGCACCCAAAGGAAGTTTATTATTGTTTCCATTTTGAATTTCATCGTTGTTTAGTGAAGTTTATTAGACAATCATTAACCATAATAAACTAAAGTATATTGTACAAGATTAAGTTTGACGAGTATCAGGACATATTTAAAGTAGGTGAATTTATTTTGGTTAAAAATAATTTCCTTAGATTTTTGCATTTTGTAGCGAATTTCGACTTTTAGTAGTATGTGAACACAGACTTCAGATTTAGAATACAAGTATTTACAGAAAAAAAACATGAAAAATCAGCGCTATTTAGTCGATTTATTGATGCACATTTTTGGCACCTTTTATTTCACATGTACGTAGTTTGTGATCGTAGTAAAAAAATTGTCATCCGTTCATATTACCAATCTTCTTCATGCAATATCTTCAAGACCAAAGACACGTATGTTGGGAGAATCTGTCCGTATTTCACACACTACAGAGATCTATGTTGAGGTGTATTTTTTTTTCGCAAAATCTATGTTGGGATATGTTTTTTTTTTCACACTCTACAAAATCTATATTGGGATATGTTTTTTTTCACACTCTACAAAATCTATGTTGGGATATGTTTTTTTTCACACTCTACAAAATCTATGTTGGGATATGTTTTTTTTCACACTCTACAAAATCTATGTTGGGATATATTTTTCACACTCTACAAAATCTATGTTGGGATATATTTTTCACACTCTACAAAATCTATGTTGGGATATATTTTTCACACTCTACAAAATCTATGTTGGGATATATTTTTCACACTCTACAAAATCTATGTTAGGATATGTTTTTCACACACTACAAAGATTTATGTTAGGATGTATTCATGTATCTCACTAACAACAGGTCTATGATTGCCCATTTCTCTTGGGCAAGCAACCATAAACATTTTTTCAAGCCTTATCTAGAGTTCGGTTCGTTTGAACAAATATTTTCTAATTTTATCGTTATAATTGTTTTTCAGAAGCATCATGAGGTATGTTCTAATCGTGGGATTAGTCCTTATTGCTGTCGCAGCTATTCTCAGCATCATCAGCGCAGCCATTCCTTATTGGGTCGATTTCGAGAAAGACACTGGAGGGCTTCACTTTGGACTTTGGACAATGTGTATAACAGTTGACACAAAAACCAAATGCGCGTCTATTCCAAGAGGTATGTACTATACGGTATTATGAGCTTATGCCCAAAATTGTGTCAAAATGGAGCGGACAGATTTTGGAACTGTTGATAATTTTTATAGGTTTCCATGATTGAAAATGGTTTACCGTGAGATTTTTCAAAAACAAAGACGTTCTTTTGTGTTATCGTTCCCTAAAAGATGGCATTGAAGTCTATTATCAAAAATTAGAGAAAAAAGATCCATTAAAATGAAAACAAATAAGATAAAGATGAAATTAGGCAGTACATATCTAATTTGATAAAGATAAATATACTCGTGGGTCACCGTGTAACAACTCTGACAAAATTTTGAAATGTGTCGTAAAAACGAAGTGTTACTGTTTTACGAAATGCTTACGTAAAAAATGTGCTCTATAAAGTGAACAGATATTTGCGTCTAGTAAACTATTTACCATAAACACGGCACTGAGGACCGTGTTAATTGTGCTTTATGTGGTACCCGACCGTACAGTCTTAGTTTCATAATGAAAACAATATTAATGTTAATGCACTGTTTATATATGTGATAAATTTGCATCTCATCAATGCTATTTTTATATAACGAACATCCATGTTTTCAAAGATTTTGTAAAATTATGTTGCTAACATTGTTGCACATTGTGAAAACAAATCTATATGCATGTAATGCATGTATTTATATTACTGTTATGGTAAAACCTCGATAATGAGACATCCGGGACCCCCAAAAATCGGTCTTATTAATGAGGCGGTCTAATAATCAAGTTGAAGTATCAGGGAGTTACTGAAAGCCGGTCCGAAAATAAATGGTTACTATAACAAGGTGGTCCTAATATTGAGGTGGTCGCTATTCGAGGTTTTAGTATACTAGGGAATTTGAAAGTAATGACAAAATCAAAAAAATAAAGTTAGCTGCTTAACACCACTTCCCATTAGAAAAAATAAAAATGAACAATCAAATGATTCTCTTTATGCATTCTTACTTTAAAGATAAATTTTGAGTTCATGTGTTGTCTATTTATAGATGAATTTCCAAGTTGGTTTAAAGGTGTTCAAACGATGGCCGTGCTGGGACTGGTATGTTTATGTTGCAGTTTGGTCGCTGCTGCTGTGGTTGTAAGATTAAGCACAAAACGAATGATTGCGATCTTATCCATTGGACTAGGGATTATTGGTGGTAGGTTGTTCACGAACTCTTCCAATTGCTTGGGATACATATGATTAAGAAGAAAACAGTCCACTCATTGTAATTATTAACATTACAGTATGATCATTCCAAAAGATGCTACAATGTTTGTTGATTGCACGAGGCACCGTGTCTCAATGTGTCATCAGAAATGTACCGAGAATATGATGTGTTTTATCATGAATAACCCATAATGGGAAGATAAAAGTCATATGATAATACTTGCATCTCGTGACTTGAGTATTCCGATCACGTGATTGATAACAAGGAAATGATTGGCTAACAATGCCGATGAGATATTTAAGAGGCTGTTTCAGTTAAAATATGTTTGAAGTTTTATACGGATTCAATTTATATAAAGTCCGAAGATAAATGACTATGCTGTTCAAAGTCCTGTTTTCAAAATTTCGACCTCTTGTTCGGTATTACTATAGTATTACATAAAATTACACTGAAAGCCTAATTGAATAAGAGTAAAACCTTGATCATAAGACCACTTTCGGGACCTAAAAAATCGGTCGTAATTATAGGGTGGTCTCATTATCAAGTTGAATTACAGGGGAGTTATTGTACACGGGTCCGAAAAAAGTGGTCGTTATAACAACGTGGTCGTAATATTGAGGTGGTTGCAATGTGAGGTTTTACTGTATTAACGTTACCTGTTTTCAGGAATGTGCTGCTTGATTAGTATAATCGTGTTTGGAGTCAAAGAAAAGGATTACAAGTCTTCATTCGGAGCTGCATTCTATCTCAATATCGTGGCAGCCATTTTGGCTTTTGCTTCTGCAATAGCTATTATATTATCACAGCGAGATGCCAGCGGATATGCGTCCTTCTAATCATTTATATCAAATAATAACTAAACAAAACACGTCCTGGTGTCACTAAACATCCCCATTGAGTTCATCCATAGCCACGAATTTTTAAGATCCGTTATCCGGAAGTATTCATAGCGGTGCTCTCATTAGCAACAATCTCCCTTCAACAGCAACATGATTTTTCCCTTTGTACGATTTGAATTAATTTAATTTAACCTCTCTGGAGCAACCTCTCAACAACAACATAATTTTACCTCTCACGAAGGGTGTTGCTTTGAAGAGGTTGTACTGTAATTCCAATATACGGGACTTGAATGCTGTTGCTACATAAATGAAATTTTTCAGGTCTATAAATATTTTATTGTAATCTTCGTACAGGATTAATATTTGTACGATACGTTTTGTGGAACAAACACAAAAAATCTAAACATTGGAAATTCGTGACGTTTGTTGAAGAAGATGTGTACTTGTATGTCCGTTCAGATGAATACAACTTGCAGTTTTCTTCAAATGATATCATTTATCTTTATATCAATGATTTTCAATGAAAAATTTTAGTTTTTTTTTCAGCATGTTCAGGAAGTATTTTATAGTTAAAAAGAATAGCGCCATATTGCTTCTCCATGTAACCAATTTTCATGATCATACTTCATAATCGTCTTGTATCAATGTTTTGTCTTATGGTTAACTAGTGCCCACAGCTTCTGTTCATGGCACTTTAGTTTGACTCTGCTGACCCTTTAATTACTTCCAGTCGAGAAGGCACTTTGGATATACCAAGACCTTTTTACTTATTTTTTTCTGTAATAAAATTTATTTCAACTTTCATTCTTTTTTCTATCTTTCTAACAAGAATACAAACATACACTTTGGACATATCAAGACCGGTTTACTTATTTTTTTCTGTAATAAAATTTATTTCAACTTTCATTCTTTTTTTCTATCTTTCTAATAAGAATACATACATACATACTATATGTATACTCAACAAACGGCGACAATGACCCACAAAAGAATTCTTTTGTCTTGATTCTATCGACATCAATCAGTATAATATAAACATTGCATGCTTATTTGTCAATAAAAGAATTAAAATCAAATACTTTTATATTATGTTATTTATTATAGAAATACAAAAGTTCATGTAGCACAAAAATATACTAATAAATTGTTTGAATGCATGCATATACAGTGTATATTGTTTTTTATAAAAACAAAACTAACAGAAAAAAGCTAAGTGAGTTTGTGTAAGACAACATAGAATCATAAGGTAAAGATTTAAAAACAAAGAGAAGCTAGCTTTAAGTTAGAACCGAGTACAATACGCCGTATATACGATAATACACAAACTCACGGAAAGTACCGAGTACAATACGCTGTATATACGTGAATACACAAACTCACGGAAAGTATCGCTTCTTATCGTTTCTCTGTGAGAAAAAAGCAGTCTTGTCTCGACATAAATGTGGGACTTCAAATATAAAGTAAGATTAGAAACATCCTGCAATGCTCATGTTAAAGTCATACAAGGCAACAGTTTATAGTCAGGGCGAGTTTTAAACGAACTTTTGAAAACTAATGTTTGTGTTTCATGTGACATTGTCAATAGGGTTTAACGATGGGGTTTATAAACCCATTTTAGGATATACCTTTATCTATTTTTAGAAAGTTTACGTCACTGTCATATCCAAATTGTGGCACAGTAAATATAGTATGAATATTGAGCGTACAATGGTTAATTATTGTAAATAATTTTAACAAACTCTAATTAGAATTTCTGGAAAGCACCATCATAATTGCACCAACGATGGCAACAAGCGCGGCAACAATAGACAGACCAAACCCGGCGTGGAGGCCACCAACGAGAAATGCATCTGAGGATTTTGACCCAAAAATAATCACTCCCAAAATCGCCAGTCCAGCTGAAAAAAAATAAGTCAAACTTAGAGACAGAAGTATAATTATGCGTGTACATAAAATGTATGTTGATTTTTACGCATGTTTCCAACAGTACTTCAGCTATGTCTTCCACCAAATCGTCGCAGAAAACATGACCGCGCCCGAGGTATGTAGACCAAACATTGTACTGAGTGGGCAGTTGACATACTTACAAAGTTCTAGTTCAGACATAGGATTATTGATGAAAGAATTATTTCAAAAAATTATTTCAGGAACCATTGATGAAATAATTCGTGTTCATTTTTAAGTGATAGTTGGACACTAGGCTGTTGAAAACATTTGGGTGTGTCAAAATGATCTGACTATATCCAATGTAATTAATACAATGATGAAACTACCCGATGATATGCACTTTTAAACGTCTTAATTTGATTAAAATGCTTGCATATAATTAAACTTTAGTTCTGCGTATTTATGATCTAACTTTAATAATTCCGACAAAAAAGGTACGGGACTCACCTCCAGCGGCACCCATCAATGCACTTAACAGTCCGAGCAGTTTTCTGTCTTTCATAATAAAGCCAAAGAGAATAGCTAAACCCACAGCTGCAATTAAAGCCAGTATGGATAGAACCATCATGGCCTGGGCGCCTCTCCACCAGCCAGGTACTGTAAAACAACATTTTTATGAGCTTGGTAAACACTATCTGAATGACTCACTTTTTTATTGATAATTAATAATACTCATAGTGGCTCAATGTAGTGTTCATTAAATTTGTTTAAACAATCATCGGGAGAATTATATTCTGTAAATCCAGCGTTTATATCACATTTAAGAGACACGAGTGTCCATGACAACTTGATTACCGATTCAAGCACACAAAGTGGTTGTCAATTACACAAAGGAACGCGGTCATACATTTTGAAAAACCGGAAGTACATGTACTCGTAAGATAATTAGATCAGTTATCACTTACCATCCTCTATGATTTGTCGGAATTCTATTCAAATGTAATCTCAAGCATAAACATACAGTAATCCGTATTTAAGAAATATTTTTTTTATCACGTGATGGTAGGAGTTCGCTTGCACATGACTTAATCACATGGTTTTATGGTTAGCATTTGAACAACGGTCCATACTTTATTACCTGAGAAGATATGTATGCATAAAAATCTAATTTTTTTTTCATTCTAACCACAAAATCCAGAAGCATTGTGCGCTTATTACCCGAAGGCGACAAGATCAACATTTCCAGATTTCCTCTTTTGCATGAAAATAGTCTGTAACGTAATTAGCCGTAACGGTTGCTAGGTTACAATAAAATTATTAAAATGAAACGGTCAAGATTACTTCCTCTTAGAGTAATATAGAACTTGATTTTCATTTTTTCGTTGGGGTTTAATGTTGCATCAATAGTTTAGAGGAAGACCACAGGCGTAAACTTAGTTAGAACCACCCGACCTTCCGTAAGCTGACTGTACAGCTTCCATAAGTGGGAAATTTGTTACATGGTGGGGTTCGAAGTCACAGTGATGAGGGTCAACTAATTATATTGATACTGATACCTAACGTGCTGTAATAATAGAACTTACATGTTGTGTACGCTGCACAGACTGTCCCCAATTTATGTGCCACACATTGCTGAAAAAGTCCGCTGTTTATACTAGCTTCATCGGTACTGATTACCCACCAGTATGGAATGGCAGTACCAATTATGTCCAACAACAGGGCGAATCCTAGGATAGCAATGCCGATTAAGAGTTGTGTGTTCATCTTGAGTCTGCGTTTTTTTTTTAAAAAAAATAAATCAGAATTTGAAATTAAAACATACATAAAAATCTCGCGAACTGAAAATTTGTTGAAAAACGGCGTTAAACCCCAATACAAATACAATACATAAAAGTCTCGCGCCTGAGAACTTTTGGCAAAAATAAATCACTCCTGATATTGAGATAATATCTTCAACAAATTGAAACGTAGAGGACACATTAAAAACCGTGGCCGTTAAATGAGGTGGTCATAATATCAAAGAAGTCTTTAAGAAGAGGTTTTACTGTAATTTAGGATTGAAGTTTCACAAATGTCTCAGAACGTCTAGCAGTACTTTCACGACGGCTATAAAACTACAAAACGTTCATCTTTTAATAGTACGACGTTTGTGCATGCGCGACTGCAGTTAAGTAATTCAACAATTCATCACCTCGTTGTTTGGTGCAAACTGCGACACGTTTTCAGAGAATTACATTCATTTTGGCGAAAAGATTTTCGAAAAATTTTGACGCACTGTTGCGTGTATAACAGTATAATTATGTACGCTACTTTCGGTTTTGAAAAACACCGGCTGATAATGATTAGTTGAAACGTTTGCAAGTCACTATTTAATCTGGGGACCAGTGATTTAAAGTATTTGTTTCTTTTAATCACGACTCGTATCCGAAAAGTATGACATCCCTATCAGCACATTCGCATTAAAAGGGGATCGGTAGTTTTGGTTAACATACGGGGAAAATTCGATAACTTTTCATTTGCGGTTTTCAAAAAATACTGCCGTTCATCAAAAAAAAAAGGACTAAACTGATGTTTGTATACATAGAAATGTTTGTTTAACGCGTGTAACATAATCTTTTAAAAACGTGTGATACGCATCAGTTCCTCCCGAACTGCGAATGGAGTTAGTTGTAACAAAACAAACATCGCTTACTTATTTACAAATTTCTTCTCAGCTCGACCTATTTCTTCTCAGCTTGTATTTCATGAAAACGCCTCACTTGGCAAGCTTGCAAATAATATCGGCTTATACCGATGTTATTTTACACACGACAGTGGGCGAAAAGTTGCCGTAGGGTAAAACATATTGACTAAATTAACCAGTTTCAGTTAAATACCTTTGTGACAAGCTACAGTCATCAACTATTCTTGGCGATGGTAGCAGGGCTATAGTCTATATACAAATACAACTGTAATTAAGACATACGAGCAAATATCTAGATTTTATTGAAACAAATAAAAGAAATCCGAACACTTATAATCTTGTCATAAATTCCGTATTAATTGTTGGAATTAAATAGTCTTTGCTTTACCATTATTTGTACGTCACAAACAAATTACAAACAACTTCACTCTTGTGCAATACCGGACGGGGCGATGTTTATTTTGGCGACCCAGAAATGAGTATAGAATATACAAACATTAGTGTTAAAAAGATAAACGTATTATGCGTATCATTGAAAAACTCAGAGTGCAAACTGAATGGCTCAGGAACAACCAGAGATTAAACCCTCTGGGAGAAAATGCTCTGGAAACCTGTACCCCATGTCAAGTTTCAGATTGAAGAGCATATGAGGCCACGCTCTTTACAAATGCGAAATTAAAGTACAACAGTATGATGAATATCAATGAACGAAATTGTTCTAAAACAAATAAATGTTAACGAAATTTAACTTGTGGAGAGCTGTCCGGTAGAATGACCAATTACACATCATACCACAGTATTAAAACATTACGCGCACGATCTTTTCGTGCTTACGATAGCTATAAAACTCACTTTGTAATATGCTACGCGAAAAGACACACATTTCACGCTATACAATCGAACCGCGTGAAATTATTATTCCATTCAGAAAATGAACGCAACAACCCTTATAACACGTGCATACTTTATTTCATGATAAAGTTTTGCCGATGCATACACCTGCTTCGTAAAATGTGAAATAAACAGCTATTTTCATTTGCCTTTTTTCGTTGGGTTTAACGCCGTTTTTCAACAATTTTTCAGTTATATGTATTTACAGCGGCCGGTTTACCATACCAGTTTTCCTGGACTGTATACTGACCAGAGTCTTTTAATGCCTCATTTTTTTTAAATTGAATTAGAACAAGCATCTAGCTTATAAACACACAGACCGTTCGCTGTTAGTGTTAAAAAATAACGTAGGCCACAAAATGTCATGTAGAATTAAAACAAATACACGAACGTTTAAAAACGAATATAAATCATTTATAAAAGACACAGTAAAACTTCACGCAGTGATCACTTTAATGTTAATTTAGATCATGTAATTATAACAATTCATTCTGGAATAGTTTCTCATTATTCAATTACCCTTTATTTCTAATAACGACACTATCTCAGCATTAAGGCCGTTTCATCTTCCGTCAAAAAGGTAATCTTAATATCCAGGTTTTACCATAGATGAACAGCTTTCGGAAAATGAATTAAATTTCGCCGGGTTTTTTTTTGTAATTGTTGTTGAAATATTTTAAAGCTGTAATGAACATGAAACGAGCTTCAGACACGTGTTTTTATATATGCTCCTGTGATTATTCAAATGATATAAATTATACCGTTAAAATTCATTCCCCAATGAGATAAACACCTTGCTTGTCACAGTGTTTGCAAAGAAAGCGCGTTTAATGCATAACCATGAAATTTATACAGACGGCCTACATTAACGAACGCTTGTATTTATCTTGTTACATGTTTGGTTGTGTATCGTCTGAATACAAAAACAATCTGTCAAGTTTCACATAGTTGTCCTACCTCGTCTGATAACTACATTACTGTATATTATAACACATTGACAACTAGTTCAGTTAAAACTTTTTAAAATAGAAACATTTTGGACAAACAAAGACTTCAGTATCACCCTGCTAAGTGGACAAACCTTTGTGAAGAATACCTCATTACAGCGACCATTGATATAAGACAGGATTTCAATATTCCTCAATATTTTAACGTGATACAAAGACCAGCCCATTATTAGGACACTTTTTTGTCCAATACGTCTTCATGTCGATATTTCACTGGCTGCGATATCACAAACTGTTGTCAGAGTGCATTGAAGTTGAATTTTACCCCATCCCCACCCACCCCAGTCACTACAACCACCAACACAAGTAGAAAATTAATACAAAGTTAATGCAATTTCGGAAAATGTTTAGCAAAATATTTGACTGTGAATTTACCTTGTTTCTCTTTGTCTCTTTATTAAAAGGACCGGAAATTTAAAATATCCACAGTTTGTCACCAGAACTGTGATGAGCTTTTCTAATCACTTTAAAATGATTTCTTATAGAAATTTTTAAGTAACATTTGTGAACGAACCAATGTCATGTACTTAAATAACTTACAGTGACCTTTCTAATTACGATAAAACAATGTTTTGGAGATGCGCGCATTGACCTAACAGATAAGAACATTCTGAAATAGTTGTTAAAGTGGTGCTTATCTCAAAGACTCATATCTCAGCATCTAATCCGTATGATTCAAGACAATACAGTAAAATCTCACATAACAACCATCTCAATATTACGACCATCTTGTTATCACGACCACTTATCTTCGGATCGGTTTTCAATTGCTCCAATAATTTCAATTTGATAATGAGACCGCCTCATTATTAAGACCGATTTTTCGGGTCCCGAAAGTAGACTGATCATCGCAGTTTTATAGTAATAAACAATGATAATATTCCCTTCTGCACATTGAATATGATATCCATGCAAACATTGGACTTGATGAAAAAATGACAAATCATTTCATTGATGATTATATTCCCCGAATAATATGCCATAAAAGTCTTAACTTGACGGGTGATAAGTTAACATAATGCGCATGATATCGTCTGTCTAACAAACAGGTATTTACTAATTATTGCTTGCGCGGCCATTTGTGATGAAAAGGGGTTAGCGGACATTTTCGCTTACACCTCTAACCTATTAAGAGCAAGGTACAGCTAAATCACAATACAATTAACGAAAATAACTATCAAAGTAAAGTCGATGTTTTTGCTATACGGAAAAAGTGTAAAATATACTCACTTTGCAATATTCCAAAATTACGAAGCAAACGCTTTATGATAGCACAAAGTTGTGAACAAAAATAGGACAATTACTGAAACGTTAGCGTCAACACTTCCGTTACACTTCAACACACAAGAGTTTGGTTATTGCGCGCAGATATAAATGGTAATGTATTTCGCGCAAAGGGCATGAATTTTGAAACACAGTCGATTGCGATACTCATGAGCTTAACAGCCAATCCCCGAACAACATTTACTCGCCTCTTTTGTTGAAAATATTTCGACAAAGGATATCCGGTTAAACCCATTACAATTCATCGAAATTTTTTTTTTCTCAGGTAAATAATTGTACTTCGTGTAATGTCATACCTGTACGTTTGCTGGCGAAACTTTTTAGAGCGCATTTTAAAAATTGTTAACTCAACTTTTGGCGATAGTAAGATTTTGACATTTATGTTTTGTCTCGATAAGCGCTTTACAATGAGCATACTTTCTGTGTCAAGCATTTTAATGTTGAAAACTTAAACATCCTATTCAAAACTTGTTCACCTGACACAATCATCAACTACTGAAAGGAAATCGGACTTGATAATAAATTGTGATAATTTTTTATACACTCCTTTAACACTGCAAACTATTACACACCCTTATTGCTGCAACATTCAAATTTTTAGATAATTCATATCTTCTTCATTCTCATTTTTATATTTACGTCTTAAGTTTACATTAGCTTATTACATGACTAAACATTGTTATCCTTATCATTTTGATGCGCGCTACAAGACAATTAGATGCCGATGTGCCATAAAACACCAATAAATAAATAAACAATGATCATATTTACCTGTATGTAGATCTATCCTAAATAGGGTTAATCTCAATTCAAACACCCGTAACTGCATAAAATCCTTGCAAATCAAAACTTCAAATGCGATTTTCTCAAAATTATTCTATCGTAGCTTCACCTATCCCAAAATATTACGACATTATTCATTTAATCTATAAGTTATCATTCAATCAATAGATTGTCTTAATTGGTTTATTGTCTTGTATTTAAACCCTGGGCGGCCGATTGAAAAGACTGAACAGTGTATGCCTATTGTAAAGATAATGCAATAATGGGAAGTTTTTTTAATGAATTATGGTACACAAGTAAACAAAATAATTAAATCTCATACTGAATACTGTAAAACCCATGAAAACCGGATCCCTTCCGGACTTGGCCAAACGTCCGGTTTTTCTCAGAATTCGGGTATTCATGGAACTATTCGGAGGGCTAGAAAAGTCACCCGATTTTCAGAGAATTCCGGTTTTCAGAGAGTCCGGTTTTCAGAGGTTTTACCGTATATCCTAAAAAATGAATATTTTGCTGGTTGCTAATCGACATTTACAATAAACTTAATAATATATAAACAGCTATGAATAATTTGACAAAGCTAAAATTCCCAATTTATAATTTCATGTTTAATTTAATATAGGAAAAATAAAATGTAGTATATTTGAAGACATACCAAACTTAGTTTTTAAGTGAGTCCTATGTAAAGGTCTATCAATATATAATGAGTAAAATTATAGACTCACATACAAACATTCATTAAAATAACCTATTACCTTAGTATGGTTTTGTAATCGCCCTGAATAAGTTGCCCATAGCTTTTTCAGGGAATGACCTTGACATTTTGAACAGGCCCACCAAGGGTTACAAGGAAAAGAGAGACGTGTGTGGAATGCTTGACATAAATCTAAGAGTGACCTTGACCTTTCAGATATGGACCTGGGTCTTGCTCATGACACACCGTCTCATCACCGTCCATGTCGCAACTCAAGCTACAGAAACCTTTGGTGATCAGCAACATGGAACGGGAACCAGTTTAAGGTACAAACAGAGTCAACGGGAACCAGTTGCTTTCTAGGTGGATTAGAAACGGGAAATTTTCAAAAACGAAACCATTCAATTAGGAACCGAAATACAGCGTACAACAATAATAGATGACAAAACCATGTCAGTAATCAGTGAAATCTCCCTAATTGTTGAAACGATAATCAAAATTATCCAAAGAATACAAGAGTGACCTCCCTTCATTGATGGATAAAACACATGATAGGGTTAACTCCCTTCTTTTTAACTGCGTTTCGTACTTGGGTCCAGTTTTTTTTCCATTTAAATGGTAAATAATCACTAAACAAACGTTTAGCGTCGTGTTTATAAACAACATTTTCTACAAAATATAAATAACTATGCTATATTGAACAGAGATGATTACACAACAGGAACGGTCTAATACACGTGTATATGTAGATCAGTTAAAATGCAAACATTAAATTAACAATAGTGCGGTTTGGAACTCATTTCACTGAGTTAAACGCCGTTTTCAACAAATTTTCAGTTACATACGGCGACCTGTTCACCTAACCAGTTTTCCTGGACTGTATACTAACCAGTACTAACTTACCCTCCACAAAGGAGCCGGCAGCTTCTCCACATATGGAGGAAAATCTACATTTTTGTCAAATTTTCATGGGAGAGTATGACCTGCCGCGACCGGGATCGCTGGGTTACAAGTCCAGTGTCCTAACCACTGGACCAAGGTCGCGGCCTCGTTTTCGAACTGACGGACAATACTTTGAAGCATTTTTGCATGTAACATATCACCAAAACAACACAAAGAGAATACAGATAGTTTTGTTAATATAAATAAGTACAATTATTATGAAATCTACCTTCGTGAAAAACATTCGTTACCTCACTAATAACAATTACCATATTCAATCGAAGTCGATACTAAACTTTTTCATCAACAATTTTTTACCATAATACAAAGCTTCTAAAATATGCAAATAAACCAGACTTTTATTGAATTGCAAGTATTGTTTTTGTACATTATACTACATGTACGTACAATCATTCACTGCTGTGAGTTCGAATCCCATCCGGAACCAGACATCTGTGATGAAGCTGTCCAGCTTACCTGTGGAAACTTGCTCTTTCCCAGGAACACACATGGGATGTTTCTCTATCATTACAGCTGGAAAAGTTGCTAAATGACCCTGGCTTTTGGTGTAACATTAAACTCCAGTGAGTTCAAAAAAGATTAGAAATCCATGAACTTCCTGATTGTTCCGCGTTTTTAAAAAAATCAGGTCTATATAAGGTAACATGAATATGTTCAATACAAATAATCTAGATATATACAACATTCAAACATAATTTACTGGACACTTTAATTATTGTAGTTTCTTGAGAGAAACGTGATTGCGCTCCCAACTATGGCGAAGACAGCTGCAACAATCGCCAACCCGAATCCTGCGTGAAAATCCCCACTGAAATTCTCCATCTTTACAGTATACACTATTACCCCGACTATGATCAGTCCAGCTACAAAAAAGCACCATCTGATTATCAAATTGTACTAAATAAATCATAGCATTATTGTTTATATTTTTGAGATTAAAGACCCAAACATAAAAGAGAAAATGACATTTTAAACATTTTCTCCCACTTTTGAAAATGGTAGATAGAGCATTGTTCTCTTCAGGTGACGTTATGTGTCCGCTATGTAATGATATTCGCACAAGATACAGTAGATACCACATTGCAATTATAACAATGTTAATACTGATTCATTACATAACCCTGTTTTGAATTGAATAAGCAAATTATCCGTATTATTTCAGTGTTTGTCTTTTATACCCTGTAGATAGAGAGGGATAATCCTCGAAGCTATCAACTAACGTACAGTAAAACCTCGATAATGAGACCACCTTCGGGATCCGAAGAATCGGTCGTAATGATGAAGTGGTCTCAATATCAAGTTGAATTACAGAGAAATTATTGGAAGCAGGTCCGAAAATAAGTGGTTGTTATAACAAGGTGGTTTGAATATGAGGTTTTACTGTATAAACGGTCAAGCAAAATTAAATGTATACAGATAAAATCATTAAACTATCAGCTTTAACTTAAACGACTGTAACTACAATGATTTAATTTGAAAAATAAGTTCACGCAAAGCTTCATTTTATTTAGATGACTTCAAATGATTTAATAAGGAGATACTTTAATGATTTGACGCAAAATTCCTAATCAGTAAAACTCACCGCTTGCCACACCCATCAACGTGCTCAGTATTCCTAGAAGCTGTTTTTGTTGCACAGACTTGGCTAACATGAACGCCATAGCAGCGAAGCCAACAGCTGCAGAAATAGCCAATACAGATAGAATCATCAACGCCTGGACAGCTTTCCACCAGGTTGGTGCTGTTCAACAAAATGTAAAAACTACAGGGTTAATAGTCTCATTGAGAACGACCAATATACAGCAACTTAATCACAAACAATGTTTCAGATATACTAATATATTCCAACTATAACACACCGTTTAAACATCCCAGTAGTTTCCATAATATTTCACGCAGTAATTAAATTGTTTTACATAACCGTACCTTTTACATAGACCAATATTTTGTACTTCTATGCATGTAAAGACTTTGATTGTCCAAACCTAGTCTATCATATGATCAAGATACTAGAATGGTCGACTTTCTTAATAATTGTACAATTGTAAACGGCTGTAAAAGTATGATAGTTCATGAAGTCGAGTAAAAGATGTGATTTCAGTATTAACATTTTTAAGTTTTGACAATCCGTTAGGTATCTGCGACCAAAAAGAAGCCGTTTTTATGAAACACTTTGTAAGTTTACATGAAAATTGACCAAATTTAATAAGTGGAAGTGTTGTTTAAGGTCATTAGAACGGACGAATAACCTGACGAATGAATCAATATATAGACGAATGGATGTACACCAAACGTTGTTCGTCAAATCTCGCTTCTACTATGTCATAAAAACCTCTTTAGTTAGGTATTAGTGACTAATATCTTTCAGATTCTGCATCAAATGCAAGAAATATAGATGAATTATAAACATTGTATAATACCTAATAAGCTAGAACATAAATCTTAAATTTACTTATCAATGAATTGTTGGTGTTGTTACCACTTAGATGTGATTTTTCGTGGATAAATGTTAACTTACTTTCTTCAGTATCAATATAAGCACACTGTCTTGACGACCTAAGAAGATGTAACACAGCAATACAGGTTTGAAACAGTCCTTGACTCATTTCCATGCTCTTCAAGTCCAAGACAACCCAGTATGGTATAGCAATGGAAATAACGTCTGCTAAAAGGCTGACCCATAAAACAGCTATCCCGAGAAGGAGTAGTATGTTCATTTTTCTAAAGAAAAGAAAAAAATATTGAGTAACAAACAAAGCAACTACTATATAGAGTAAAACCCCTCTAAACCGAACTTCCTGAAAACCGGATTTCTCTGAAAATCTGACGATTACAAGTCTTATTTTTTCTCTAATAATTTAATCTAGTAATCAATTGTTCGCTTTAAACCGGAATTCTGAGAAAACCGGACTTGTGGCCCAGTCCAGATAGTGTCCGCTTTTTAAGGGGTTATACTATAATTCATACTTGTGTTAAAATGGCAATACTAAATTAATGGTTCTTGTTTGTAGTTTTATCACGGTACCAAACCAATAAGAATGAATTTCAAGCGGCCCTTCAAGAGTTCGAAGAAATTCGCAGCTCAAGTTCTGTGTGTTATTTTAATCACGGATCGAAAGTTTACAGCATAAAAAGGTTCACCAGTAAGAATAACTTGATCAGAATAATTATAGAAAGCCAGTGTTAGCGTGTATAGATATTATGAGTTTTCAAAAAAATATTACCGAAAGGTTATCTGGTACGCATTATCTTAGAGTGGGTCAGAACACTGTGTAGCGAGACTTTCTAATTCCGTACACACATCCGGGGACCAGTTTATGATGGTAGTGGATACTGTAGCTTAGCTTGACGTAGTAACCGGTACATGATGTAAAATATCTCAGGTGAGATTAATCCGGGCTAAAGGGGCTAAAGTAAAGCTTGCTGACGTACATGAATAAGATCTGAATCTAATTTAACTCTGTGCCACCTGACGTGTATCTGGAACTTCAATTATCACAATGGTTATGTACGATACCTCTCATAATCATCTATAGATTGAGCAGGTTTGTGTTGTAATACCATTTATCTTCGCAGGTTATAGCCGACATTTTCATAGAAGTAAAAGCAGGTAAAAAGTAAGCAGATTAATTGTTAAGTTCAATCTTTGGTAGGAAATAGAACAAGATACATGAAGTTTTATGTGATATTTAGACAAGGGCTACTCACTCAGGTAAGTTTAGTCCTATACAATAATATCTCGACTGAAATTTTACACAAATAAAATTATAACGTAATACAATACTATGCAGCAGCCGACTATCCAAGTTATCTTACACAGCCTATGGAAACGGTGTTTTAGAATAGCTACCAACTTAGTGATAATTTTCAATCTTGAAGCAACTTTACACAAGATACCATTCTCTATAACATTTAAGATCATACACAAATGTTCACTTCGTTAGTATAATATGAATGGGAATTCGTGATTAATGGATTATGGTATCTGACTTGTAATCACCGGCCCCTCACCGCTGTTAGTTAGAATCCCACTCGAGACCAAATTTTACCTGGAAGTTGTCTTATTAACCTAATGAAGGTCGGTGGCGTATGCCTAGGATCTTCCTCAACCGTTAAAGGTGGAAATTTCGCCAAAATACCCTGTGTGCTGGTGTGACGTTAACCCCCAGTGATATTACAATGTGAATTCATATGAAGACAGCTAAAATCTAACTTACATACGAATACAGTTTGCATGAAGACTATAACAAATGTCTGTAAACATTCTTGATTCATGTAGACTTCACTTTGAACAGTAATATCTAGAGTAAAAATTTAATATTAAGACCACAATTTGGATAAAAATCCTTAAAATTGAAGTTTCATTCCAAAGTTGATACATAAAAGAACTTCTGAATAATGAGGTTGTTTGAATGCTGAGGTGGTTGCTGCGTAAGGATTTACTGTATCAAATAATAGCGGTTTCATGAGTGGATAAATAAATCAGGAATCAGATGTCTAGTCTCTTGATTGTTGTTATTTGGATTTACCATTCTGCTGCAGCGAAGTTGAAAATACCGTATTTCTGACATTGTTGCTGTGGGAAAACATAATAAATGAATTAAATGCTATCTGAATTGATCATTTATTGTTTATCTGTTGTTTAATGGCCTATTCGTCAGCTCATTTCAGAAGATACAGGAGCACCGGGCATATATATATATAATTAGTCGGAAGGAGTAGGGATGTATATATATATATCCCTACTCCTTCCGACTTGACCTCTAGTTTTTTTTATCAAGCTCAGTGTAATGCACTTATACGGGCCTCACCCGTTTCCTGTGATTTTCTAAATACAGCACTGGGCTCAGTAGTGGAGTGGGGGTCACTTTCGGATAGATACATTTTCGGATACATTTCATAATTTTACTAGCATCTTATTTCATGGTTACCTGAATTCGATCATAAGCTCCCCTATGAAATCCATGAAATTTAATGTTTCACGAAAATTCGTGACACCTCAGTAACTGAACTGCTGTTCTAAACAGGCGTAAAATCATAGAAAGAAACTAATGTAATTTATCATGTTGATTTTAGTTGCTAAAATAATGAAGATTGAATAATTCTGAACTGAATGCAATACTTAGTAAATTGTCGAATGTGATACAATGCTAGGGTCGACGTAAAGTAGAACAAATAACCACCTGTTACGTATTTATTAATTATATAAAATATAAACGATAGGAAGTATATGAATACACCAGCGGGTACAATAATGTTAGCATAAGCGGTAACAAAAGACGAACGAGACGAAATGAGAGCTCAGAAATATGTAAAACGATGCTGCATTGTGTCACCAATCCGTCCGTGGAGCCGTTAGATAGTGTTGGGACGTCGTAACATACTTGATGTAAAGAGCCGAGTCTTATTTTACACAAGAAACTCATTTAATAATTTCTTGTGGTACGATGATCACTGGTATATTACCAATTGGTGTTGATATATTTTAACTAATATTATTTATTGAGGTATTGCTGTTAGGAAAATAGTTTCAATATAATATTAATTATGAACATGTAGGTTGTATTGTCATGTAAATATTACTCCGAGAGCATATGCTGCCTATACATGATGTTTGAAACTTGTTTTCTTCAATTTATTAATTTATCGAAGTTTCACAACCAACTGAATTCTTGCAAAATGTCACAATGCTTGTGTCTAAGTCAAAGTACAAAAACAAATTACATCAGGTTTAGTTGAATAAAATAAAAAACCACACAAGGTAAAGGGAGCTTCCTTAAGTTATCAAACATAGGTTAATTATGTGAAAGCAAGTATTTTCGGACACCTATTTGTCGCATAGTATATTAAGCACATACATAAGACATATGTTGAATTAAACCATTGCAGTACAATCTAATTAGATTTATTCCTTGCAACGAATATCAATAATGATCCGACAAAGGCAACAATCGCCGCAACGATGGCCAATCCAAATCCGGCATGTAAATCGCCAAAAGTGTCTGATGCCTTGGACCCGAAGATGATGACTCCTAAAATCGCCAATGCAGCTGTAAAAACAATGGAAACAGATAAGCGACTGGTTGTTTATTATGATGATAGAACAACAGTAAATCATCAAGTTCGTTTCCTATAGGAGCCGACTTACTCGCTTAAATGTTTGCGCATGCGCACGTTATTCGGTAGTTTGGGTCTTAAGTAACCATATGTATATGAACGCTCGATGTTTTAAATTAGTAGAAACGAAAAAGAATTTTTTTAACAGGGAAAGCAGAAATTTGTCCCTCCTGAAGTCCTTATTCTCAAATGTATAAGTAATTTAGGGTACATGTACGTTATTTGCTATGGAACTAAAACATTCGGTTTAAAAATATCTAAACAAAAGCTTTCCTTCGAAATTAATAGTTGTAACTTACCCCCAGCTATGCCCATAAATGCGCCAATCAACCCAAGAATTTGTTTGTCTTTCATAATGAAGCAAAACATTACTGCTAAACCAACAGCTGCCGCTAAAGCCAAGATGGAAAGTATCATCATTGCCTGAACAGCTCTCCACCAATCAGGAAGATCTGAGAAATGAATCAAGCAGACAATTTAAGGTAAAGGTCAAACGAAAGTGGCGGTGTCGTTTGAAGTAAATGAAGTTCCTAAAAAGTTGAACAAATTAAGACTGGGCATTTACACATTCATTGTGGATATGATGCAACGGACGAGAAAAACCTGATGTTGTACAGTAAAAACTCTGAAGACCTGACCCCTTCAGGACTTAGCCAAAGGTCCGGTTTTCTGAGAATTCCTGTTTTCAAAAAAATATTGATTATAGAAGAGAAAATAAGGGACTTGAAATAAATCGCCCGAATTTCAAAGAATTCCGGTTTTCAGGGGGTTCGGTTTTCATGAGTTTTACTGTATTAATTATAACAGGCTGTAAATATGAAGGACTTCTATATAGTCATTGCTGGACCTCTATTAAATAACACACGACAAAACTACCACAGTGTATAGAGTATCTAACACTTAATAGAAAGGTCACCAGTTCAAGAATGGACAGAAAACTGACCTACAGACTGGTATATAAATATTATAAAAACAGCCATCAAACAAAAGCGTAATTAAGCAACTATATAGTTAACTATATACAGTAAGACCTCACATAGCGACTACCTCAGTATTACGACCACTTTGTCATAACGACCACTTATTTTCGGACCGGCTTTTAATAACTCCCTTATTATTCAACTTGATCATAGTTGATTAATGTAACCTCATATTACGATCGATTTTCCTGGTCTCGGAGGTGATCTAATAATCGAGGTTTTACTGTACACGTGCAATATGTGTTCAGTGCAATATCTACGTATACAAACATCATGTAAACATAAAGACAAGAATGAGCATACTTGAGTTTGAAGCACACACCCGCGTACTCAAGACTTCAACACATGTTTGAAACAGCCCCGTATTTGTTTCTGTTCCGCCTAAGGAAGCGACGTACCAGTAGGGGATGGCTGTGGCAATTATGTCTAACAACAGAGCGCCGGCCAGGATACAAAGTCCGATCAAAAGTTGCGAATTCATCTTAATTCTGAAGTACAAAACAGATCAATTAATAAAGTAATTAAAATTTCACCTATCAATAAGAACCGGACATTGTTAAAACATTCTATGATCCACGAAATACTCTGATCAAATAATTTAGTGTCTGAAACAGTTCGTTAAGATCGAATACTAGTTGGTGTACATGACATGGTAAATATCACATGCGCTAAAAGTTCATGGTAAGAATAGAAAATATGAGTTGTTGTTGTTGTTGCTGCTGCTGCTGTATGTGGTGGTGATGGTGGTTGTGTTGCTGCCACCATTTCTTCTGTTGTTGTTATTGTTGTTGATAATGCTTCTGCTGTTATAGTTGGCGGCGATGGTGGTGCTTATTAAACATGTGTGTTGTTAAACATTATTATTTATAACTTTGAGGCGGGTATGGAATCGATTAGTTGATTTAAATTTCTGCCTTCTATACGTGCATTAGACATTTAAATCGTTAACATCATTGTTTTTGCCGCTCAGCATTTAAACTGCAGCATATTTCCTTTTTGGTACCAGGGTATTTTAATCATGAAATACACAAGAACAGTCAAACCTGTGTGTGCGGCCACCTCCGAGTAAAGACCATGCGCAAATAAAGGCCATTCTTTGAAAAACCGTCACCGATTATTTAGAACAAACCTACCTCCGAATAAAGGCCATCTGTCAATAAAGGCCACATTTCATCTTTCCCAAGCGTGGTCTTTGTTCACAGGTTTGACTGTACCTGCACACTTAAATTTTTCGTGTTTGTGCTAGATGGTGTTTCAAATTGGTGTTAGTTCGTATCATATAAATATAACCCAATCATTTCGGTTAGTGTAATTTTATCCCTCCCAGCCAATCCATAAAAATGTGAGGTATTTGTTTTGATGTTTCCACTCGGTATTTTCATTTCACCATCACTGATATAAATATGTACATAACTACTAGTCCATGACATACAGAAAGTAATAAATTACGAAAGTATAACCCACTACAAAATCGTAAGAAGCTACAATTATCAGTGACCAGACATGAAGTACAGTGTGTTAGAATACTAGGACTGTCTGTCAGTGACCAGACATGAAGTTCAGTGTGTAAGAATACTAGGACTGTCTGTCAGTGACCAGACATGAAGTACAGTGTGTTAGAATACTTGGACTGTCTGTCAGTGACCAGACATATAGTACAGTGTGTTAGAATACTAGGACTGTCTGTCAGTGACCAGACATGAAGTACAGTGTGTTAGAATACTTGGACTGTCTGTCAGTGACCAGACATGAAGTACAGTGTGTTAGAATACTAGGACTGTCTGTCAGTAACCAGACATGAAGTACAGTGTGTTAGAATACTTGGACTGTCTGTCAGTGACCAGACATGAAGTACAGTGTGTTAGAATACTAGGACTGTCTGTCAGTGACCAGACATGAAGTACAGTGTGTTAGAATACTAGGACTGTCTGTCAGTAACCAGACATGAAGTACAGTGTGTTAGAATACTAGGACTGTCTGTCAGTGACCAGACATGAAGTACAGTGTGTTAGAATACTTGGACTGTCTGTCAGTGACCAGACATGAAGTACAGTGTGTTAGAATACTTGGACTGTCTGTCAGTGACCAGACATATAGTACAGTGTGTTAGAATACTTGGACTGTCTGTCAGTGACCAGACATGAAGTACAGTGTGTTAGAATACTTGGACTGTCTGTCAGTGACCAGACATATAGTACAGTGTGTAAGAATACTAGGACTGTCTGTCAGTGACCAGACATGAAGTACAGTGTGTAAGAATACTAGGACTGTCTGTCAGTGACCAGACATATAGTACAGTGTGTTAGAATACTTGGACTGTCTGTCAGTGACCAGACATATAGTACAGTGTGTAAGAATACTAGGACTGTCTGTCAGTGACCAGACATATAGTACAGTGTGTTAGAATACTTGGACTGTCTGTCAGTGACCAGACATGAAGTACAGTGTGTTAGAATACTAGGACTGTCTGTCAGTGACCAGACATATAGTACAGTGTGTTAGAATACTAGGACTGTCTGTCAGTGACCAGACATGAAGTACAGTGTGTTAGAATACTTGGACTGTCTGTCAGTGACCAGACATATAGTACAGTGTGTAAGAATACTAGGACTGTCTGTCAGTGACCAGACATGAAGTACAGTGTGTTAGAATACTTGGACTGTCTGTCAGTGACCAGACATGAAGTACAGTGTGTTAGAATACTTGGACTGTCTGTCAGTGACCAGACATGAAGTACAGTGTGTTAGAATACTTGGACTGTCTGTCAGTGACCAGACATGAAGTACAGTGTGTTAGAATACTAGGACTGTCTGTCAGTGACCAGACATATAGTACAGTGTGTAAGAATACTAGGACTGTCTGTCAGTGACCAGACATATAGTACAGTGTGTTAGAATACTTGGACTGTCTGTCAGTGACCAGACATGAAGTACAGTGTGTTAGAATACTAGGACTGTCTGTCAGTGACCAGACATATAGTACAGTGTGTTAGAATACTAGGACTGTCTGTCAGTAACCAGACATGAAGTACAGTGTGTTAGAATACTTGGACTGTCTGTCAGTGACCAGACATGAAGTACAGTGTGTTAGAATACTAGGACTGTCTGTCAGTGACCAGACATGAAGTACAGTGTGTTAGAATACTAGGACTGTCTGTCAGTAACCAGACATGAAGTACAGTGTGTTAGAATACTAGGACTGTCTGTCAGTGACCAGACATGAAGTACAGTGTGTTAGAATACTTGGACTGTCTGTCAGTGACCAGACATGAAGTACAGTGTGTTAGAATACTTGGACTGTCTGTCAGTGACCAGACATATAGTACAGTGTGTTAGAATACTTGGACTGTCTGTCAGTGACCAGACATGAAGTACAGTGTGTTAGAATACTTGGACTGTCTGTCAGTGACCAGACATATAGTACAGTGTGTAAGAATACTAGGACTGTCTGTCAGTGACCAGACATGAAGTACAGTGTGTAAAAATACTAGGACTGTCTGTCAGTGACCAGACATATAGTACAGTGTGTTAGAATACTTGGACTGTCTGTCAGTGACCAGACATATAGTACAGTGTGTAAGAATACTAGGACTGTCTGTCAGTGACCAGACATATAGTACAGTGTGTTAGAATACTTGGACTGTCTGTCAGTGACCAGACATGAAGTACAGTGTGTTAGAATACTAGGACTGTCTGTCAGTGACCAGACATATAGTACAGTGTGTTAGAATACTAGGACTGTCTGTCAGTGACCAGACATGAAGTACAGTGTGTTAGAATACTTGGACTGTCTGTCAGTGACCAGACATATAGTACAGTGTGTAAGAATACTAGGACTGTCTGTCAGTGACCAGACATGAAGTACAGTGTGTTAGAATACTTGGACTGTCTGTCAGTGACCAGACATGAAGTACAGTGTGTTAGAATACTTGGACTGTCTGTCAGTGACCAGACATGAAGTACAGTGTGTTAGAATACTTGGACTGTCTGTCAGTGACCAGACATGAAGTACAGTGTGTTAGAATACTAGGACTGTCTGTCAGTGACCAGACATATAGTACAGTGTGTAAGAATACTAGGACTGTCTGTCAGTGACCAGACATATAGTACAGTGTGTTAGAATACTTGGACTGTCTGTCAGTGACCAGACATGAAGTACAGTGTGTTAGAATACTAGGACTGTCTGTCAGTGACCAGACATATAGTACAGTGTGTTAGAATACTAGGACTGTTTGTCAGTAACCAGACATGAAGTACAGTGTGTTAGAATACTTGGACTGTCTGTCAGTGACCAGACATGAAGTACAGTGTGTTAGAATACTAGGACTGTCTGTCAGTGACCAGACATGAAGTACAGTGTGTTAGAATACTAGGACTGTCTGTCAGTAACCAGACATGAAGTACAGTGTGTTAGAATACTAGGACTGTCTGTCAGTGACCAGACATGAAGTACAGTGTGTTAGAATACTTGGACTGTCTGTCAGTGACCAGACATGAAGTACAGTGTGTTAGAATACTTGGACTGTCTGTCAGTGACCAGACATATAGTACAGTGTGTTAGAATACTTGGACTGTCTGTCAGTGACCAGACATGAAGTACAGTGTGTTAGAATACTTGGACTGTCTGTCAGTGACCAGACATATAGTACAGTGTGTAAGAATACTAGGACTGTCTGTCAGTGACCAGACATGAAGTACAGTGTGTAAAAATACTAGGACTGTCTGTCAGTGACCAGACATATAGTACAGTGTGTTAGAATACTTGGACTGTCTGTCAGTGACCAGACATATAGTACAGTGTGTAAGAATACTAGGACTGTCTGTCAGTGACCAGACATATAGTACAGTGTGTTAGAATACTTGGACTGTCTGTCAGTGACCAGACATGAAGTACAGTGTGTTAGAATACTAGGACTGTCTGTCAGTGACCAGACATATAGTACAGTGTGTTAGAATACTAGGACTGTCTGTCAGTGACCAGACATGAAGTACAGTGTGTTAGAATACTTGGACTGTCTGTCAGTGACCAGACATATAGTACAGTGTGTAAGAATACTAGGACTGTCTGTCAGTGACCAGACATGAAGTACAGTGTGTTAGAATACTTGGACTGTCTGTCAGTGACCAGACATGAAGTACAGTGTGTTAGAATACTTGGACTGTCTGTCAGTGACCAGACATGAAGTACAGTGTGTTAGAATACTTGGACTGTCTGTCAGTGACCAGACATGAAGTACAGTGTGTTAGAATACTAGGACTGTCTGTCAGTGACCAGACATATAGTACAGTGTGTAAGAATACTAGGACTGTCTGTCAGTGACCAGACATATAGTACAGTGTGTTAGAATACTTGGACTGTCTGTCAGTGACCAGACATGAAGTACAGTGTGTTAGAATACTGTGGACTGTCTGTCAGGACTGTCTGTCAGTGACCAGACATGAAGTACAGTGTGTTAGAATACTTGGACTGTCTGTCAGTGACCAGACATGAAGTACAGTGTGTTAGAATACTAGGACTGTCTGTCAGTGACCAGACATGAAGTACAGTGTGTTAGAATACTTGGACTGTCTGTCAGTGACCAGACATGAAGTACAGTGTGTTAGAATACTTGGACTGTCTGTCAGTGACCAGACATGAAGTACAGTGTGTTAGAATACTTGGACTGTCTGTCAGTGACCAGACATGAAGTACAGTGTGTTAGAATACTAGGACTGTCTGTCAGTGACCAGACATATAGTACAGTGTGTTAGAATACTTGGACTGACCATCAGACATTCCCTTAACTTTATTTCATAATCTGCAATATCAATATTCCTGTGTACATGTCTAATGTGTATCATCCCTGATTAATATAAAAGACTAACAAATTTAGAGGAGAGTTGAGGACTATTATCACGTACAAGTTATTATTACGTTTATTCTCCCTTCCCAACAAATGTTCTAGATTCGATGAAAACAAACTACTGTATTGATGTCACGTGACATATTAGTGCTTGATAAGGTAAGATGATCTGCACAGACCAACTTTGAAATACATCTAGTTACTGAACTTGTTTAATGGGTCCATTATTACAAGGTGCTACACTGTATACAACCATAATGTCTGAAATTATTATCTCAAAACGGGCGAACAGATTTTGGAAATGTTTGTAATTTTTATAGGTTTCTTACATGGAAAATGACCAACCGTGAGAATTTTTAAAAGCAATGACAATCCTTTGAGTTATTGTCCCTTTAAATTTGCATTGAAGTCAATGGAAGTAGACAATTTTTCATAATTTAAAGGAAAAAGAAGATACAATGCAATGAAAACTTACTGTAAAAAGATACAAAAACACAGTTTAGGTTTATATTTTTCTAATATTAATATATAAGCGTAGCCTTGTAGCTATGGATGTAATACTTTAATGCACATTGCATCTATAAATTTTGTGAAACCCACACATAATGATTTTCTATTAATCGCAGTGTTTAAATCAAACTAAATGTTTATTCACTTGATGCAAGAACTGAACCACCAAACGCACTGTTTGAAGTTTTTACATCAATATTGCTTCCAGCAGGTATAACGATGTGAAGCGGTTGATAAAATCATGTGATGATTTATAGACCAAACCTGACTAAACAGTAATTGTTTGTTTTTGAAACTTAAAAATCTGTGGAACTTAGTTTTTCTTCCTGTTGCGCCAAAAATACGTAAAACAAATTTGAATCCTCAAATTGACGCCCCGTATGGTTTAACCGGAAGTAACAACACATCTATTTTTAGATACTGAACAGAATGTATTCAAAGAGTTTTTCAAGGAAAACATTTCTGTAAATTACATCAAATTCTATCAAATTAAGGACTGCTTCTTCAGTAAATATGGTGCATCAGGTGGAGACGCGGAAATAAACAATTTGTACAGAAACGTTTCTGTACTTTTGATACGTTTACCCCACCCATCATGTGAAACTGATTTAGATTAAACAGTAAATTAATACAATTAGTATTGTGATAAGACTTTAAAGTTTAGACTTGTGTGAAGATATTTTAAATTTATTCACACTCGGGTAATTTCAACGATAATTCTGTATGAAAGATGGACTCCAACTCCGGCGTCATGGCTCACTTGTCACGTTTCGTCTTCGTAACTTTAGTGATACATATTTCCGATTTCAACCAATTTTATTTACTTATACCCACATCCTTGTCTGAAATGTGCGTTTTGTAATGGTAAGTTGAGCCAGTTATTCATACATTGCACATAATTTCCGGTTTTCTGAGGTCACGAAATTCTATATTTCAAGTTGATAACCGCTTTGACGTTCAATTTGTTTATCAACTGAACTTACATGTTGTCTCCAGATTTTTTTAAAGATTGTTGGTGCTAGTTATGTATGTTGTATAATAGTAATAGTAATAGTAATAGTAGACTTTGAGACACGATAGGTAAAATACCACACTTATACGGTAGATAATACATAAACGGTGTTGGTCACAGACTTAGCGGTTTTAAATGCATTAGGCGCAGCTGTAGAATTGACGCAAACATCTTTTTTTAGCATCACTAAGCAGCAATAAAAATAAAATGGACTTTGGTCACGCTAGAAAATAACTCAGTCTTTGGTGCTTACGTGGGCGTCTTTTAAATATTACAAAGATGCGGTACAAGCCTGCAATGTTAGCAATCAACGCATTGACACAAGTTTTTTTAAGGAGCTCAAACGAACGCTTCCAAAAGCATCACTCAGAATGTTAAATAAATAAACGATCAAACATGTAATAAGTTGCTTAATGAAGAAGACAGTTTGTATGTGTGAACATTATTGACATTGTGTATTGACGATATATTCAAGTTGTGCAACATCTGGGTATCTTGTTTAAGTATCAAAGCACAGCTTGTGTCTGATTACAGACATTAGGTTGTATTTATCTGCGATTTATGAAAAGTCGTTCTTACAAAATAAATAACGTACCTTGAGGATTATTTGTCTATTTATAAGCTATTAAACGGAATTCGACTATAATTGTTGATGAAAGAAATATGGCTTCGTATTTGTTGTTTCACAGACTATACCGTTTATCTTAGTTTAGGCTGAATTTAAAAAACTGGTCAATAGCATAATGCATACACAATTCAATTTAATGGCTGAAAAGTATCCCTAATTAATCGATAAAATGAAGATTTTCCGCTTTACCAATAAAATGTAACAGTTTTTGTGTTTAAAGATAATCATGATAATGTTCATGAGACCACACCCTGTTGATTTTCAAGAGATGTCTGGAAATATTTGATTGATATTTTTGGCTTTAATTCACTCCTAAACGAGAATAACGACTAATATGTAAAAAAAAAACTCCTTGATGAAATAATTAGAAGCAAATCTAAAAAAAAACGATAAAAATTCAAATGATACCCTGTTTAAAAAATCTTAATTTTAAAGAAGATGACGGCTTTCTGATAATTTTGCGTACCTTTTTGGACCGGTCAAGTTGCCAAGCAAAAAGGACAACGTTTTTCTTTGATTTTGCTAAAATCAATAAATAAAGAGTATCAGTCATTTTACTAAACAGAGTTTGAAGATGAATGACTGTTTCCCCCGTGATAGGTACAACCATTTTACAATAAAGCATTGTATAAAGACATAAAATGAAATCATTTGCGTCCTAAAAACAACCGTAGAAACGTCTTGCAATGAAAACAATGTAATGATTGATAAAATATCTACTTACCAACGTAAAAGTCCACACAGACACAAAAAACAGGGATGTTTCACAACGCAAGCTCGCAAACACAGTGGGTTGATTTTACAGCTCGCCCAGCTACCAAGCTGACTATACATCGTTTCGCTCCGATACACTTAGAAGTTCATTACAACAGGTACAGGAGAAGGTTTGCAAACTTGAGAGTTTGAAATAACTTAGGGGTAGCATTAACCTTGGTAGTAAACAAACCCATCCTTCGATTTATGGCATTACAAATACTGCATTCATTCTGACGCCAGACCGCCGATCCCTCAGGCCGTCTGTTCGTCTTTCCGTCTGTCATATGCGTTTAGTTTCTGTAAAACTTCTAGACAGATTTGATTAAATGTTTCCTAATCAAGGTGCACAAAATGAATTGATATAATTGCTATTAAATAATGTTAATGAATAATAAATAATAATAATAATATTAACACTTACACAATGTGATAAAAGTTAATGCAGAAACGTGGAATGATAATATAAAAAGTAACGAAAAGACGTTTGTTTTAAAATGCATGAAAGCTTTATCCTGAACATTCTTTTCAGTTATTCGTAAATTTGGAAAAACAACAGTCATAACGCGCCCGAATTATTTTGATAAATTTAGTCATTTATATCAACTAAGTTACGGTTATGGAAAACGAGGCTGATAGCAGGACTGTGGAATGAAATCACTCATGATTTGATAAACACAGGTAAAGAGTGTGTAACTTGATCACTAGTTTAATGATGAAAACTGGGTTGACAGTCTGACCGAACGCGGAGGTTACCTGAACGGTAGATATTATTGACCTTCCTAAATTGATCAGTCTCTCGCTTGAAGGAGCATAGTGTATTGAGAATCAAGCGCATTAATGCCGGTTTGTACTCCTTTCAACGCAGAGCTGTCACGTCAACAATACTATACCATTTTTTATTAAAATGATATGTTTGCAATTCAGTTTCGGGCGTCTTTTATAAATGTTATTTTTATCTCATGTCCGTATGAAAATGTAGTATATGCATAACTGTAGAATTCAAACCTTATAATACCATACATCAGCTTCATAACTTAAGCCTTAAGATACAATATTTAATATGTATCTGCGAAATCAGATGACAGTAAGTGTTGAAGCTAAATCAACTCCGCATTTCTATCCTTTATATATCTCCATATTGCTTATACATGTATATTTCATATCAAATTAAATGGATTTTCTCTGAAAGTACACGTTGCTACATTTAACGGCAGAAGATTTTGCGACATTTAGCCGCGGTTGCGGGGGTTAGGGTAACATTTCATGGTAAATGCGATATTTCACGACAACATCTAGTGGTGTAACAACGTTCACGGAGGTCACGGACTCGTGTCCTCTCATTAAATAGTTCCAGTTTCGTTTTATACGCATATACTTTAGCAAAGACATTTAAACAGTTTAAAACATTAAATTATTACCATCCAGTATTCATTAAAAATATAATATAGTGCGCCAAAGCAACACCCTTTAGGAGAAGCAAAATTATGTTGTTTCTGAGAGGTTGTTGATCTAGAGAGGCTAAATTTATAATTGAATTGTACAGCGGGAAAAAAATCATGCTGTTGTGACGGGAGGTTGTTGTTCAAAAGAGGGCCGCTCTGGATAGGTTGCACTGTATTCTGTCACTTGTTAACAATACAATACTTGCAGCGTTGAAACCGATACCATTAGTATTGTATTTTATTAAAAGTTATCTGTTGTGTTTATTTAATACTATGCTGCTCCGAGTGTTTGGTTTAAAGAAAATACTGTTCTGAATGTGTAGAGGTTTCTACTAGTTTCCTTCTATTTCTGTACCGATTGAAATCACCCTTAACACGATGATAAAGGACATTCGTACATCTTTGTGGAAGCCCTTACAAAATATGAATTAGATAGATCTGCCCTAGCTAGCTGTCCACACCAGCGCCGATCATATAATGTACAGTAAAGCCTGTGAACAAAGCCTTCCTTGGGAAAGACAAAATGTGGTCTTTACTGACGATGGCCTTTATTCCGAGGTAAATTTGTTCTAAATTTTCAGTAACGGTTTTTCAAATATTGGCTTTTATTCACAGCATGGTGCTTATTCGGAGGTGGCTGCAAAAAGAGGTTTAGCTGTATATGTATATTCAAGGAATATGCAATCTTCATAATAAAACTATTTTATTCTTGTTATCAATATTTTTACACCGAAATAAAATCGTATATAATTATATTCACGAACATTTATTTTGAAATCATCCATGTTAAGCAAGTTATTCAAGAGTGAAATTCAAGCTGTACAAAATACGATAAGATGCGTATCATGTTTGCACAGTGCAGAAATAAGTATGTATGGTATATTAATATGCAGTGTGTGCGACTGTAAAAGTCACAGTAGTCTAGGCGGGCACTGATATTTTAAAATGACATCAATCATTTACACCCAGATTTCGTTCCGCTGTTTGAATCCCACGGATGGTTAGATACGGTGGTGACAACACACATACAAGTACATTATCCATTTACGGCCTTGGATGTTGTTTTGAATGTGAGATCATTTGAACAATCTAGTCTATATTTCTGCGTCAGTTTATCACTCCACCCGTCTGTCCGCTCGGATACGTGCGTTACAGTGAGGGGGCGTTACAGTGTGCATGCGTTGCAGTGAGGTGGCGTAGCAGTGAGGTGGCATTACAGTGTGCATGCGTTGCAGTGAGGGGGGGGCGTTACAGTGTGCATGCGTTGCAGTGAGGAGGCGGTACAACGAGGGAGCGTTACAGTGTGCATGCGTTGCAGAGAGGGGGGGCGTTACAGCGTGCATGCGTTGCAGTGATGGGGGCGTTACAGCGTGCATGCGTTGCAGTGATGGGGGCGTTACAGCGTGCATGCGTTGCAGTGATGGGGGCGTTACAGCGTGCATGCGTTGCAGTGAGGGGGGCGTTACAGCGTGCATGCGTTGCAGTGAGGGGGCGTTACAGTGTGCCTGCGTTGCAGTGATGGGGGCGTTACAGCGTGCATGCGTTGCAGTGATGGGGGCGTTACAGCGTGCATGCGTTGCAGTGATGGGGGCGTTACAGCGTGCATGCGTTGCAGTGAGGGGGGGGGGCGTTACAGTGTGCATGCGTTGCAGTGATGGGGGCGTTACAGCGTGCATGCGTTGCAGTGAGGGGGGCGTTACAGCGTGCATGCGTTGCAGTGAGGGGGCGTTACAGTGAGATTGGGATTCTGAGTTGCCTTACAATACTGACATTTTCCCTCGTAACGAAATGTGAGACAACATCTACTATGGTTTTACATAAAGTAACCATTATCTAACCTATAACTCGACTGGGCTTTGAATCCGTGATCCATCAATACAAAACCATGTATGTCATCGTAAAGACACCCGAGTATTTTCTATTTGCAATAGGTATGCAATGCTTTTCAAACTGTACGTTAAGATTGCCAGTCGTTTGTTTACAAAGGTGGTGTTTATACAATTTGCCTAATTTTTAAGTTTTAAAAGTGCAGTTTTTGCTCAAATAAGACTAAGAAACAAAACCTTTTGGATTGACTTTACGATTATTTATATCGTAAGATATGTCCTTCATTTTAGCACCTTTGATTGTATCATTGTCCTCTACAATTAGCGTTAATCAAATCGCTTCACGATTGTTGAACAGTTTTTATGTTCCTGCTTGATACCATTACGGTTATTTGGTTGTATAAAGTTTGATTACAACTCGCAGATCGTGTTTCAAATTGTGAACGGCGAACTGCACTCCAATATTTTACAACCATGTTATTTTAACATCGCCATGAAATCAAGTACTATAGATGACAGTGATAATTTATTCAAGTTCAACAGGTCACACTTGACAATAATGATTTAAAGAATTGAATATAAAGAGATATGTACTACATTTGTACAGTTATGTAACTGCCTTAGGAGAATAAATTTAGGGATATCCCAGTCCACATTACGTCACATTACTGTCCACAGCAACTAATTTTTATCAGGACTGTGAGGCTGACTAAGTTAGTGGATGTAAAAGTTGATATCTTTTTAAAATGACTACGTACTCCATTCACCTTGTTTTTAATACAAGGTTTATTTCAGGTAAAGAAGTTAATCTATCTAGACACGTTTTACGCTCGATTTGTCGCGTAAGACATGAAAATCATTCATGTGAAATACATGTACTATATTCTACAGCGGCTTGATTGTAGATTGTTGTTTCGAAATATGAGTAAAGCGTGAAGAAACAGATATTCATTTTGAAAAAAAAAAGTATTCTTGGATGTGTCATAGTGTCTAAACACGGCCTCGGCAATTGTATGAAAAATATAAACTAACCTGAGAATTCTAAACTACAGTGCGAAATGATAAACGCGTATTAAATACAGACCTAACATGTCAAGTCACAAATTTATCATAACCTGTATCACTTACAGTGATATACATTGTCGTTTTCATTGAACTAAACACATATGTGCACAAATGTTCACGTGACTCATTTACAGCTATTTTTATGGTGAATGAAGCTGTTTGAAAATTTCCGATAATGTTTGTCTTTAAAGTTACCGGTTTCATGTTTTATTGATAAAATATGTTGTTAGACAACATACCGGCGAAAAAAAGCCCACACTTTGAAGAACGGCTGTACCATGTCACTTAATCGACACGCAGGACTGAATACTCCTTTAAATAATGTCCAACTGTGTTTGAAGGTCATATTTTGTCGTGTTTGGTCACAGCTGTGACAGTATAAAGGCCTGACTAAACTAATATTTTTTCTGGATATTAACGCCGCATTTTTAAGATAAAATGTGGCCTTTATTTGGCGGTCAGTATGTTGCATATGATCAGTGATGGTTTTCCAAAGAATGTCTGTTCTACAAGTCTACATGTCTTGTTATACAAGGCAACTGGTTCACCTAACCAGTCTTCCTGGACTGTATATTAACCAGTACTAACTTACCCTTCCACAAGGAGCCGGCAACTTCTCCACATATGGAAGAAAATCAACACTTTTGTCAATTTACATAGAAGGGTATGCCCTGCCGTGACCTGGATTCGAACCCGGATCTCCGGGTTACAAGTCCAGCGATGGCAATGATAAACTCATTCTGACAGTATAATCGACCTGAATATGTCCATATACATTGAAATACATTAAGAATAAAATTGAGGTTTGAGGTCTGGTACTAATCTCAAGTTTAATAACCTCGGAGAATGCATGTATGTAACACACATGTTTTGAGACTGTTCATATGAACACGTGTCACCATCAGTCTGACGTTGAGTCGTGGAATATTATGAACTAAAGATCGTACTGAGTAAAGCTATAACTAGGATACTAGTAGCATACCCCTCCTTCCTGTTAAACAGTAAAATCAGCGTCTTGGTTTTTATGAAATCTTTTCACAAATATTTTTGATCACGTTATGCTCTGGTTGCTGTGGGGAAAACTAATTAAATAGTTTTCGATATAGTTACGAGTTTTATGTAAATTTGCTCAAAAGTATGTTTTGTAATTGCATACCAGCATTCACAACGATTCATATTTCACGTTTTTTTTGTATGAAAAATTTGACTAGCGAAGATATTGTATTTCAAGTATACAAAAAGATGCAGCTAGATCGGTCAAATCTGTTTACAGTAAACCCTCGATAATGAGACCACTTTCATGTCACGTGACAGATTCCGTCTGTCAGACTTCAGTGATTATTTTCATTGTGACTACACATGACAGGGAATGACTCGAGTATGTTTGGGCAAATGAACTTTGCAACCAACTCAATCGAGACAAGACAATTTTACATATGAGGAAGCTGTACAGCCAGCGTACGGAAAGCCGGCGGTTTTTTCCAGCCAGCGTACGGAAAGCCGGCGGTTCTTTCCAGATAGCGTACGGAAAGCCGGCGGTTCTTTCCAGCCAGCGTACGGAAAGCCGGCGGTTTTTTTCCAGCCAGCGTACGGAAAGCCGGCGGTTCTTTCCAGGTAGTGTACGGAAAGCCGGCGGTTCTTTCCAGCCAGCGTACGGAAAGCCGGCGGTTCTTTCCAGATAGCGTACGGAAAGCCGGCGGTTCTTTCCAGATAGCGTACGGAAAGCCGGCGGTTCTTTCCGGGAAAGCTGGAAAAGTCGCCGAAATACCCTGGCTGTTGGTGCTACGTTCAATCCCAGTGAAAAAAAGTGAACAACCAAAGGAGAGTTGATGACATGAAATATGTACTTAGATCTGCTAACATAATGCAGCCAAGTCGAAGGTTTTATAAAATAGTTAGAATCCGACATTGTCATGGGACAATTATTATTACTATTAGACACGAACAAGACATACATGTAAATTATTCAGGAGTTAGTAACTCCTCCCAAACAATGACATATGTTTCAGCACTTTTTAAATTACGTATACGTTTTTCTGTAATTACAATGGCCGGGATCTTCAAATATCTTCAGGGATGTCTAAGAGCATGTGTTCCTTTTTTTACTGGTGACATGAAAGCAAATAAACAAGCAATACTTTTAGAAACTTTGATATGAGGATTTATTCCCACAGAAAATACCTTGTAAACACAAGTATGTGCATTGTGCGATGAATGTTTTAACTGCTTTAAAACCTTGTCATCTCAAGGAGTCACCGGAAAGGACTTGCCTTTTTAAAGCTGTTAAGTATATTTTGCATGCAACTGATGATGGCCGGAAATATTATGCTCTGATTTGTATGCATTTATTTAACAGCTACTGTGTGTATAGAAATGTTAGCATAAACGTTGTTTAAATATACTCACGACTGCTAATGAAGGGGTCTGTGCAAAAAGGTATTTGACTCTTTATTTGGCTAAATGGAGATAGACCCTTCTTGCACTCACCCCCTGAATTAAAAAAATATTAACTATTACCGACAATGATTTATTTATGTGAGACTCATACATGAATAAGCAAAACTGGTTCAAGGACACATGGATGAATGTTATAAATGTTAAATGTTGACAAAAAAAGACAAAGATTAGATATTCATTTCAAACATTAGAACGTTAAGAGAAAAAAATTGTCCACAAAACAGCTCCTTAGATAAAGATCATGTTTGAATAAATATTATCACCTATAAGATGTTAGTTGAATGAGGCAACGCTTCAACATCTGGTTCATTAATGCAGGTATATTTGTACATGGAACCACAGCAAAACGTCGACTTTGAGACCACCTTCGGGACCCGAAAAATCATTTGTAATAATGAGGTGGTCTCATTAACAAGTTGAATTATAGGGGAGTTATTGAAAGCCGGTCCCAAAACAAGTGGTTGGTATAATAAGGTAGTGGTAATATTGAGTTCGTCGCTATTTGAGGTTTTACTGTAAGTGTAAATTGGCAGGTAAACAAAACATTGAAAAATCATCTGGGAATGTTAAATTCTGACCAAAATAAATGAAAAACAACCATTCTGTTTGATCTTTCAAATATGTAATGGGCCTCAATGAAGAGCTTTTTCTTACTTAAAAATGTGTTGTTTTTATCACATACAAAACACTGACAGTTGATGAAAATTATCTAATGGATGTGAGTGTCATAGGAAATTCATATAGTAGGTAGATCTGTTAGTAGTTATATCATTAGTAAAGTATCATCAATGAATCACATTAATCAGGACCGATAACCAATGATCCACTTTTATTTCAATTAACCCTTATTAGCAAATTTCACAACAACATAAATTTCATATACACTTGACTAATCTGCACGAGATTTTTTTACCGCCACGCCACTCCCAAAGTCGCTTTAGTTAGATGCAGACGTTTTTGTAGGTTTTTCTGATAGGAACCTGCAGGCCGAATTTATATGTTTAAAAAGTAAAACCAGTAATCAACCAGTTTAAACTCGTTTGTACTGTATAATAAACTCACGTTCCCTGCTCTGGTAGTGAGCACCGGTGACATGAGTCATGCGATGAGGCTTGATTGAACTAACCTTGATAAATGACTTCAGCGTTTTTACCTGTTATTGAAATATTGTGTTCATTAGAACGTCCAATCCAAACCAGTATTGGTTGTTTAGCGTAGTGCAAATTTTAAAAGGTTGTACATTCTTTTCTGTCCATCAAATTAGTGTACAGATTAAAAAATATGAGAGCAGCAATATTCACAAGTAGTCAGCAGTTTCATATTTTAAGTACAAAAATGAAAAATAAAAAGTCTGATTATGTTGCAGTTATAAACTAATGATAAAATAGTAAAATGTTAACTCTGAATGATTTTTGTAGTCGGATGTATGATCATAAGAGTTTTAAATTTCTCAATAATATAACATGTAAAAAATTTTCTTGAACAAAATGAACGACCCTCGTATAATCTCAACACTGCGTTATGCACTCAATAAAGTATGATGCATGTGTGTTCATTAAGGTCTGTTCACAAAGTAAATAAAATGGAACAATGTAAAACAAATTGAGCAGAATTCAATAAAACTTCACTATCTGCTTGATAAAACTGCACTATGTAGATGTGGCGTTGACAAACATGTCTGGTATTTGGTCAAGATCAAACATGCTTGATCCCCAAGTATTTATTGCCAATGTCAAGGTTAAGACAGCGATCACATTCATAGGAAGGCCAGCCAATGCCTGAAAGAAATACAAAGCATCAACAACATTGCGGATAAAAGAGAAACATGACTTGGTTAATTAAAGGTGTTACTGAGTTTTTTTTCAAATGTAATTACTCATTTTGAAATAGAAATAAATGAGGTTGTGTGTTTTATTGCCATACAGGAGGTGAACTCGTGTTAGAGTATGTTTTATAAAAACTGAGGAATTCTAAAGTAAAGCAATAAAATCCGTTCACCAATTATTTCCATACTTACCATGTCCGGAATGGATAAATATCCAGTAGAAAACACGATAGCATTCGGTGGTGTTGCTACTGGTAACATGAAGGCAAAGGAGCAAGCAACTGTAGCAGCCATCATTAGAAAGAGTGGATGTATCCCTAGAGTGATTCCCTATAAACACAAGTGTAAACAATACACTAGAAGAGTTACAAATGACTCCACAAACAGATGATAATGATACATGAGACTTATATAGCTGAAAATAATGGAACTATATGAAATGCTTCAAAATTAGAACACACGAATTACACTGCAATTGTAATGAATGTATGTTTATATAATTATGCAATGAAACTGTGTTCTGTACAAAATGTGTTACGTAAAAATCATTTGTATCTTTTCTTATATCTGTCTGACACACAAAGACGAACAGAAACACAATCTCAGTGGTAAACAGTAAATATTTTATTTAAATACATATCAGTCATACTTATCTCCCTTGGAATAACAAGAAAACTGTTTTGTCAACACAAGTGGTGGACATGTTGTTAATGTCACATTGTGGTTATACTCAAGAACAAGTACTATTTACGATAAAGACAATGTAGTTGAATGTGGAGATTATTGCTGTGTTGTTTGTGAAGTTATTGGTGAATATTTTGCCAGAATTAAAGGAAAAGAATTACCAATGATTCAAGTATGGGCATAAGTAGCGTTGCTGTTGCTGTGTTACTTGTCACTTCTGTTGCCCCAGCAACAATCAAAGAAATAATCAGATTAAGGACCCAGTCATCTTGATCTTGGAACACTTTGAGTTCATTTCCAACCCAAGCCGACAATCCGGAGTCCTGAAAGAATGTAAAAAAATGGAGGAAATTATTGTCATGTTCTTGGGCACCAGTCTTACTTCAAGGTATTTGACCGTACATTTATATTTGATTTGAAAAGCTCTATTTGTATAAAAAAAAACAGTTCATTCAGTTAATCACTCAACAAACAAGCACCAACAATAAGGGACTAAACAGGCATTTGCCTAACAATCATTAGATATGACAATCCTATGTATATACCACTAATAATGTGGCTACATACCTTGCTAGCTTTAGCCAAAGCAAATCCACCACCTAACAAGATAATGACACCCCAGGGTAACTTCTGAGACACAACTTGCCAGTTTAATATAGGTGTGTATTTAGGTTTACCTAAAAACAGTTTTAAGGCATTTGTTTATACTAATTTATTTTGGCTCAAGTGCGAAACAAGCAATTTTGATTATATTAATCATGCTCGAGTCTGCTTCCTGGACACTACACCAGTACTACGTCCGAAAAATGGGATTGTCAAGTTCATGAACGAAATCCATCAAAGCACGGATTCAAACTCAGGACCTTCAGATCAGAGGTCGGATGCTCAACCTCTAGACCACAATTCCTTTTAAGGCGTTAGTTTGGTGTATATAAAACAAACAGGACTCCAAATTTTTTTAAATTTATTATAAAACAATAGAATATTAATGGGTGTATGAAAAAAATGTCAGTAACATTTTAGCTTGCGGTTCAAATATTCAGTTGCATGTACGTGATACAAGAGACCACTTTCTACCTGTGCTTACCGCGTTTCTGTACTGACAACCAAACCAAAAAGACTCAGACAAATTTCACAAAAGCACACATACACAGACTAATCAAACAACATTAAAGTGTATCTTTTGGGGTTACCAACAGTAATACTGCTTCATGTAGACAAAGGAAAATGAAGGTCTTGACCAAAAAGTTATGAAATTTTCTACAACATTGATACATACATGAAAACCAATTCAGTTGCGAATATGTCAGCAATTATTGTAACTTAATGATTTGACTTGTGCTGAATAAAGCAGATCCAGTGTCCATATATAATATGTATGATATATTCTAAAGTAAGAAATATCCTTGAATCAAAATCTTAACCACAATGTTTATAAGTGTATATAATTACAATATTGTACTACCTTCTTCATACCAACAGAATATTTGTGGAACTTCTTTCGGTAAGATAAACAACATCACACTCAACAAAATACACGCCGTGGAGTCAGAAACGTGTCTAGATAAAACACAGGGTGAAAATATTTAGTGTCCTGTGACTGCATTCAGAATTGCGCGTTTCCATGAATTCGCGACGTATGTCAAGTACATTCAATCTATTACGTAATGTAACATTTTTGGATTGTTGCTAATTTGCACATTTGCGGCCCTCTCTTGAGCCCTTCACCAACAGCTTGATTTTCCCCTCTGTACGATTTAACTATTAATTTAAACTTTCTAGAGCAACATCCTTTCAACAACAACAACATAATTTTGCTTCTCCCAAGGAGTGTTGCTTTGGAGTGGTTTCACTGCACTTATTTATTAGTACATGTATTTATTTGGTGATACTTTTCAAGACAACAAGACAATGGAATAAGTATACACAAGGCAAGGCTTTAATGATAAACTTACTTTGGTTTAAGTCCCGATGAATCACCCCACCCGTCAATGTTTGGTGGTGCACGGAACAGCCACAAGAAGACCAGAAGAGTGAACACAAACAAAACTTGGATTTCTGCCATACTGAAAACAATCAATAAACAAGCAAAGATATAATACCAGGGGCTGATACAGGATTTTCAGTTAGGGTGGGGTATAAATCTAGATGTTGATGTAGATTATGGACACAATAAGCACATAATTGACGTTATGCTTGCCAGATTTTAATGGGGACACAAGCCGGATCTGCCCCTCTCCCCTAAATCCGCGCTTGAATTCAGAGGTATTTGTGGAACAGTAATATCAATATCTTTTAATGATGTTCGGGGCATAGGCACAACTAGCAAAAGTTAATGTGGACGCTATAGGATTCTGTGTTAGAGTCTTCAGTTTTGTAATTACGTATTGTTCTCTCACCTGATTCTACCCAACTTCTGGAATTGTTCTTTGATCGTCTCATTGATTCCTCTCTTTTGAGATTCATCGATCTTTTTACAACAACTGAAAGACATGGATTCTTTATATACTTATACAAAATTATGATGATAAAAGGGATCTTTTTAAATAATCATCATTCATATATTTCATTGCGTTCCTTGTTTGTACTAACACATACAACCATTTAAATATTTACAATAATCAGAATAATGATTTAAGGTTTTGACTAATTAGAGCACTTTGTTGGTATAAGATTTGATTCAATAACAAAGCTTCCTACATTTAGAATATTGGTTCCAACTGAATGTACACAATAATTCTGTGACTTTATAACCTAAACTTATCAAAAATGATCAAAAATCAAAAGAGAGACAAGAGTTCTATTATCCGCCAGTGAGGTACTCTACATTAATATTTAATTAATATAACAACACACAGACCAAATGATTCACAATCTGAGTGCATTTAGAAACGAATTCTAAGAAGTCATTTATCCGATTATAGATTAAATCTTAATAATGAAAATACTTATTCATCGAAAATAATCCATGCTCAAAATCATCAAAGAAAAATACTCATGATCTCACCCGCATCTTAAGAAAACTATTACAAGCCAGCACCATCCTAGAATAACACAAATAAAGGACAGGGGGAATGCAAAGCCCATCCACTTGGCAAATGATATCGGCGATTCCCCGTTGCTGCCATAATCTTCATATAATCTGTAAGTATTTATTATTTGTATATAATTAATGCAATTTTCTTTACAATTGAGTATAATTTCACACTGTACTAATGTTCTTCACCCAAGGTGCAGAATGGACTTTTTAAGCTTTTGTATTTATATGAACCAATAGAGAACATTGTGTTGTCTATTTGCCATGCTTTAAATGCTATAATTATTGTGTTCAAAGTCTGAAATTTAAAGAGCTCTAAAGTTATGAAACAATAATGATCATTGAATTAGTTTACTCTGAAGATACGGTAACTTACTTGTCCGCCCGATCCTTAAGAACAAGATTTGGTGGGGTTCCCGTCAATGTAGCAATACCTCCAATGTTTGCACCATACGCAACGGCTAGAGCAAAACCTTTGGCAAGACGTCTCATTTCTGGAGAATCCCCATAGTTTGTAGGGTCTTCTTCATCCACCTTATCTGGGTTTACTGTGTATTTACTAGCACTGTTCATGCTGAAAGATAGCACAAGAGCATCCAATGATAATTTTATCGGCCATTTTGTCTAGAACTTATTGATTTTAGTAGAATGAAACATTATATTGGACAGACTTTCAAACAATATTTACAGTGTTTTGTGCCAGCCGTAAAATTCTCAACAAATTGTTCTGTCCTCACAACGCCTGCATCTGGTTATAAATACACACCTGTATGAATGGTTTTGGTGGGTCATCTGAGTTTATAAAATTGCGGATTGTATTTTTCAAAATATAAATCAATAACAAAGTCATTTAATTCTTTGCATACAGTTGTTTATAATTACGTGTCAAGCAACATGTTTGTCCTGTTTTTAATCAAAGGGTAAATGACAATCATTACACACCAAAACATCTGTCTACGAACTTTTCTACGGTCTTGTTTATTGCTCACATTAACACAAATGTCGTAACTGTAGCATGTAACCACACAGGGTCCAGGCAGTTATAAAATAACAGTATATGATATACCAGTTAGTAATGCATTTTACATAATTTGTGTTTCTACACATAAATATGCAGTTCTTTGTAAGGCTTTGTAATGGCCCTTCCATATTCATTTATGAAATAGGCCAACCGGAAAGCCGAATAAGTAAGGCTAACTGTATTCTCTCTGGAATTTGGTTTACTGTATTTGACTGGCATTATCTGAATCAGTTATGTTTATTTTAGAGAAATCTGCATTTACATGTATTGTACATAACTATCCTAACTGAGTCCCTTAAATGACAGAAATTATGTCTTTTTATAGTTGGAAATTGGGAAATCACACTTTATGCAGGTATATGTTGATCAATGTCAATCTGTACCTTAAAAGACTTACCTCTCGTCTGACGTGTAAGCTTTGTTGACTTGACCTTCTATAGTCTGTTTCTCATTTTCATTCTGTATGGAATCCATTTCGACATTGTTAACTTCGCTTGCCCCTAAACACGAAATTAGCAGTTCAACTTTACCCGTGGTACAAAATAAATCAAAAATAGTGTCAATAGAATGCGATTTTCATATAAATACAATGAAAAAAGCCTTTGTTTTATTGTATACAGATTAAAAATTATCAGAGGACTAATTATGACCACTTGGACAGTTTCAATAGTTGGGTGTGTGTGTTTATTTTACATTGAGTAAACACAAAAAATCAGACCCAGTGAATTTCTTACTAGTATTAAATATCTATAAAAAGTTCAACCGACATTGTTAAAAATTAGAATAGATCTCGTTCATGTGTTTGTATGTAATACTTTAAAACAAAGAGCTCAGGTGGAAGTCAACTTTGTTATGACCTTTAAAAGCATAGTAGTAAAATAAAATTCGTGCTCGAAGCGTAAAAGGGGCAAGTTGAGGTATTAAAAACAAGTTCACAATTTGACCCTAACCAAGTTTTAGATCAAGAAGATCAATTACCGTGTCATTAAAAGTTACGAAGCAGGATAACATGTGATAACAAGTCCCACTGCAAATCACGTGATTTTACATGAAGAACATGAACAATTAAAAACACACAAAAATAATTGAGTAATCTTAAACATAAACAGTTTGTAAATAAACAGTTAAAATGAAACTGGGTAGAGATTGAAACAAAGCCATACAAATTAAGAATGCTTTTCAAGCTCGTATACAGTAAAACCTCAATTTACAACCACCTCAATGTAACGACTAGCTAATTACAACAACCACTATATTTTGGACAAGTTTTCTATATTTTTCCATATTTGAACTTGATAATGAGACCACCTCAATATTAAGACCACTTTTTTTGGTCCAAATACTAGTCTTAATATCGAGATTTTAATGTATTGTTCCAAACGTTAAAGTCATGCTTTGAGTATGTTCATATGGATTAGTAAGGTAATTAGATTAACACAAAGCGAAAACAAACAAAACAGGTTTTTACACATGATTCTTACTTCTTTCTGAAAAGATAAGGTAATATCAGTAAACGCTGTTTATCTCATATTAAAAATATTGATCATTGCATTCATGTAGACTTACAGCATTATCAATATCATTTAAAAAAGAAATAAAAATGTTTAAATGCATTCCTGGTGTTGAGACTTAGATATGATTTATAATTATTTTCTTCATTTCTCTACTTATGATCCGATGACTTGGTTACCATGCCAATGTTTTTTTCTTAATTTTAACAAAAGCATTATTACTAAGTATTTGTTGACGTATGCTTATGACTGTTGTTCTTGCTCCCTTGAAATGTACATATGTTCACAGAAAAAAATTAAACTATACGAAACAGCGATTCTATTTGAATGCACACTATCTGTTAGTCCTTCTCAGATAGCCTTTATAAAGTTACAAGATAATTATCAAACTAAACATCACAATCATATTTAATATAATGATCTCAGTGAGTAAGCAGTGAACTTTATCCTAATTATGAGCATTATCCGAATTGTGGTAAACTTACGTGCTGTCTTGGTGCGTATGTCTTTCACAGTTTTGATGACGGCAGTTATAATTGGAATCATCATTGATGTAGCGGCTGTGTTACTGATCCACATCGATAAAAACCATGTGGTAGCCATCAATCCAGCCATTAAACTAAACGGAATTATCAATTTGTATTTATTTAGATAAAGTCATAATTTGAAGTTTGGAAAACATGAAATCCTGTATAGTACACCTTTAGGCAAACTGGATGAATTGGTAAAGCGATTATGTTAATATATTCGTATTCCTAATATTTTAGAATTCGAGAAATGTGTAGCTTTATATACGTCAGCAACTAAAGTAAATTTAATCATATTTATGATTTAGTGCTCTATAATATTAAACCATTGTCATATTTTGACCTTACTTAACATCAAAGAAACAGATATATGCTTAAAACATTAACCGAAATATCAGCGAAAGTTCCAAGTCACAAAGAGATTCCATTCGTAAGAACTACAGGCAATACAAATTGGAAATGAAAATTATTTTACAATGGTACCTGATGCTAAAGGTCATTAGTAATAATACCACGGACCAGTATTAGTATAAAGTTTCTCACTAAACCGTATTGGAACATGGTCTAATGTGGACACCTCGTAATTTACATTGACACACTGACAACATGGTAAAATTTAGACACCCAGTACTTTACTTACAACATGGTAAAATTTAGACACTCTGTACTTTACTTACAACATGGTAAATTTAGACACCCAGTACTTTACTTACAACATGGTAAAATTTAGACACTCTGTACTTTACTTACAACATGGTAAAATTTAGACACCCAGTACTTTACTTACAACATGGTAAAATTTAGACACCCAGTACTTTACTTACAACATGGTAAAATTTAGACACTCTGTACTTTACTTACAACATGGTAAATTTAGACACCCAGTACTTTACTTACAATATGGTATAATTTAGACACACAGTACTTTACTTACAATATGGTAAAATTTAGACATCCAATACTATACTAACAATATGGTAAAATTTAGACAATCAGTACTGTACTTACAACATGGGTTGAGCACCGACTATTCTCATCACACACAAGGAGATCCGTACATGCAGTCCTGTTTCTTCCAGAGCCACAGCAATAATCAGACCACCCAGAAACAACATCGTTGTGTCCTAATTTTCAAAAGAATATGCATTACTTAACTTATTTTTTTCACTGGGTTTAACGCCGTTTTTTTCAGCAATTTTTTAGTAATATACAACAGCTGGTCCACCTAACCATTTTTCATGGACTGTATTATAACTAGTTCTAACCTTCCAAAAAGAGCCAGCAACTTCTCCACATATGCAGAAAACTGGACTTTTTGTCAAATTTTCATGGAAGGGTATGACCTGCTGCGACCGGGATTTCAACCCAGATCGCGGTGTTACAAGTCCAGCGCACTAACCACTGGATCACAGTTGCGGCCCTGTTATTTTATTAGTAGGTTTATTGCCTTTTTTAAGTACATGTATAAATATCACATAGTATGTATAAGTGCAAAAGGTTTGGGCACCACATGCTATTTCACATTAGCAATGACCAGCCCCTTCATTTGTTCCATTGACCCCCATAAGCAAGTTTATTTCTAACACTCATTTTTATATTATTAAGGCGTTGAACTTGTTCTATCACCAGTGCTTTAACACAAAGTTGGGCTGGACAACTGATTAATTTCATGTCTTTGAAAATAAAATGAGTCAAACCTGTGATCTCTCCATTAGTAGTAATGAACTCAAAAGTCTGAGCAAGCCAACTGAGCCTAATTTCATTTCATCTTATTTAAACATTTGTTTTTCGTTGTTCAATAATTTCATTTTATCAAAACCTACCGTCACGTATGATCCGCTGATTTCTTTGGCAGTCGCCACACCGAGTAAAGGAAACATAAAAATTGGCAAGAGGGCGGTCACAGGAATTGGTATTGCTTCTGTTAGCCATAACACCGCCATTACGATGATGACGTAAGCACATTTTGATTCCTGAAGAAAAAAAGCAAACAAAATGGTATCACTTTTAAAAGAACAAATAACAGATACTTAACAACGACAAAGTGCTGCCCAAGAAGTATTTTGTCAATTTTGTTTTGTGTTGTTGGTACATATTGCTGCAGTTCAGCATCCATTGTCGGCAGAGTAACTTTGCACTGTTTGCAATGACCAACTGTGAAAGTGATATTTGTTGAAGGTTTTAACCTGGGACCCAGCAATACAGGGCAAGTGGCTGTACCAGTTATATTGAAGGAACATTGTTGAGGCTTAAGTCTTCATGTATACTGCTAATTATTAAATCAAGCTATTGGTCTAATCATTAAATCCTCGTTATGTTCATACATTTACTATATTTAAGTTTGTTATAATCAACCAGCAAAATAGTCAAAAACAATAGAATTTGGTCTTTGTCAATGATATATGACCCGATTTTAAATGAACATACTTTTATTTTTCAACAAAGAAGCAGCTTACATTACTATTACATTATAATGTCATTTAGTAACTTCTCCTTGTCATTTACCACAATAATGTCTTTTATTCAGATTTCAGTTCAGTAACGTAACACGCTGTCTTTTATTATAACAAACGTGACAAGCAAACGTGCAATACAAGGTTGTGTTGATTAAATCATAGCTGTGTACAACCAAACAAATTATAATGTATCTGGATATTTGCTCATGCAGAAAATATCCAGATTTCAACAAAACATGTTTACTGTAACATATCATGTCATGTTCGTGAAAGTAAATATGTTTTTTTGAATGAGGGGTGTTCTAAAAGATCTGGTTTAGCGTTCAGCACGTCTATAATTACTTATGAATGAACATCCAGTTTATACATAGTAAAGAATTCGTATCATAGAGCGGAGGCCTCAGCAGTATAGCAGATATGGTCACCGGCTAATAATCGCTAGTCTCTCACTGCAGTAAGTTCAAATCCCGCCCTGAACCAAATTTCACATGTGTAAGGAAGCTGTCTAGTTAGCTTAACGGAAGGTCGGTGGTTCTACCCAGGTGCACGCCTTGTAAGCCCAGTGAAAAAAGAAGAACATATCATATGAAGTACATTTTGTTTGTGCTTTTGGTTGACTGATTGCACATTTAAGCTATCAAATGTTAGTATCATAACCCGATATTCTGTGGTATCTCGATTTTTGTGTAACATTTAATTTCATGGATTTCAACCCTCCCAAAGGGTGTTGCTTTGGAGAGGTTGCACTGTACTTGTAACTTCAATTTTGAGGAATTTTTTTACCTTTAAGTCATATTGTGCCGTATAATAAAATGTGTCACTTTGTACAAAGAAATATTCCCCTTTGTACAACAGTGACTTGATGACAATAGATACATTGTAAATTTTTGTACAGTTTATTTGAAGACTGTACGTTTGTTCAAAGTGTAGCAATGGTCATACACCATATCAGGTGAGTAAATTAAGGTGTACTTGTAAAAGCCTGTAAACTTCACTTTGGTGAACAAATTGTATGTTCGAAATTTTAATTGAGTTTACAATCTGTTTTATTGATACGCCTTCATCATATCACGCTTGGTCGATCCATACCAAGTCAGTTTGATGTCTGAATGTTGTGTGTTTACCAACGTTTTCGCATGTATACAGCTTATATTTTTAAAGAAGCCCGTTCAGTTATTACATAGCCAGGCAATAAGTGTTAGAATATTTTGGATACTTTTTGTAATTTTAAGGTGATACAGACGGCGCAGTCAACCTCACATGCGTGAAAACTAAATTGTAACTCAGCGGGAATCAAAAAAGACGCTCCAGTATTCGTCAGACGACAGCTTTGAATACGAAGACGTTCATTCTGGCAGTATCATAATCAATACGGTCAATATTGGCATATGTCTGCCCTCATACTTTAAGCCAAGTGATAATCCTCTCCATACATGAACATTTAAATTTTACACCCTACACCTCCGTTCAATATCAAGCTCAATTTAATTGTAAAGGCATTCAATGTTTTATACCCATAATGTCCAAAAATTAGTATCTCAAAATGCAGCGGACAAGTTTCGGGTAACTTAATAATTTTTACAATTTTCCAAATTTTAGGAAATGATTTACCGTGAATGTTTTAAAAAACAATGACAATCATTTGATTTATTGTCCCTTTTAATTTGCATTAAAGTCTAGGGGAGTCAGACAAAAATAATAAAAGGAAAAAAATCTTCTGAGTCCCTATTTAAAAATATCTGGTCCACTATTACTTCTTTATATATACATCCTTAAATAAGTGTTTTTCCCATACATGTGACTAAAGCCATAATAAATCAGCAAATAATGCAACCTATGAAAAAATCTTATTCCGCTATACTGCACTTATACATTCATAGAGCCGGGGTAACTTCATCTATATAATTTTGGGATAGCCCATGTGTACAAGTATGTGTTTGTGTGTGACGTGCGTTACATGTATTTCACTCATAAAACGCCAGACAGACTGCTCAGCCGTGCAATATGTCAAACGAACTGAAAATATTTATAATCATACAACACATCGTTAAACGATTTACTTTGAATTTCGTTCAACAAAAGTTGATCAGTAAAACTTGAAGTCTAGGAATATAAATAAACCACATGTGTTCACTCGGTGCATGATTTTAAAGATTTCAATCCTTTATGTATTTTGTGAACGTTCGTTGCTGGGACCATGAAAACTTGAATGTCTCAAATCAATGCTAGATCATAGCACAAAATACATTTCTCTCACCTCAATTCATGGTTAGAACGCTGATATGATTCGTAATATAGGTACATTCATACCAATGTTATGTTCTAAGACGAAAAACTATTAAAAAATTATGATATTGAATGCATTCGGGATGTCCCATGTCTGAAGTTAAACCAGGTTAATTGTATCAATATCAGTATAATGTAAACATTTAGGTAAATGCTTGGTTTTGATGGTAAAATCATAACATGTACTATTTAATCATTCCCCACCCATCTCTCCTCTCTTTCACCCTCTCTTTCTCTCCTCTTTCATCGTGTCTTTCACCCTGTCTTTCACTCCTCTTTCACCCTGTGCCTCACCCTCTCTTTCACCCCCTCTTTCTTGAGGAAGCCATCTAGCTGACTTGCGGAAGATCCATGGTTCTACCCAGGTGTACATCTGTGGTCTTCTTTCATTAACACCTAGAGAAATCGCCAAATGTGTCTGGCTGTTTGTGCGACTTTTAAAGAGAAAAAAAGTGCAACTTACAGATTCCAGTGCCGGATCATAGTCCACCACTAACCAGAGTGGAGCCAGGACTGCTATGATGGTTACCCAGATACATTTACATGCAATTATATGGTTAAACCACCGCATGATTATTTTATGTTGACGATCAAAAAATCCAAACGTCTTCTTTCAAATACTATACTATAGTCTGTTGTTTTCAGCGTAATTCCATAAAAATATATGTCTATGGCAAAGTTAAAATCAAAGTCAGATTTTTGTCAATACAGTCTTGACGAAAAAATATTGCATTAACTTCCTCCTCAGGTAAATAAGATCAACTTTATCCCGTCAACCAGACCTCACATATGAAAAATCAAATCATTTAAGGGCGTCTTTTCAAACCGGCCTTAAGTACGCCTTTCAAGGTTTACTATTTTCATTTAAACTTGCTGAATGACGTGTAAAATATTTACTTTTAAAAGTACTTAAATAGTGATATGTATTAGTAAACAGCTACAATGTAAAAGTTTAAAAACAAGCCTCGTTAAGGTAAGCATAACATGCATTTACATTCAGCTTATTACTTAAAGTACATATTTATATACATATTGTCTAAGTCACACCTTACTGTGGCGTGGGGCCCATTTTACGTCGCAGTCATGTCGCACTGATTACAAAATTCTTTATAGCACAAAATCACTACAATCAGACTATTCATGTTCAGAGTTAAAATAAATCAAACATTTAATACAGAGATATTAAATAAGATATAGTCCCTGAAATATTTCCTATCTGCCCTAATACCTGTGGTATCATAAAACGTTAGATTATTGTCATTTCTTGTAGGCAAGCCACTTGGCTAGCCATTAAAAAAGAGGTTGACCAGTGCAAGGCTGTTTTAATCAAGAATAAACATATATATATATGTACAAACACTGTTTCATATCTTTAATTTACAGTTTAATTAGTAAAAACACCAAACAACTAGTATTCAAGAACATTACCGCGTATTAACTTGTATCATATATGGATGTACGTGCAAAAAATAACCTAAATTGTATTGATCATTCTACGATTTAGTTTTGTGATATAATTGACCCAAATAATAGATTAGAAATAAATCTAACAAATAAACAAATGACACAAAAAAGGTTGCAATCCTGCATAAGTATATTTATATCCAAATGTATCCCCGCACGCAATTCATTTTAGATAACACAAAAACACCAAGAAGCATTTACAATCCATAAATTTGAACCATTTACAAACTCTCGTATATATCTATACATCTCATTAATTTTGTCGTACCTTGAGGTTGACAAATGTCGTGGAAATTGTTCACGGTCTATGGATTCAAGATGAACCGTGTTTACTAGTTGTCAACAATGATGTTGAACCATGTAGGTAAAAAGGAAGAGAAAATACGATGCAGCAAAATGGTGATTTTTTCACTGGAGTTTATCGTCACGTCAATTGACAAAGTCATACCTTCCATCTTTGACTGTGAAGGAAGACCTTGGGCTTGCACCTGAGTAGAACCACCGACCTGTAAGCTAACTGGATAGCTTCCTCACATCTGAAATTGGGTAGTCCCAGGTGGGATTCAAACTCTCACCTGTGAGGGGCTAGTGATTATACGTCAGAGATCATAACCACTCGACCTCGGAGGCCCCAAATGTATTTATCATTAATAAAAACATCAATGTAAGGAATCAGTGAATTTTAAAGTCAGGCAACCGTTAGACCACCAACTTTGTACACAAACTATGATCATTCAACGGCACAAATTATGTTTTAGATAAAGGCATGTCTTAAAAATACATGTATGTATAGACAGTGAATATTTTCCAACAACCTTGCTGGTCGTGAAGGCATATATATATCAATTTAAGTTTAGATCAACTTCACACAAATCACAAGATTTTAAGGTGTTTTATGGAGTTATAAGCATGGAAACTGGAACATAAAACCAGTCAAAAATAAAGCGTACAATAAAGAACAATGATACTGTTGTATCAGCCAGTACCCGTCTAAAAAGATTATGAAACCTAATCTCACTCAGTGATCATTCAACAGTTTATTTCTTTTTTTCACTGGGGTTTAACGTCGTTTTTCAACAATTTTTTCAGTTATAACCTAACCAGTTTTCCTGGACTGTATACTAACCAGTACTAACTTACCTTTCCACAGAGCCGGCAACTTCTCCACGTACGGAGGAAAACAAACTTTTTGTCTTTTCATAGAAGGGTATGACCTGCTGCCACCAAGATTTGAACCCGGATCTCTGGGTGTTTTATATTTGTATGTGTGAGTCAAACAAATGGATAGGTAATGATGTTCATACCACTGGATTATCTTTGAATTATCTAATACAGGATGAGTTCAGCTCCTGATAAAGTTCTAGATGGTCTGAATTGGATAGGTTATAGAAATATACCTTTTAAACTTTAAAAAAACTATCCCGTTTCAAATGTCAATTTTGATCAATTCCTTGAAAGAGACACATCTAAGCATGGACTGAATCACTACAGTCTTAAATTAATTAGGTCATGTAAATATCCTAGTGTCAGCCATCTTGAAATGGCAGGTCATCACTAAACTCACGGTAGACTGTGTTACGTGCTTATTTTTCAATGATATGTTACGATAATCTAGTACCAACATGTAAAATAAATTTAGAGGCTTTTAGCCTATTTGTATGTACCAGTCTACAAAATTTGCATAACATTTAGTATGAGTATGCCTAAGTTTGGCAGACGACATGTAAACAAAACAAAGTTTATTGATACAACTGATGCTTTTTAATCAACTTTTGCAGTTTTGGCGTGATATTAATAAAATAATGTTATTTCTATGAAACTTTCCAAGATTTGACTCATTGTAAATTAAAATTTCATTTCTATGGCAAAAACAAAATATAGGTCATCTTTAAATACCGCGAGATAAGTGATGACGCGAGTTTAATGATGGCGAGTATATATCAAATCTTACCTTTATATTCACATGCTGTTTATCTTACTCGATTGTTTACATTACTTGATACCTTTTTAAATTGTAACATCGCTTCCATACGTGTCCCCGATTGAAAGTTTATTTATCATTCTACGACACTCGTTGAAGTACATAAATGGCGGGAACGAGGCAAATGTTTAGAACGCGTCTTTAGGTGCTGCGACTTTCACGTTCGGGAAGTGACGTCACAGATGAACAAAACGGCCAACTATAAATTGGTCGGTTTTCGTACATGTTGGTGGATACATAGATAGAAATTGATTCTAAAATATATCTTGAATTGATCGACAATGTCGACTAAGGTAAACATTCATTAAGATATTTATATAGCAGGTAATACGGCAAATCACTAAATATTTATGCACTTTAATTTATTTGGACCAAAATAAGAAACTGAATAAAATTATTTTATGTATAATTACTTTGATTCTGTCATTTTTGTAGTTTAACAAACTGAGATAGAAACGGTCGTCCTAACAATACTGTATCAACGGTCATTAATATCTGCATCTGACCACGTTTCGGGGCTCGCAATTCAATGAGTACTCATTGGTAATTCAGGAGCACTGTATAAAGGTCAATTCAACTCACTGTCTGACATGACTGAATACTTAAAACAGCGCCTACCAGAATATAAAATTAACTCAAAGTAGTAAAAAGTCGTACGTTCAGTAAAACTCAAATAGCGACCACCTCAATATTACAACCACCTTGTTAAAACGAACACTCATTTCCGGGTCGGCCTCTTACAATTCCCCAATAATTCAACTCGATAATGATACCACCTCATTATTACGATCGATTTTTCGAGTTCCGAAGATGGTCTTTACTGAAAACAACAGGCTTACAATCGTTGTTACTACTGATAACAGACTTCTTAGTGGACACTATTTTATTGCTACAAAAGGCTGTTTTGTAATTATGTAATTAATAAAGTGTGACAGGAAAATTAACTACATGTATTAAGCTGTGGGATTTGTACGATGTCTGTACTAGACAGCAGTTAAAACTTTCATTTTGGAAAGCAGCTGTCGGTTGTTGCCAGATGGTCTATTTATTAATGTTTACTTCATAAATTGTTTATATTATATCACTCGTAATTATTAATTAATAAATACAGTGTATGTCCTTTTCTAAATGTTCGTGCATTGGCTGTTTTTGAATCTATTGAAAACTACATAAACCACTTGGAGAAGTAATTCTTATTGAAGTTTTCAAAGAACTAAGTGTGGTAACATATGTTGGGCACATCAAATCCACGCCTCAAAATGCAAACCGTCCGAATTAATACCATAAAGAACACAGTACGAGAACATATGATATCAAACAAACTGTATTTGGCTTAGATGGAATATTTCAGGTAATTCAATGTCCGGAAGGATTTTCACGAAATCGAACTTCTGGCCCTTTATAGGAGTTAAGGGTATAATGTTTATTTCCATGGTCTGACCAATGTCTGCATCTCTTTAGAACGAAAACACCAATAGTTCTATAGAATTATTTATTTCATTGGCAGCGGAAATCTTGGTCGCCCTTGACTAGCTGCCTTGTGATATATATGGTTCTATGAAACATTCCAGCACTCTCTTACGGGTCTTTATTGAAATGTGCTTGTTTTTAAAGATGGCGCTAAGATCAGTGAATGTTAAACTGGTTCCCATTGACTCTGTCTGTACATAGCCTTTGGTGCACTGCAACATGGAAATTGCCTGAACTAAATGTTGTCTTGATTCCATTAATTGAAATGAGGCTGATAATATTGCATAAAATTACACAATATAGTGACACACGTAGTTGTTGCTGTCTAAGATACGCGGCTGCTGATTGTTAACGTAAATACATATTTTCAAGAGTGAAATTTTGTTAATTGAGCTTGCGGGCGTGATTTTATGTCTTGAAAGACAATCGTGCTGTATTACAACTTTTTAAAAAAATTAAGAACGCCAGTATATCTTAAATCCAACCTAGGCCTGTATGATTTATGAGTTTACAGCTTGGGTATTACTTTTACGTTTAAAACGTCATATTGATTCACAATAAACATATCAGATTTCAGTTTAGAATCATTTCTTAAATATTCGACGAAGTATTTTAAATACGTTTTCACGATAATATCTATTCCTTGAAGAAATGTCTCATGTCATATAATATGATTTTCGACCTAAATACAGGACGTGGGCGGACATAGGTTTTGTTATGAAATAAATGTGTGTAATTCAATCGACCTACATAACCATACCGCGTTATCTTTACAAAAATATTGACCTACAAGTTTCAAATGTTTTAACAAACATGCAGAGATGAGGTGATTAAATTTGTGGCAGCTGATTTCAAAGAAGAATGCTTCGTTTTATGAAACACTAAATTTTATCCTAACTGATTCCCGGATCTAAACATACTGACAGCATTGGAGTCACATAACTGTGAAACGAGTACCAACTAAAAAGAGCGTCCCTCAGTAGTTGCTCATTCACTTTTACAACGTTCGTTGATTACCTATATTTTCCTATGTTTATTATAAACAGTGTTTACTTGTTTAGACACAAGTAAATAACGAAAACCACCTAAATATTGTTTATGTTTATCCCTTTATAACGTAAACACCGTTTATGTTTTTCACCTTATAAGGTAAACACTGTTTGTGTTTATGACTTTATAAAGTAAACACCGTGTATTAATTGTTGTCTTGCTTTGAATCTGTACATGACACAAAACACTCAATTTTTTAAATGCATATTTTTAATGTTTTGATATTATTGTGATATACCGAACCCACGTGACCTCCCGTGAATATTAATGGTACGCGTTAACCATGGGGAAATTTTATTTATTTTGTCAAATTAAGTTATGAATGAAAGAGTTTAGTAAGCTGTTCATTAAGGGAGCTAACTGTGATCAACACAATGCGGTGATAAAGACAAAGTTACCGCTAATGTCTCCATGTATTTACGTGTTTTATTTCAAATCACCATTACCTATCTACTGTGTCCTTCTTCTGTCAGCTCCAAGTTTTGAAGAAAGGTACGGTCGCTCTGTATAGTAATTGGTAACCAGTTATCAGACTCGGTTCTACTATGAATAGTGCATCTCCTGTCCCGCGTACATATCTTATTATGTGTGAATGAGGTAGACAGTGAGCTGTGTGCGGTGATATTTTATGTTTATCGTACATAGTACTCGGTGTATGTTATTTTGTGATATTTTATGTTTATCGTACATAGAACTCGGCGTATGTTATTTTGTGATATTTTATGTTTATCATAAATAGTACTCAGTGTGTGTCATGTGATATTTTGTGTTTATTATACATAGTACTCGTTGCGTGTTATCTTACATAATACTCGGTGTATGTTATGTGATATTTTATGTTTATCATACGTAGTATTTGATGTGTGTTGAGTGTGATATTTTTTGCAATTCATTCAATATGACACTGACACTATAAAATCTTATTTTAAAGAAAGGTTGTTATACCTTATTATTTCAATTATTTCAAGACACTATATGGCGTGTAATGTTCATAGTATCTATGTACTAAATGTTGTTAGTCACTTAGCCCCGAGATTATAAAAGTTGAGACCAGACTCGACGCCCAAATTTCGATTTAATTCACAAAGTGTTTTGGTTGAAAAAATACCACTGTGACTTAATTAAAATATATTCAGATCAAACGTGTCGACTTAATAATGTATACCCAACATCATCATTGCTTCATTAAAACGAATTGAAACATCAAGATATGAGATTTAAGCTTAGAGACCGATCTCAAGTTTTATAACCCTGGTCCCGAGATTATAAAATTTGATATTGGTCTCCGAGCTTGAATCTCATATCTTGTCTTTCAATGTTCGCAGTTAATTATGATCAGACAATAATGATATTATCAATACATTATTCTGGCAGCATGATTGACCTGAATATATGCTGAAACATTAATCCTCTCTATCTTTTCAACCATAATACTTAGAGAACGGAATTGAGATTTGAGCTCGGAGACTAATCTTATGTTGTATAACCCTGGTCATCTGAAAGCTTATAAAATAAATCCCGGTTCAAAGACGTGCAACGTGTAGAAATATAAAGTATATTTATCAGTAATTCGTCGCAAACAATAATTGCACAATTGATAAAGTTGCTAGCACAGTAATAAACCCTTTACAATAAAGTTGTACAACTTTGAAATGTTGTAAAAGGTATTTAGTTAAAATCTATTTTAACAGATATATTTACAATGGCTAATAATATTTACATAGTAAAGCAACACTTCTAAAATGAGAATTAAATACACTATTCAGAGATATGTATAATTGTTTTAGTTTTGTATTGATAATTCACATTTATTGAGAAATCCTACTAACTCATTGCACAACCCTCGTTTATAGGTACACATTGTTAGTAAGGTAATTTGTAGATACATTTCATTAATTGTGTAGTTATAATATTTTCCTTTTCGTCCAATCGTTAATTGCGAAGAATAATAGTTAAACCAATGGAGGTCAAATTTATTATGTCACAAAAATGTTAACCAGATTTGAAGAGAAGAATGGCGACTTGTCCAAGGTAGAAGTAGATAAAATGTTTGGTCTCATGGGTGACATAGCTACCGAAGTTTCTGCCAACAATGCAATGCCATGTTGGGTTGTATTTTTTGTCGAATTCTTTCTTAATATAAGCGGCGATGTCTTTTTCAATGTTGTATTTCTCGAGGGCCTGTGTAGTGCAGTCCACAGCATCTTGCTGCATTTCCTCGGACATATCAGCATTCTTGATGACGGCTTTTCTGTCAGTCATTTTGAGGCTGAAACGAAAATGAGATGAAAATATTACCATGTGTTTGATTACATGCTACAGCGAGATCGTGCTGCGTGCTGTGCATTTCTTTTTTGTAACTTTTTATTTAATGTTTCCACTTGCAATACATAACAATCCATTTTCGTTCAGATAGGTATTTCAAGGTTATATTAATTATGCGAAGTATAAATTACGAGTTAAATTTAATTTCAAAAGGACGAAAATGAGAAAATACTAGTAGTCAATGCAATATTGAATAAGAAATGATTCAAGTTTCGTGAAAATTATTAAATATCTGTATTGTGTGTTTTACTAAAAAAATTGCTTTACATTTCTTGAAGAACTTTTTGCTCTTTTTTTTAAACCAACTTACAAGTTTTATAAAAGTGCCGGGATGTAACTTCATAACAATATAACTAACATATTTTTTCAGTTTTGAATCGATTTCACAGAGATTTAATACATCACTCCAATAGAAAGCCGTACAAATTATCTTGTCTGTGTATCCGCGAGAATGGAATGCCAACAGACGGATTATACGAGTGCTAGTGAATATGTCAACAGAATTTATAAAATGACAAATCAATCTATCAACATTTGAAACCGTTGTTCACATAAGAAAGTAAAAAAGTTTGTTAAACATGGTATTTAACCAAGATGGTTTGAGTTCTAAGCTGGATTAATGATTAAAATCATTTCAAGCGTTAGTCCTGCTAATAACATAAACTATCTTACGTTGATATAATACATGCATACATAATATAATCATGTATAAAATAATCATTATGATTACCATTACGAGCATAGTGATATTCTTTTGTTTTCATGTACGATCGAAACTTGTTGTTATGGTGATCTCGAACGTAATAACCATCTAAGAAAACTTTTATAGTATAAATATGTACCATACAAAATTAAAAAAAAAGGTAGAAAGAAAACAAAATGGTTGTATATAAAATAAATGTTATAAAAAACATGTATTCAGATATCAATAAAAATACCGACCGTGTTCTTCAGTCCAGTTTTTTTTATCAACCTTCTATTTGAAACGTTCAAATCTTTAAGGGATTGGGCAAGAATTAAAATTTACTCTCTCGAAGCGTACTTAATACATAACTAAAATACTTAAAACCTTAATGCTGATTGGTTATAGTACATAATGGTATTTAGTATATTCTAACAGCGCGGAATTTTCGCGATATTGAATTTTACGAGCACACTGTCACTGAAGTTAAATCCATTGACTTGTTTGTTATGGACAAATGACATAAACATTTTTTATTTACTTGAGTTCATAATTTATTTAGTTATTCGTCGACTTACAAAATTATTATGATTAATAATTTCTCAAAGCTAATTACAAAATCGGTTATATAATCAGTACCGGGGGTTCCCGGGAAAATATTCGGAACCGGCTTAACTCTTGAAATTCCGAGGCAGGTCCGGGTTTGTACTCGGTGTGTTCAGTGATAATCCTTAGTGATTCACGGTATTGTGGACATCTCTATCTGTCTAGTTACTACATGTTGTATACCCAAATTGAATTTTCTTCGGTGAATATTATGAAATCCAGTTATGTTATCCTCTGCAGTGAACTCCAGGTGACACTGGCGTGTCATCGGTGCACATCCGGAGTATGATGGGATGATACCACGGTGATACCGGCGTGTCATCGGGGCACATCCAGGGTATGACAGGATGATACCACCGTGACACCGGCATTTGTCGGACCACCATTAATGACAATCAGGCTCGCCAAGCAGATTTTACTGGAATCAATCAGGAATGTGCCAATCCATCATGGTAAATATTCCATGCCAAAGCAAGAGCGGTCCGGGGTAAAAAAAATCCTGCCTTAATGCCGGGGGATATTAGACTTGGGCAATGTCGGGAATATAAAAATGCAATTTTATCTTTGTAGAAAAAAAACATGCACGATCATCACAGTATACCGGTCATTTTTTTAACCAGGAGGTACAGAGGTCAGCACTGACACTGCGAATGTTTTTTTTTTCCTTCAATGGGTCGTTCACGTTTAATCAATAATTCCATTAATGTTATAACTAACTGCAGGATCTGTGATATAGGGGTATGTGTGTTGAACAGGAGAATTAGATTGTTTTCTCCGGGACAAATGCAGTTTATTTAGGTCACAATAATAACATCAATTATAACATATAACAATAACGTGTTCGACCAAATAGTGCATAAAAAAATATAAAATCACTAAATCAATCATTTCTCTGCGCAACCTGTCTCAGCTTCCTCCTGAGAATCAGGCTGGACTGCAACAATGCAAAAGCCAGCAAGTAAAATAAACTGAGTCAAGTATACCAATAACAAAATTAAGTCACCTAATGTTGATCATAATATTTAAGTTAAAGCACGCATAATGATTTAGTATCGGTCCGCAAAATATAAATTACATGAACTTTAGTTCGAAAAAAATATTGTTATTACATGCAAAATACAGGTTGTATACACACTTTAAACGGATCTAAAATTCTAATAATATAGAATTACGTTTTTCATTTTTGTATTTAATGATTTTATATAATTAGTCATTTATCGCATGGACTGTATTGCTAGGGAGACAATTTATTTATGCGTCAAAATAACAAAACGGGAACCAGTTTAATTTTTCACGTTCTGATTATCTCGCGAGATTTTGACACCGTGTATCTAATATGGCCGACATGGGCAATCTCTGGGAAGGTAAATGATCTGTTTATTTATTTGTCGTCACTGTTTCGAAAATGTTTCACTCTTCGAATGCTAGGATAAAGAAAATATTTACTGAAAACATTTATCAATTTTCTATTTTTGGGAATCGCTTTCAAATCTATACATCATTTTTCCACTAAAGCTACGTTTTATTTTTGTGACATGCACTATTTCGGATAAGATCAAGTCCGGACTAAACCTGCTTGATTTAAGCGCTTTTGTTATTTTTTCAGATTACAGAAAACAAGCGAGACAGCTTGAGAATGAAATCGATCTTAAACTCATTTCGTTCAGCAAACTGGGAACTAACTATTCCTTCTCAGAAACTTATAGGTGGGTTAATATCTTGTTAATTGTTGTATTACAATGATTTTAACTCTTGTCAGAATATCGTAAATAATCATTCCTCATTTCATTCTTTTTTACTTTCAATTTAAAGACTTCACTGAAAATAGCTTTTACTGATCCTGACATTGTATGCCTTACCATTGTGATGGCAACAAATAGGCAAGTAGATGGTTGGTGTACATGTTACATGATTGAGTGTTTGACTGTCTTGTTAAGAGGTCATACTATTTCTTGAGCACTGTAATTAATTCTTTTTAAATAATATAATCATATTGAGTTGGTGAAGTCTTTTATACATTGTTAGGATGCATTACTGATGAACTTGAATATAGAAAAAGTGGCCGTCATAATCATTTCAGAAATAGGATTTGTGGGAGTTGTAACCAACTGTATTGTTATTAGTAAATGAGCTAGAAGTAACATTGAAATAAATTATGAGCATAATGCTCTGTCCTAAGTAAGGGAATTAATAGGTTAACCATAAGTCAGCAAAAAGTCAGAAAAAAATTATCTTATAGCGGAAAATTTTGGGTAATTTTTTTACACAATATATGTTCAAAATTTCTGTCTCACAGAAGGAAAAATCAGTAATGACACCATTTGGAGTAAATGCCAATCATTCGGTTCTCTCAGTGAATGAATGGCAAACGCTTTCTGTCAATTAAATAAATATACTTGCCTTATCATATTTTCAGTTCATACATATAACATACTTTATACGAAAATAGATGTGTAATATATCTAAGCCTTTGAGAAATGAGTGGAGATGCTTATGTAAAACTCGATTAGCTGGGCTGTGGTACCTGTAAAACAGCCTCGGATTGGCATTTATGCGGACTGTTCGCAGGATGTTTATCATTGCTATTATGTTAATGGTGACGTTATTCAATATAGTCTGCATCATGTCCGAAATGTCATGATGCCATCCATGTTCCAGAAAGGTAGCTTAGGCTTAGTACTGTTTCCCTTTTTTTGAGTTTGCTACCTTTAGTTGTAGGATGAGTGACATCAAAGACAAGATGAGTGGATTTATTCATCACTCTTCCTGCAAGAAGAGTGACCTTCAAAAAAATTTCACGGCCTGATAATATACGTTATGTATTGTAAAATTGTGTATATATATATATATATTTTATAATATATAATGTATATTATCAGAATATAATATATATAAAGAATTCTAATTAGATGTAATGAGTGTTATTTTCTTTTAGTGATAAGTCACCACTTTTGAACAGTGGAGGCAGTGAACATATGTTTGAAACAATGGAGATGGAGATTGAACAGCTGTTATCTAAAGTAAGTGTTTAACTTTATGAATGATTTGACTCTGAAGTGAATGAGACAGCTACAAGTGTAACCATTAGGCACCCGTTCACATGGTTTATATGAAAAGTATACATGAGTAGAAATCATGTAAGAGGCCTCCATGGTTGAGTGGTTTTGGTCTCTGTCTAGTAATCACTAGCCCCACACCTATAAGATCGAATACCTGGGACCCAATTTCAAATGTAAGGAATGTACGGCTAGCTTATGGAAGGTGGATGGTTCTGCCCTAGTGTATGTATGGGGGTTTTTCTTGACCATAAAAGCTGGAAAGTCACCAAATGATCCTAGCTGTTGGTGGGACATTTAAGCCCAGTAAAAGAAAGAAATGCATGCGAAAGTATTTCTGAAGTTCTGCAGTTTTCAATCAAAGTATTCCATGGATAAGCATTAAATGTCTGACTATGGTGTTATATCTGAATCTGGAAGTCATTTGTTACCATCTAAAATCTTTGTCTCTGTTTGTTTCTGCTCTTATTAGACTGCCAAATGTCAGTTTTAGTATCATAGCATGATAGGCATTTTTTCTATAATGAATTGTAGTCATCATTAGAAGTTGCATCAGTCCATGTTTTATGAAAAGCCACGATGTTCTTGCAATATCTCGTCTCATTCAGCTCTTTACTTTTTTGTATTTATTTCAGCTCACAGAGGTAAATGACAGAATGTCGGAATATACACAAAACATAAGTCAAGCCTCTCCGAGCGCAGCCTTACTCCACACATTACAACGTCACAGAGATATACTGCAGGATTACAGTCAAGAGTTTCAGAAGACTAAAGCCAACATTAATGCAATACGTGAAAGGGAAGATTTGCTGGGGTCTGTTAGGAGGGATATCAAGTAAAATTATCTGTTGTTTTTTCAAATTCTGTTTGTTTCCTATTTTGACAAAAATCAGTTAACCCTTTACCTCATAGCCCCTATTCCTTTTGCCTTCTACATACTGATTATAGATAAGATAAACTGATAACCAGTAAGTAATACTGGCTCAGTACCAGTGATAGCCTTATCTTCATACAGTTATTTGGATCAGCTACTGTTTTTGATACAGGAGTTTTTTAACAGGCTGTAACTACATTAAATATTGATTTAATAAAAAAAGTGTGAATGTAAAAGATTTAGGAAATTAATTTTCTTCCTAATGATGTATTGATTTTATTTGTAGGCAAGGTGTGAAGAAAGTTATTGCTAGTATAAGATGACCATGAAAATAAAAACACCTAGTTTAGGCATATTATCACTTCATATTATCACTATCATTTTTGATGCATGGTTTTCAACAGGCACTATGCGCATATTTAGTGATTTAATCCTAGACAGCTGTAAAAACAATGTATATCCATAAAACAGCGGGTGATATACATGTATAATTATGCCAATAAGCAAGACTCCTTACTGTTTTTCTGGGGGTAATGTCTGTCATTAATTGTTATCAGTATGGATCGTGTCACCATGACCGTGTTTGTTACCCTGATTGTGATTTTGATTATAAGTCGCCGACATTTAAGCCATAGTTTCTGTCGTAGAATAGAATATATGAACATCAAAGACGCACCCGACTGTTGTTCGGTTGAGAGGATATTTATTGTTCTTTTTATATGAATTATAACGCTGCCAACGTGAAAAATTCATGATAATGCAAGTACATTATTAAAAAAAACAGCGAAATCTCGCATTATTACGAAATATTTACGCCAATATATTTCGCTGCAAGTTAATCATATTGATATCTGTAAATCCAGCAACATTATTGAACATATGCAAACAGAACAATAATTGTACGTACGTATAAAACACGGAATTATCGAATTTACAGGCGTGGTGCTGTGCGACAACTACTTCGATTTATTTAATTCCTTCAGTTTTCGTGATTTTCATGACGCACGATTAAAATGCATTCATTATTATTTTACAAAATGTGTTGAAATTCAGTCCCAAATATATTGCATATGCTTAAATCGACCGTTATTTGCACCTGTTAATATTCTCAGTTTCAGCGACACGCGACAAATTACGTCACGTCGCATTGGAATGTGTCAATTTTGAGGCACTCGACGGGTATTTTAATGTCAATTCAAGGTTAATTGGTGGCATGAATTTATACGTAACTTACACGTTTTCTGAAAGATTACACATAATTAACTCTTGAAATCGGGTGGTAAACGAAAAAAACACGATGTATGTTGGATCGGTATTTGCGAAAAAACTTTAAATAGGAACTACATTTTTTTTACATATATTGTGCGTAAAATCTTAGATTCATCAAAAACAAGATTAATTAAACACGATTTCCACGAAAATCACGATTTATCAGCGGTTTGCAGTCTTAAATAGTGCTTGATGTGTATAAAAACTGGATATTTAATGGAAATCGGGTGTGAAACGAACAAACACGACATAGGTTAGTTTGATTGGTGTTTGCGAGAAACTTTAAATAGGAACAATATTGTTTTTACATATTTTGTATGTTAAATGCATCATATGCAAGAATAAAAAAACACGATTTCGGCGAAAAATACGATTTATCGACGGTTTAATTTCGAGGACGCACTTCACGTCTATATGAGGTAAAGGGTTAAATAAACAATAAACTCTGGTCAAATTTGAATCACTGAGAGTCTCATAAATCGGTTGTTTAAAAGTTGATGACAATAGAAATTGATTTGACAGTATGTTACATTCAGTATAAACTTATCCAACTTTACAGAACCATTGGACAAGAGGTATAGAATTAATTATATGCATGAAGTCGTACACTATACTTGTGGTGTGACCATGTATATTGAATAATTCAATATTTTATAATATGCATGTGTTGTGTTGATGTCAAGATTAATGTTTAAATAATCCATAAATCATTTGCGATCAATTTACTTGCGTGTTTGATGATAACTACTCAATGATATTTATGTTTATGTATATTACCTACTTATGATTACATGAATATTTCAGTGCATATAAGAATTCATCTGGTTTAAATAGAAGAACAGATCTGTACCTGAAAGAAAATGAGCATATCAGAAAGTAAGTTCGTTGTTAAATCTTTCATATGAATATTAATACTTAACAAGGATCTTAAATGTTGGCATTTGAAATAATGTTTACATTATAATGATAAAGTAAATATCCAGATTTTATGTAGATCATTTCATTATAAGAATTATAATAATTTTATAGTTTGGTTTCTTTTTTTCACTAGTGCATTTTCTTCACAAAATAACAATTTAAACTTGAAAAAAAATAAATTTTAAACAATTTTATGACTTTCTTGTTCTTTCTAGTGGCTTCAGATTTTTGTGTTGGCGAGAAATTATGACTAGTTGTGAAGATCTAAGCTTTATCATGTAGCATGCTGGCTTTGTTTAATACAAACCTCAATATTAAGACCACTTTTTTGACTCAATATTGTCTTGATATTTTGGGTGGTCTCTTTATTAGGATATAATATTGTGGGAAACATAAAAAACTGGTCCAAACATAAGGTGGTCATTATAATGAGGTAGTCATTGTGTGAGGTTATACTGTTGATATAATGGCTTTTCTACATTGTTCATTTTTCTTCTTTACAGCTCAGATAGGTTGATAGATGACCAAATAAGGTAATTTTTTATTGGCTCATATTGGTTTGTTTATTATTTATATAATAATATATATATTATATAATTACTTTTTCTGGTTTTAATGGGCATTTATCATTGTTGATGTAAATTTAGATATGATGCAAATATTATTATTATCAATGTTGTATTTTTTATGTTTTTTTTCAGTGTTGCCATAGCAACCAAAGAAAGTTTAGAATCACAGAAAAAGTCTTTGTCTGGAATTACACAAAAAATGAACACATTAGCAAGTATCCTTTATGAACACAATAAGGAATCACAGTTTGTTAAAACCTGCCTGACCAAACATTTGTAAAATATAACTTGTTGTTCATTTTCAGTTTGCTAGTGTGCTGATTTTGAATGTTAGAAAAATGTGTACAACTTGTACCTCAGTTTTGATTGTAATTTTGAATTATCCTACATTATGTTGGCATTGAGCAACATGACAGCCATATATTATATCTACTCGATGGTAGTATCTTTAATCTTATTTATTCTATTATTCTGTTATAACTGAATTATTCCATGATATCTTAATGTTTGTCAATGTTGAATAAAAGGATTATTGTAAATTTAAGCTTTTAACAGAAGTTTCCTTAACCAGGTCTCCAGATCGTTTTCCTCTCATCAACAGTCTCATGCAGAGAATCAATATTCGTAAACGACGAGATTCAATAATTCTAGCAAGTGTTGTAGCTACATGTATTATTGTTCTATTGCTGTATGTGTTCCACTGAGTGTGATAGATTTAAAGGACTCGCTCATTCCGAAATAAACTGTGTACATAGATTGTGATATTGATGTTAGATTATAGGACCCAGGGGTATAAATATGGTGTTCTATCTTGATGCATAAACATTGACTTCAAGTTTGTGTTGGGTGAAAAAAAGTACAAAATATTGCAATTTGGAAAATAACTAATGATTATTTCATGAAATCTTGCAATATAGCGCTATATTACTGTTTATACCTTGGAACTAACATATGATATTGTTGAAGCCAGCTGTGGACTGATTAATTCAGTGTAAGATTGTATAGCAAGATATAATTATCCCATACAGGACGATTTGTATGCTTTTTGACCACTTCGTGTAAAATCATGTAGTATCATTGTTGTACATCAACTTGGATGTAGGGTTGTACTCATGGTATGGGATTCAGACAGACGGTATGAATGAATCTGTTGTTACTCCTTTGAGTCTTAGTCAAGGGTCAGAGATGTTCTTCATATTGCTTCAAACAGTCTTTAGACAGCAATCACAATCTTTCTAGATTGGTGAAAATCCTGTCAAATGTGAAGTGTGTCTGTAACTTCATCTTGCACTACCCCACTCCCCTTGCGGTTGCATTACAATCAATGGGACACATGTATTTCTGTGTTTCATTATATTTGTGATATAAGTTGATATGAAGTCTTATACTCATGATTTATGAGTAGAGATTGAAATTATTATTTTCAATATTGCAGTTCAGATTATAGTGTGTACTTTTCAAGTATTCATGCGGTACAATGAATGCTACAAGTATTCATTTCATACAGTGAATAATGTGAGGGAGGATTTGATTCATTGAAACAGTAAACGTAAACTTTAAACTTGATATATATTTTGGGTACAAGGGATACAAATGTGATGGTATTTGAACATGAAGAACTAAGTTGTAATTTTTATATAAAACAGACTAAATATACAAGTTCAGTCTAACTTATGCTGATGTAAACAGATGGATATTTTAGCCCGATTTTCAATGAATGGTTTCGATTAAAGTATGCCTTCTTGGTTCAGTCAACGTTCTTCATAATGTAAGTTTAACACTGGTTCATTTCACTTAAAGATAAATGCTGATGTTGTGTTATAACTCATTTAGTTCTTTGAAAACTGATTATTTGATGCCCTTTCGAATATTGGAAAATTAAAAAATTATTATCAGGGAATAAAAATGTATGTGAGACGGGTGAAATGATAAGATATTTATAAAATAAACACGGTCTTTTATAGTCCAATTTACATAAAATGCATGTGAAGGAACTAGTTTACTGTATTATGGCTTTATTGACAACGCTTGTAGTTAAAGTGGAGAATTTTGTGGGAAAATACTGTAGTGTACATAGTTGGATAGTTGTATTTATCAATGGATTTATTATTATATACATGTATGTACATTTTGTAGCTGTGATGTTTGGGACTGTCAGGTCTCTTTTTAAAAATTATGACATTTGACTTGTAAATAAATGTGTGGTACAAAAGTTGGAGAAAAAATAACCAAAGTTTCAAAGGTATGTGTGGCGATTTTGAGGCTGGCCTAATTTTATTGTATTTATTTTTGGCTTCTTATGCTTCACATTTGAACAGGGATAAGTTGTTGGTCTGTGTGGTTTGTATAGAGTTATATTTTGTATTTCATCAAGTGTATATTATGTATATACTAAACTATTTGTAAAATGATTTCTTGTTTCTTTTTTATTCTTGTTCAAAAAGTGAAACGAAGAACTGAGTGCTGTATGTGTTTGATTTTTAGCTCACCTGAGTACTAAGTGCTCAGATTAAGTTGGGTCTCTGTGTGGCATCCATCTTCATGTGGAACACTCTTTCTTAAGAGGTCACATTTTTTGGTCAAAGGGTTATGAAAATTGGTTAGTGGCTTTGTCTTCATGACAACTCAGATGAGTTCAAAATAGGGCTATGTGGGGTCAAAAATTAGGTCACCAGGTCTAATCACTGGAAAACTTTTTTAACACTCTATAGGACATAATTTTGATTGGATCTTCATCAAACTTTGTCAGATTGTGTGTCTTCTTGATATCTTGGACGAATTCATACATGAGTTATCTGGGGTAAAAAACTAGGTCACCAGGTCAAATCGCTGGAAATTTGACTACATATACTTCCAAAACTATAATCTTTACTGCAAATAAAACAGAATTACATATGCATTTTAACTTTGTTGAAATCATATTTTTTTTTTGACAAAAAATAATCGGCATAAAATCACAAAATTTAAAGATTTTGCGCTGTATTATTCTTTTGATCTGTTTCTGATGTCTGTTGTTTCAATGTGGGACTCCCAGTTTTTACCGTCAAATTCTTCCACTGTTTCTATTTGTGGTCGAGAATCCACATCTAGACAGTGAGGCATTATACCTATGTAAAGATAAAAATAATACAATACTAGTAAAACATCACAGAATAGAATATACCACAAAAAGGGCCTCTAATGTTGTGAATTGGGATCCCACCCAGAGCTAAATTTCATAATCATGTGAAGAAGATACCCAGCTAGCTTAGGTTGGTGATTCTATGCAGGTGCATGTCAGAGTCTTCCTCCACTGTTCAAGCTGGAAGTCGCCAAATGACCCTAGCTGTTGGTGCAATGTCATACCCCAGAAAAATGTACCACAAAATTGAATGTATCATTAATGACCATACATTTAAATTAACTGCATTGAATACACAATCCAAAAGTTGCAAAACTGAGTTTAATACCAGTGTTATAATACAGCATTGTGATTGTTTTTTAATAAGCCTGTACTCCGGAACAACCAATCAGATGCTAGTATTATAAGACTGGGCTTAGATTTTGGGTCACAGTCACTTGAAGTCTTACACTTACCGTAACCATCTGGATTTGATCTTGGCTTATAAAATGACTGCACACCACAAATTTTACAGAATGTATGCTTGGCTTGGTGAGTGTTAAAGGTGTAAGTTGTAATATTGTCCTCTCCCTGAAAACATTGAACTGGTCAATAATGATATAGGTCAGTTATATTAAGGCCTAAACAAAAAAAGGTTTGTTTCTGGTTACATGACCAAAAAAATATGGGTCGGTAGGTAGGGATTTTTTCTTTTTTGTTTTTATTTTACATATATCGGCAACACTTGTGAAAATTACAATATAGCACTAAGATTTGGATGCCATAAAAATTTGAGTCAGCAGGTGAAAGATGGGTCGGTTGAGTAAATGGAAACAAACCTATTTTTTTACACCTAAGCAACAAATTTAATTCAAGAATTAAACAAAACTGATGACCTTGACTATAGCTCAAGGATTCATTGTAAAAATGCCACTTGAACATACTTTTGATATGATGTCCAATTTTCCTTCCTTAATCTATAATACTGGAGTGTGTAACATTTAGCATTGTAAAAAAATTAACCAAGATTTTGAATTACATTTCAAGTAAATGTTTTTGCATTTAGCATTTGCAATTAATCATGGGTAGGGTTTCAAATACTTAGCTATATGCAATTAATCTGTCATGTTCATGAATAGACTAAATCCTACGGCTGACCAGCAATAACGAAGTAAACATTGCATATGTTGAGTCCAATGTGAAATCTCAAAGAGCAGGTCCAGTGGTTTGTGCACTGAACTTGTACCCAGTGATCCAGATTCAAATCCCAGTTATGGCAGGTCATACCCTTTTATGAAAATTTGACAAAAATTTTGATTTTCCTCAACATGTGGAGAAGTGGCTTCTGGAAGGGTAAGTTAGTACTGGTTGAATACAGTCCAGGAAAACTGGTTAGGTGAACTGGTCACTGTATATAACTGAGAAATTATTGAAAAACGGCATTAAACCCAGTGAAAAAAAAATACAAATAACAATAGTAAAAGATCTGTTTCTTAACAAGTAAAGATTCAGATTTTCAGATCAGATGCTAGTCTGGTGTTTGAATTTACTGAAACTGTGGGAAATTTGCCCACCTGTAAGAGTTTAAATCTTGATGCTGGCACAATAAAGTGATCGTTCTGCTTCTTTTCACATATACTGCAACTGAAAAATATCAAATAGCATGAAAAATTATTTGAAACAATACATAACAATGATCTCTACACATATATACTATTAATAAATTGTAAAAAGAATGACAATTAATCTAAACATGATTATGGTTAAATTATGCACAGTTGATATTGCAGTAAGATAAATAGATGACAAAATGACTTACAACAAGAAATGATATTGTTTGTATTTTGTATTAGAAAGTAAAGTTGTAAAGACAGCAGCCTTTGCAGTTTTTTTTATAAAATATCTATAAATAGCACACTCAGTATTTGAACAAACATATCACAGTCCTTGTGTAATATTGTTTTTTATTACAGCTAATTTTAAACAAGTACATTTCTCAGACTTTGGTCAGTGTACATAAGGAACAGATCCTCTGGATTGTGGAAAACGTACCATTACAGAGGTTTCTAATCTCTAATACCAATACCGTGCCATGGTCATCTCCAGTGCAATAATACTTTAAACTGTATTTTACAGCAACTATCTCCATATTGTATTGGTGTCAATCAAAATAATTACTAGTCCAACTAATTAGACTCTGTGACCACAAGATATTGTTTTTAATTGGCCCAATCCTACTGAGAGGGTGGCACTTTTAAATTCATTTATGAAATTGGCCGACTAGAAAGCCAAATAAGTAAGGCTAAATTGTTCCATGATATATTACCCTTGTATTTAAAGCATATGCATGCATTAGTTGTATCCTATATTTATACAAAGTAGGGGCCTACAGACGCGAGACGACAACGATAAAATATTATTTGATATTACTTTACAGCAACTTCCGCTAACTAATCAGCGTTTCATTCCATTCACGAAAAAAACGTGCGTAAATCACGTGAAAATACAAATATGCATGCAATACTTTCCTGAACTCTGCGTGCATGTACCCAAATTCAACTTCCTTTAATCACAGACGTATAAATTATCAAAAACGATCGGCAACTCTTTCTAAAATGATTTCAACAATGTAAACAACGCGCAGACGCTTGCATTGCACAGTTCCCGGTGCAGAGTGGTGCATTGAAAGATTTCTGCACTGAACTTAGAAAATGTCGTCTGCGAAAACATTGATAACAGAAATGTATTTTGTTATGACGAAACAACTGATTCTAACTTACTTGCATTTGTATACATGAACTACAGCAGTAGCCTTTACTTCGAATCTGACAGCACCACAATGACAGCCCCCACGGTAAGTTGATAATTCTTCTGACATCACACACAATGTTGCTGTATGCTGTAAAATATTTTCTGCAATCAAGACAGAATAACTTTATATTGTAAACTAGAATTGTTCCCTATTTAAAATCCAGCTGGTAACAAGTAATATTTAAAGACATATAGGGGAGGTAATCACGCTAACAACCTTATCATATCTTATTTTAGTTACTTCCCCTTACTCATTACTGAAATTACTTGGCAGTGTGTACTTAGTTTAGTGAACAGTCCGTGGTGCAATAAAACATCATATGCTGTACCAAAATATAAATTACCGTTCTCTGGTCATGCAACAGAATGTGCAATTTAATAATACCTTATAGATTTATAAATTACTTCCATGTTCATAAAAATAAGTCTACAAATACGCAGTGTCATAATATATGACGACCTAATTATGACACCAAGAAAAAATGAACGAAATTATTCAACTTTGCATTATGTCCGAACATATGCTGTTTCCGTTCGGTAATGTACTGCTGAAACGTAGCAGGCACTCTTCAGTCCATAAACAAGACCTGTACTATACATTTATAGAATGCCAATACATGTACTGCCACATCATAAGAGAAATCCTAAAGATAGCAATATTATTCATCAACTTACCTGTGTTTTCTGTACCCGGGTATCTGGGCCTTAAAATAGACGATGAGAATAAATAGACCGCGCCAGTTGACCTAGATTCCCTATACTTTCGCTTTAACCGTGAACTCACGTGTATTATGATCACGTGTAGTTCAGACGTTTTGCGCTGCACGTAACGTTTCGCAGATAAAGCAGGAAACCAACATTGTTAACGAACTTCCGGTTACTTAGGTCAAGGACACTGAATCTAACAGAACGCGCATCGATTGTTTAACTTCTCAAGAAATGGGTCTAATTCGACCCCATTGTTTAAAATTTTATTCACTTTATCGGCATAAAAAGTTTACTAAGAGTGGTTTGATACATTGTGGTAAACATTTGAAACAATTCTGTGAGTGTTATTCCTAGTATCGGAGATTTTATGGACTTGGGTCTCTGAACAAAACAAATATTGCCATCATGTTGTCGATCAGCTGTTTCGGTCGTACCGGAACGAGGTCCCGGAATGTAGTTGTGTTCAGTCGTAGACAGTTTTCCGACAGTTTTTATCGTAGTGCAACACTTGATAGTGAATCACGTGAAAGATCTCGTTCAGTGACAGCATTTTATTACCAGAGTGCAATAGATACAGCGGCTGCTAAGGTGCGTATTGTACATGAATAAAATTTATCATGAATTAATGGAGCAACAATATACTGGTATATTACGATACAGCGTCGGCCGATGCGTACAGCAGTATGGAACCACCATACCCCAATAATTTCTTTAATATTTGATCACGTATTTTGAGCACTGCCTTTTAAATGTGTACTGTATAAGTGAATATTCAAACACCTGTCACTTGTCATTTGATGTAGAATAAAGTTGTACAAATGATGCCAACCTGAATTTTTCCTTTGATTGTACCGATGCTGGTCTCAAATAATTTTTTCTGAAGTCACCGCGCCAATGGAATTGACACATAATGTTATTGTTCTGTCACACCAAAGCAGTTACAACCTTAGTGCTTTCAATTGTGAAATTAGATTCGTATGCAAAGCTGCATCTGATGTTATAATAATTTAAAAAAAAACTTAGTTCGGAAAACGTGAACGATTTTGAATTAGTAAATTACGAAAAGGCGAAAAGTAGAGTTTGGGAGAAGGGTGTTGTTAACAGTTTGTTGGGCATTTAACCTACTGAAATTCAAAATAAACATATGTTTTATAATGTTACATGACTATCTATGTATTGCAATATGTATTGCAATATGTATTGCAATACGGATTGGCTGTATCGCACTATATCGCAATGCGGGTTTGACCGTATTGTTGCACCCCTATTATAAATACGTACAGATTATATTCTAATTTCTATTAATTTTTTGCACATTTTTATGCCATTCTGTGATTAGTTTGTGGAAATTAGAAAATGCTTGTAGATTAAACTTGTATGCATATGGTGTCAACTTTGTGCTACCAAGATAGTCTCGACAACTCCATTATCCATAACTGTGTTAGCCCTGTGTAGTTATTGTTGACATGTAAATCAATTCAAAAAGCCTTGCGACTGTCTTAGTTTTCAGCAATGTGGTTCTAAGAGGCCTGTGTTTAATTTCTAAATCGATTTTTGGTGTTGTATGTTTTGTTAATATTTTTATTAACAGTTGTTTTCTTTAATATTATAGAATATGAAAAAATAAGTATCAAGTATGTTTCCTTAGCTTATGGTTTTGTTCTTGTCTGTACCTGGTGCTTTAAACCTGAAAATAACATTTATTTATCATCTAGAGAACACATTCTGCGACCCATTGCTTCCTACCCTCAAAAGTCAAATCTACCTGGGGTGGCTTCTACCTCTAAGTCCATAGTGTAACCTGTGCTGCTCATTGTATTTCACATTTTGTCAAATTGGTTAGCATTTGAAAGTTCATCCTTGTTGTGACATCTAACAAACTCTTGACCCATACTTATTGATACATGTACTAGTAAATAGAGTCAGGAGTGCCTTTATTTTTTTTTGTGAAGGAATAGTGGTACCTTTTTTATGTCAAAGAATGTGCGTTTTGACTGCCTGTTGAAAAATCATGCAGCTTTTGCTCGAAAGTTGGGCAGTTAAAACCACCCTAGTCAATACTCACAAAGTGGGCAATACAGATCAATTGGTCTTTTCATCTACGCATGTCACTTAATACATTACCTCTTACACTGTACAATGGACATGTATGGCTGCCATCCTGCTATCAAATAGTTAGGGATTATTTGAAACTGCCCTGTTCATTATCAGTTATCCAAATGTCCAAAACATCTAGTCTTCTGCAGTGTTTATCAACCAGTTTGTTTCTTCTTTTCTTCTTCAAGAAATGTCAAAATCGGTATTGATAATCTGTGTAAGATTCATGGTATCTCTGTTAAACTTAAAGAATTACCCTGCAGAAATTTCCTATATATCACACTGTAACAGTACACCTTAATTCAATTGACTGTGTCATTTGTCCAAAGAAGTTTACACTGCTATATATTTATTCCTCATTGCCTCTGTGCTGTTTTCCCAGATACTGTTACTGGAAGATTCATGAGATAAATGTTCATGGTTTTGTAATTCACAACAAAGACTGTAAGTCAATAAATCTCAGTTCTAAAGCAAATGTGAAATGAATGATGCTGTAGCCTGTACATGCACTTCCTAATTGTCTTCTGTCAGTTTTTTTTCTTTTATAGCTGGGGCCATTTATAGGTGTCTTCCCCTCAGGAAAACCTTACAATCATGCAGTTTCCCCTAAAATTCAGTTTACATAAAAATTTTCTTCCCTTTTTGGAAAAAATACCATGTTATTTTCCCCAAAATTTAAGAAAAAGGCCCCTTCCCCTACCTTTGAAATAAACCCTGTCTCTGTTTTCTCTTTCTCAGTAGTCAATGATTAAATAAAATTTGTTTGGGATGCAAAACTGTTAAATTCAAATGATATTCTATAAGTCATAAATCATGTCATGCTCTGATATATTTGATATTAGTTAATATGTTATATTCAATTATATTAATTATTGTGGCAAAATTTATGAGGGAAGCAAATTTTCTCTTCTAGTAACTTTTTATAAAACATATTTCTGACTGTTCATTGATAAAATATTTAGTTATTATCATTCAGTTAGATTTTATGTCACTGACATATCACTGCTGGTCACATATATACAAAAGCCGATGATAGGTCATAATGGACTGTTCCGCCTGAGATAAGCGAAATGTAATTAGGCGAACGCACGGAATTGTGTCAACTTCCGATCGAGGCGGGGCTTCTCACCTCTCAACTTAACCTGCTGTCAGCCAATCGCTATGCATCTCGTCTCCGTCTACAGGGGCTAGTAGACTTATGAATATTGATTGACGCACGAAGTGTGTCGGGTTATGATTAATTTTGGAACACATGTAACAATTAATACCTTTTAATGTTGTTTGATGAATTTACCGAATCGCCGACACGGGATTCATTCTGTAATTGTAGTTGTACGCCGCGAGTCTTAGTGACTGTATTATTGTTTTATGACTTCAAAGACCGAGCAGTGGGGTACAATTTTTAGTGTGTTAAATGTGTTAGAAAATATCAGCTATATGATTCTTCACGTGCCTTTCAACAAAATTCCCTGCATAATTGATGTCAGAAATAAACCGCATGTCCGTAGACTACCTTGTAATCATGAACTATTGCATAATCGTCGAGTGATTGTATCGATGCATGACATGTTTTGTGTTTACAAAGTATTTACGACATTTTTAAAATATGGACCAAATATTTCTTTGAGGTTTGTCTTTATGAAACAATGCATTTACGAATGTAATAATAAAAAATCGGCGATTTTTTATTATTACATTCGTAAATGCATTGCAAATGTATCTTAGATTGTAAATCATACGCGTGAAAATCCGGTCTGACTCGGCATGTAAATTTTAAATGTCTTATAAATCAAGAAATGCAGTAATGAGTAGCATTCACTCTGTATTTTGGTGGTTCCATTTGTAGTATCATGTTCATGTAATGCAAGTGAAATCATTTTAGGTGTGTCAGGCTTTTTGGTGTCGTTTTGACAACTGATATTCAGCTGTGTTCCCAATGGCAAAGAGTATGTTTTTCCCAACTGCAAGGTGAAAATTCCCAATTCAAATGAGAAAAAAAAATGAAAAAAAAAATTTGCCATTTTTGCAACATGTTTTGGGTTGAAAGTAGCGAGCGTAATTATTACAAGGGAGACAATAGCTGATTACATATTTTTAGATTGGTACACTACTCTGAGGGTTGGGTCATGTTCCCAAAATGCTGAAAAAAAACCCTGAGTAATAATGATCTCTTCCACATTAATACTATTTCATTATATCAGCCTCAGAGCTATGCTTACACATCATGTTTATATTTTTTCCCATACTCCAACAGTCTGAGACCATGTATTATATTTGCCATGATTAGTACTTAAGTGCAATATGATGTATAAATATGATGTATAATTTTCCATGAGAATTGTATGCTATTTTATGAAGGTACTGCGGTAGTTATTGTTTGGTTTTGCCTTTCATAGTTTTTACAGTCATAAAATGATGATGGCGCAAATTGTGTTACATTCCTGAAAATTTATGATGACAATTAACAGACTTATGACACATTGCATTACCACCCTGAAGTAATAACAACAGTAGTAAAACAACAACAGAAGCTCTGATAGGTACAGACACACCTAATCCTAAATTATTGTTGCAGTGTTCTAATATGTTCCATATACATTCATATAAAACTTTTTGCTTGCTTGTTGCTTGTAGGTGAAAAAACATAAACAGCAGTGCTATCGAAAATTACTTTTAGAAAAGTATGTTTTGAGAACGCATCATAATCATGTTAGTGTACATGCTGTTTTTATTACAAACTGATTTGAAATATCACATTAATTGTTTTGTACTTCATTTATTTGGGACACAAATGATGGATCAGTTTCATTTGGTGTCTCAATAATTTATCTAATTTACTATTAATTGGTCAGTCATTCTTTCTGTTTATGAATAGAGGGTTTGAATTTATATGCCAACATTGATTCTTTAACCAAAACTCATTTGTTAATTATCAGACACACTTTATTGAAATCAAATACGTATTCAGTTTGTTAGATCTACCATTAAGATGATGTTAAGACATAATCTAGGTTGTGACTGTGGTCCAGCGGCAAGTGCACTGGACTTGTAACCTGGAGATCTGGGCCAGATTCCAGTCGTGACAGGTCATACCCTTCTATGAAAATTTGACAAAAATGTAGATTTTCCTCCATATGTGGAGAAGTTGCCAGTTCCTTGTGGAAGGGTAAGTTAGTACTTGTTAGTATACATTCCAGGAAAACTAGTTAGGTGAATAAGCCACCATATATGTCTGGAAAATTGTTGAAAAACAGCATTAAAGCCAGTGGCAATCAGTCACATAAAAACAAAAACAAGACATAATCAACAATATGTTCCATCCAGTGTAAATTATTTTTTTGTCATTTATATTTGACTTTATATATATGTATACATATTTAGGGCAATAACTTGAAGTGACTGCCCAACTGAGCTAGCTGGACAGCTTCCTCATAATATATGGAGTTTGTCCAGCCTGGATGAGATTCAAACTCATAGTGGTGAGGGGCTTATGATTACTAGTCAGTGACCATAACCATTTGACCACAGAAGCCAGGAGTGTAGAAATGAGTCAGGAGCCAGAAAAATCTACCAGCTGTTTGAGCATTCTTGCCAGTTACTTTTTCCAAAACAATGTTGCCCCCTATTGGGGGGACCCCCAGACCCCCTCCCCCATCTACTATCAGTCACATTAGATGTGAGGCCTAAACAGAAAAAATGTTTGTTTCTGGTTACATGCCCAAATAAATATGGGTCGGTAGATAGGGATCTTTTTCTTTTGCATATATTGGCAACACTGTCATGAAAATTACAACATAGCACTACGATTTGAATGCTGTAAAACTTTGGAGTCGACAGGTAAAAGATGGGTTAGTCGGGTAACTGAAAACAAACCTATTTTTTTAGGCCTGACTGGTGTTGAATATTTACTGTCAGTTCTCTTAGTCGGCGACCTGTGTTTGTTTTGGTACATGGATGTACTTTTGTGTTGTCTTTTGCAGTCTAACAGTGTTTACATTTTCGTGTCTATATTCAGAAGAAAAGTTAGTGTTTGTGGCTGTTTTTTCTGCAGGCTATTATTTGATTTAATGATCTGATACCAAAGTTCAACAATTACGTCTGACTTGTCTGGCTAGTTTTATTATGTCTGGTAAGAAAATTGGGAATTTCACAAAATCTATCAGTCCAATTAAATCCGGTTCTAATTAGTGAATTCTGTGATGTAGTTGTTGGCTTTATCGAGCACACAATGTAGAATTATGTCAAGATTTGATATCTTAAAATAAGGTACAAGTCTTCATGTATAAGTATGTGATGATTGGAAAATTGAAGTCTGTTTTGATCTTAAGCATATAATATGCAAAATACTGATGCTGATGTACAGTCAAACCTGGCCACCACCTCCAAATAAATATCACCCCGCGAATAGGGGCCTTTCATTGAAAAACCATCACTGATTCTTTAGAACAAACTGACCTCCCAATAAAGACCATTTGTCAACAAAGGACACATTTTGTCTTTCCCTAGGGTGGCCTTTGTTCACAGGTTTGGCTATTCTTGATTTCTTGGTTAATATTGAAATTATACAGAACAATAAGATGACACCATTTTGCCTCCGCGGATTTAATCCTCCTGGGGTCGTTTTTGTGATCGATGTAAATCCGTTGAGAATCTTTAAGGGGGGGGGGCTACAGACGCGAGACGACAACGATAAAATATTATTATTTGATATTACTTTATCGCAACATCCGCTAACTAATCAGCGTTTCATTCAGCACCAACCAATGAACTGGCAGCATTCCCATTCACGAAAAAAACGTGCGTAAATCACGTGAAAATACGAATATGCATGCAATATGTTACTGAACTCCGCGGGCATGTACCCAAATTTAATTTCATTTAATCACAAACGTATAAATTATCAAAAACGATTGGCGACTCTTTCTAATGATTTAACAATGTAAACAACGCGCAGACGCTTGCATTGCATAGTTCCCGGTGCAGAACGGTGCACTGGAAGATTTCTGCCCTGAACTTAGAAATGTCGTCTGCGAAAACAGTCAACGCAGTGGTCGTTATCAAAGAAAAAAAGGTATGTTGTAAGGAAATTATATATCATATCGATGTGGAATGGTGTCTTTTATCGCCGATTACACTCTTGTAGTTGCACGAATCCCGAACTTGTTTTGAATTCCAACATTTGTTATCTTTGAACCAATCCGTGTATTTGGTCTTGGTCCCGTCTCCCAATATCAACTAATATTGATACACTGCGAAGTGTCAGTTTGTTAATTTAGTCCCGAAATATGACTTAACTAGAAACAGAAATCGCCGTAAATTATGCATTAATAGCCGCAATAGTGCATGAAGTGATGAAAATAAGTTGCATTTCCTCGCTTAAAATTAGCTTTATTGCAGCAAATTTCGAATCCCTTAATATAAATAAGCACCATGAGAACGTAGTAGTGAGTATTTTATAAGAAATTTCTTATTCAAAAAGTTGCGTGTTAATTTTAGTTTGGAAAGGTTGCGGTAACTGGTGACTGATTATGTATCCAAGTTTTCCTCCAATGTACCCATATTTTCCACAACATGTGAGTAAATGTACCCAGGTTTAAAAAAATCATTGGAAATGCTGAATTTAATGAACATGAAGAGGTGCCATATTGTCTGGAAATTCATTCTAAACCAGTCTGAAAAGCTGAAATACTAGGAGCTTCCGGGGCTTTGCCCTATGGTCCTTCAATAGGGCTCTGCCCTGGATTGCAAGGAGACTTAGGTGCCCCCCCTTGACCCCCAAGCAAATTTTCCTCTTTTTTTCCATGTTCTCTTTTGGCAGCCCTGCAAGTTATACTGTCATATTTTTCCTTGTGCTCTCATGAAGTTACTGACCTTAAGTTCATGACTCATGGCTGACTAGACTTATTCAGTATCAAATATCCTCTGTTATACTGTAGGCTGGTTCTATACAGTCAGTCACTGTATAGTAACCTTATACCAAAGCACACTATTGTATGTTTGTTATACCTTTATATTGTTTTGTGATATGACCCTGAACTTCTGTAAATGTGATTAATGGCTGTTTTTTGTTCAACTGATTGTGGTGGGTTCATTGATTTAAGGATATTTTTGCTTCAATTAAGCTGTAAGATTAGAGGTCTGGTAGCTGCTGGATAGACATGCGAGGACCCTTGATGTTTGACATGAGTAAATATTTAAAGATATGATCACATTATTTGTGTACATCTAACACTCTATTATCTTATGTTTTCTGTCATATCAAGTGACATAGTCTTGATTGAATTATTATTTATGTCATAGATAGTGACCTTAGTGTTGTAACCTCATCACTTTACTAATCTTAGTCTGAGCAATATGCATGAATGATTAGCCTCTAGATGTGTACAATTATCTCATTAAAGGATTCGTTTTGTTTGTTGATGTCTTAAATTATGTAAAATGATTGTCATATGAAATAGAATTATTCATGAGGATTCATGTCAAGAATGACTAGAAAGATTTGGGCACAGTTTGAAGATTTTGAATGAGTGGAAGACTATATGAGGGTCCTCGTAGTTGAGTGGTTATGGTCTCTGACTAGTAGTGACTAGCCCCTCACTGCTGTAAGATCAAACTCAGAAGCACACAAATTTCGCATGTGAGGAAGCTGTCCAGCTAGTTTACAGAAAGTCTTTGGTTCTATCTAGGTGTATACCTGGAGTCTTTCTCCTCCAGATAAAGCTGGAGAGTTCGTCAAATGACCCTGGCTGTTGGTATGATGTTTTTAACCCCAGTGAAAAAAAGACTTCTAATGTGAGGACTCTGTGTCTTGTTATATCACAGTATTGTGTAAATGAGAATATGATGTGGTTAAATATTTAGTTTTCATACCAAATAATATGCCTGTTTGCAGATAAGATGAAATATGGAAAAGTATATTGGCAGGGATCAACAAATCCACTCGTCTGGTCGTAGAGTAAAAATTGACTCGAGACGAGTTGAAATTGCTGTAGAACTAGTTAAAATTCTTAGCTGGTTGTCCTGCCTGAAAAAAATTGTCAAGTTCTGATTGATTTATTTAAACTGTACTATTATTTGTGTCTCAGTAAAGTACATGCATGTTTATATTCTTTTTGTCAATCCATTGGTTTATTTATTGTCAGTGTGTTTTTTCTATAAGTAAATCTAGGTATGTAGGTTGGTTGGTAATTAGCTAATATCGCTTGTCAAATAGCATGTAGCTAGCTCATATATACATGCAGTAGATTCATTCACTTATCTTCCAATCAAATGATAGAATACTTAATAATGACGTACCTTTTTGTTTAATAATTAGTATGTACATGTCGTTGTGCTTTTGAAGCATAAGATTATGTATTATTTAGCTTGATTTTAAAAAGTTTATTGTGCAGTTGCATTGAACCTTTACACTGCGTTGGTTATTTATGGCTTTTTAATGTGAAAATTATGAAAACTCTTTGGTTCATTAGGCATTTATGACTACCGGGTACATAGACAAAAATACAATAGCAATGTAATAATATATCGTCCTTTGAAAAAGACACGACAGACAAGCTTTAAATTTTGTCCCTTTTTAAATTTGCTCAAACTGAAAATAGAAAAGCTTTGAAAACAGTGATTATATACACAGAGCCTTAAGGATACTATGAACACTACAGGATATTACATTACAGTATAAAACAGTCTGATTTCAACCCTTGAGAGTTCAACATTAGTATTTATGTGGTTCCTGTTTTGTATTTTCCAGTATACAAACACTTGTATACAGTACTGTGATATGTAGACTTAAGGTCCATAAACTATAGGTCAGATTTTAAAGTTCAGTAACATTCCTGACATTAGTAATGAACTCTAATCAGTTACCTGACATTGTCAAACATCAATAAGAAAAATATGCCCTCATCAGGTGAACCATTCAGGCTACAGTTTGTACTTTCTTAGATCATCATGTGATCATGCAGTAACACTCATACTGAGGTTTATGTGACCTTCTGACCTATATAATCGATGGGTCACTCTCACTCTCTCTCTCTCTCTCTCTCTCTCTCTCTGCAGTTTATTAAGATGTTCAGTTTATTGTCTGTTCTGATTTAGTTAAATGTATTGATATACTTATAAACAAAGGCCACTAAAAGGAGAAAAGATATATGACTTTATGCACAGTTGGTCTTTATTAAGATGTTCATACTTATAATATAAGGGGCCTTTGTTATTAAGTGGTTATGGTCCCTGACTAGTAATCATTAGCCCAAGACTGCAATATGTTCAAATTCCACCCACAAGCAAATTTCACATTTGAGAAAGCTTTCCATCTAGCTTGCAAAAGGTTAATGATAATTCTCTGGTGTGTTAAGTCTGGAGAAGTTGCTAATAAAAAAAACCTTGCCAGGCTTCTTGAAACTGCTGGAATACTTGCCTGACATTTGGTCAGGCAAAGTTGGAATGTCTGTATGACCTTATGAAAATTTGTCTGACCAAATATTATTATAAATAAGTGATAAATGCTGTAAATCATGCCTGACTGCCAGGCATCTGGTCCGGTACTGGCCGAAAAATTATTGGACCTGTTCGAAATTTGCCTGACATGTCTGACGGTCCGGCAACTTTCGGGAAGCCTGCCTTGCTGTTGGTGTGACTTTAAACCCAGAGAAAGAAAACAACTTGTATTACATCTTTAAATATTTGCTAAAGAGTGCCCCTTGTTTACAGGGTGACCTTTATTCTCAGTTGACTGTTAAATATTTACCATTTTGGTTTGTATGGATTAAGTGTAGTGACAGTGTACTTCATATCAGATGTTGATGAAATAAACCTTATCAGAAATGTTAATTATAGACTGAATTTTGTTGAAATATCCCTGTTAGTATTGTATACATGATACAATAATTACTGATACCTAGAGGTTATACATTACCTGTTCCAGACATGTACAGTGTTATTTTTAGCTTTTTTATCCAAATTTTGGCCATTTTCCCGATTGCCAAATGATTCTTTTCCCAGATTGTTGGGAGGAATTCTTACTGTTTGTTTGAAAAACAAATGGTAAATTTGGTCCAAAAATACATGAAGGATTAACATGCATAAGCTTTCTGCATTTGTAAACAGAATCCAAAACTGAAACTGGTTTCTATTTGTTTGTTATATATTTGTTTGTTGTGTATTTGTTTATTGTGTTTTTTTTCTTGTGTATGATCTGTTTATAGTGAGTATAATGCAGTAAACTGATTTTAGAAATATGGGTGATATTCTCAGAAAATCTCAGAAATAGAATACAGATTCATCATAGTGAAATATAAATATAAATTAAAGCAGTAAAATATACCTTCATGAGCCTATGTCCGAGACATAATATGATTATATGTGTGTGTTTTTAATAATATTTGTTGTCTGTATATCTGTTTGTGCATATGAATTTAAGCTGGTATCTTGGTTTTTTTTCAGCCGTCTGTAAGATTGACGCCTACTACTATATTATATGCTGGCAAATCACAAGATGGCAGTCATTTACTGGTAATTACCTAATCATTTACATTAATCTATATAATTAGAAATACTTAATTGATACATTAAATACCAGCATAGGATTGTTACATCACTGGTAAATGAGAACTTTCTCAGAATTTGAGCTTTACTTATGTCTGTTCAATATTGGTCTATCAGTTACTAATCTAAAAGCCCATCATTTTGAACACTCACAGTTTAGTACAGCTTACATTTTTAGTATATGAGTAAAATATCATCATATTAAGCTATTGACTTAACAAGCCTATGACTGTATGAGTCTAGCCTCATTTGTACAATCTCTTGTGCACAATCTTATGTGGACAATCTCATGCATACTATTTTAGGAGTACACATCATGCATACAACTTGATGTGTACAATCTTGTGTGTACAAACTCACATGTTCAATCTTATGAATACAATCTCATGTGTGCAATGATTGTTATAATAATAATAATAATAATAATAATACTTGTTAACTCTTTCACGTGTCACTCTGAATAGCTGTTAAAGATTGAAAAATACTGGCATTTAATACTGAACACTGTTTCATATTTAAGTCATTGAGATAAAATACACTGATTATATTCAATGCATCAGTCTTTGTTGTTCTATATCAGTCTACTGGGAAATAATTAGGTCATGTTAAACAAATAATTGTAGTGATAAGTTTTATACTGGTATGTTATATATCAGTTTAAACTATGTTTTCTATTTCAGCGCAGTGCCCAGTACTTGCATAAAGAGTTGCCTGTAAGAATAGCTCATAGAATTGCTGGTTTTCGTGGGCTACCATTTATTGTTGGATGCAACCCAATAATTAATCAGGTGGTGAGTAAAAAGAAGTCAACTTGGGTGTTCCTTTCTTCAGTTTATAACTATTGTGTCCTATATTTTTTTGCAGAATAATTTACGGGGGGGGTTAAAAACCAGCAGAATATCTCAAGATCAACAGCTCCTGTAAAACACTGCAGCTGTTACAGTTTTTTGAAGATTGTGACCGAGAAAACAGTTCTGTACTGTAAACAAATGTCTGAACAGCCTGCCAGTGATAAGTGCTTCAACACTCTTCATTTAGGACACAAATACATGATATGTAGTTTAACATGTTGACCTATTTTTCAGTATATTATGTGTCATTGATAGTTTAGTGAAACAACTGTGGTTGAAAAAATTATAAAATTCAATGATTTATTTCAAAAGCGTTTTGAGCGAGATGTTTGTCGTAGTTTTGATAAGAAATATTCTATGTTTTAATTATTCATGAAATGTCAGACAACTGGAGACAGGAGAAAATGCCAAAATTAATTACATAATTGCATGCTTACAATGCACAATTTCATTTTCAATGCATTTGTGATTTATAAGTTCATGCAACTTTTTATGCCGTTTTGTTAAGCAGAAGTTACACCTTAATGTTGTTTGTGGTTTAATCAAATGATGTAAAGTGCCTGTGATGTTTGTTATGCTTTAAATACAAACCTACTGTCACGCATTTGTTGCAATGATTATAATTTGTCTGTCTTGAAGTGAAACTGTTACCTGTTTAATGTTGAAAAGTTCATGAAATCTTCTTGCTTAATGTCAGATGTTTATATCTGCTGCATTGTTAAACTTTATTGAGTTGCATTGAATCGTGACTTGCTTATTACAGAAATACAATTACAGTAAAGCGTCAATAATGAGACCATCTTTAGGACCAAAAAAATTCGGTCATAATATTGAGATGGTCTTGTTATCAGGTTGAAATAAAGTGAGTTATTGGAAGCCAGTCTGAAAATAAGTGGTTGTTATCAGGCTTCTCGTAACTGCTGGAATACTTGCCTGACATTTGGTCAGGCAAAGTTAGAATTTCTGTCTGACCAAATGAAAATTTGTCTAACTGATTATATTATAAATAAGCAATAAATGCTGTAAATCGTGCCTGGCTGCAGGACATCTGGTCCGGTACTCGCTGAAAAGTTATTGGACTTGCTCGAAATTTGCCTGACATGTCTGAGGGTCCAGCAATTTTCGGGAAGCCTGTGTTATAACAAGGTGCTCGTAATGTTGAGGTGGTCACTCTTTGAGATTTTACTGTATGTATTTGAAGTCACTATAAATCAATACTGGCTTGTTTTAAAGTCCACCCATCTGCTTTTTACATGTTGCTAGTATTTGTGCTTTTCTAAAAGACATGATAGAGCCATAAGACACGACATAATTATCATTCATCATAAAACAGCAAGGAAATAAACTGTCTGTTATGCCTAATCAAGTTGTGGTGATAAATTATAGTTCTGTAAATGTCAAGGTAATCAGACTCTCTTAATTCTACATGTGTCTAATGTTGTTGTACTGAAAATGAAAGAAGCTTTGCAATAAATTGTTTTTGCAGATTGTCTGTCTTAGTGTGAAGTAATTGCATCATGCCTGATAGCAAGTAGGCTTAATTTGTGGTTAAAATGCATTAATGTTTGCATAATACAGTCAAACCTGTGAACAAAGGCCACCCTTTGGGGAAGACAAAATGTGGTCTTAATTGACATGTGGCCTTTATTCAGAAGTCGGTTTTTTCTAAATAGTCATTGCCATTTTTCAAGAATGACCTTTATTCACTGGGTGGCCTTTATTTGGAGGTGACTGCACACATAGGTTTATCTGTACTTGCATATACTGAAGTAAAATTATTAACACCTGTATGATTTCTTTACACTTAACTTACTCTTAATTTACTTACTGAAGGATATATGAAGATATTATACAGAAATAACTGAGTTTTGGTGATGACAGACCTTAATGATGACCAAGGTTACTGTAAAATGATTCAGTAAAGGCTTTGGCATACCATGAATGTTCTTATTTAGTCTGTAATCATAACTGCTTGAAGATTTTGACCCCAATTTTGGTCCTTGATGGAATTTTGTCATTTGATTGGTGACTGAGGAAGACTCCTTATGTAAATTTATCCCATAGTATACCCATAATATATCTGTATTGTGGAATAATGGCATTTGTATTAATGAAGCGTTTATTTCATAGTAAACTAATTTTACATCTGCAGTGCTCGGCAAATCTGCTCCTCTGATGGTAATTACGAGTAGAAATTGACTCAGGACGAGTTGAAATTGTTGCAGAACTAGTTACAATTCTTAGCTGGTTGTCCTGCAGGACGTATAGCCTGAAGAAAATTTGTCAACCCCTGATCTGGCATGTGTGATACATATGTATATTTTTATAAATTTCTTGTTATTTTATATTTCAGCATGAGATGTACATAAACGCCTTTCAATTATTAACAGAATTTCCATCGGTAAGTATGTACTGTTTAGAACCAGATTGAACCTATGTCAGTCAAACCTGTAAACTAACATCATCACATGGAGGGAACAAATACAATAAAATTTTGTTATTACAAGCATCGATATCATGAGCACTCAGCTTTTCTTGAGGAGTTTTTAGAGTCCCATCACTTTTTGCCTTTAGTTGTATCTATATATTGACTAGATGCTTGAGATAAACGGGGTGCTCGTAACAATAACGTTTGTTTCTTTCATTATACTATGACTCCTTGAGATGATGAGGTTTTACTGTTATTAATATGTACAGTTAGCTTTTATTCTGAGGTACATTTGATCTGTAATATCGATTAATGTGTACTCAAGTTTGTCTGTGCTTGTATTATGATCCGATTTTTTTACTTTTCGGAAGAAGTGGGTCTGGTTCTTAGTGAATAATTCTCTGTGATTTACTGTCACAATTGTTACATTGTCTAAAAGTATATTTGATTAGTTAAATTCAAGGTTGATGAATGTACCTGTGTTCGGGGAAATTCCCTTGATCCCTTTATGAATAAGTTTGATAAATGATGAAGACTTACCTGTTCCACTTATTTAGTGGACTACAGGTCATGTGTTCAAAATCGTAGTGAAACTCAAAGTTCAGTATGACATCTTCATTTATATCATACCTTCGCGGACCTTTATATCCCTACTCTGATTCACAGCCTCCTAGTCATCAGTCAATTTTGAGACTGCCCTCAGTGGCTAAAATTATAGATTTTTAACATAATACCGCTGTGATAATGATAATTGTTTTATGTTTTCTTTCTGAAAATGGAACAATATTCACGGAGTGGATTTAAGTATTAATCAGTGTTAAATTAAATGCTATGACTAGTGTAATATCAAGCCAGACGTACAAAATTTATTTATAGATGATGTTTATAAATACTGGCTAGATAAGTATGCAGAATTAATGAATAAATGTATATGTTGGTGAGATTAATGTAAGATAGACTATGCAGAATGTGGGTGTGTTCTGTATGACTTAAATTATGAATCATTCTGATTTTTTTGTATTAATGAATTAATCATCCTATGTTGTGTGGTAAATTTGTTTTTAAGCCAGCAATATGTGTAGCATGAAATCTGATGCAATAGCTCCATCCAATTAAAATGCTTCATTGATACTTCATTATGATCTGTAATCACTAGACCCTTATGGCCATGAGTTCAAATCCCACTCGGGACCAAATTTAACATGTTAGGAAGCTGTCCAGCTAGCTTACAGAAAGTCAGTGGTTCTATCCTAGTGTAAGCCTGGGGTCTTCACTGTTAAAGCTGGAAATTTGCCAAATACCCCTGGCTGTTGGTGCAACATTAAACTGCAGTGATATGTCATTATGATTAAAACTACATTCTTGTCATCATCTTTTATTAGCTCACCAGAACTGAAGGCTCAAGGGGAGCTATTACGATAGGTAGGTGGATGCTCCGTCGTCTTGCATCAACAATGGTCTTCTCAGAAACTACTCGTGGGATTTACTTCAAATTTGCTGTGCAACCTTTTGACGTTGTAATTGCAATTTGCTCATATTATACCAGTTGGCCCCTAGGGGTCACCAGAACTAAAAATGGAAAACCTTTAATCATCTTCTCATGAACCAGTGGATGGATCATCACCAAACTTGGTCTGTAGCATCCTTAGATAGACTTATATCAGATTTGGTCAAATAAAAATGGTTGGCCCCTTTTAGCGGCAGCTAGAGCTAAAAATAGAAAAACCTTCAATCATCTTCTCTTGAACCAATGGATAGATCATTACTGAACTAGATCTGTGGCATTTTTGGATGGTTCTCTCTCAAATTTGCTCATATAAATTTGATCAGCCCCTTTTAGGGGCCGCTATAGCTAAAAATAGAAATACCTTAAAATGACTTTTCTCATGATTCTGTGGATGGATTATTACCAAACTTGGTATATAGCATCTTTAGATAGTGTTCTATCAGATTCGCTGAAATAATAATGGTTGGCCCCTATTAGGGGCCGCTAGAGCTAACAATAGAAATACCTTAAAATGACTTGTTTTCATGAACCAGTGGTTGGATCATCACCAAATTTGATCTGTGGCATCCTTCAGTCATCACGAATATTCCTTTGTAGTATCCTTTGATGGTCCTTAATCAAGTTTATTATTTTTCCCCATTATTTGCCCATAAGTGTACCTTTATTACCTTTTTAGTAACAAGGTGATTAACATTTATTCTGGTGAGCAATGCAGGGCCATCATGGCCCTCTTGTTTATTAATTCATATCTGTGTTTCAACATTCCTTATGGTTAGATCAGACAATCTGTGTTATAGTCTTAGTGTGCTGTTATGGATACATGTTACCAGTGTTTATGAATAAATCATTTTATATGCAAGCTGTCACATTTAACCCCCACCAGATCTTGAATTAACATAATATTACATACAGCATAGTGTTACATAGTAACATATTGTTGTCCTACAATCTTGTATTTATGAAAGTTTATTAGAACAACACACAGTTAAGTGGAATACTTTGTCATTTTCAACATGTATGTTAATAACAATCACCTTTCTGTTAAGCATCTTATTTTTGTTTTGTCTACCAGTTTACTTGGAGTCGAATTTCTAAACATTTGTTTTCTGAAACTTGATTCTTAGAAGAACCCAAAATGGGTTGTACTAAAATATCTCTCTGAGTGGCATACATAATGACACTAATGAAAACAATATGGAAAATTATATACATATTAATGATACATATCAGTGATAAATAAAAGTGGGTTATATTTTTTATTGACTGAAAAATCATTTCAGGACAATAAGATCAAGGTTAAATATTGTTGGTGCAAATATAACTTTGATATGACTTAGGTTCAGATGTACATTTTAATCGTACAGTTTGACCCTGTGTGACCTTACCCTGTATTGTACTTGTTTTTGTATTAACTTTATAAAGCCATATAAAACAAACATTGTTATAAATAATAGGTGGGGATTGTTTTGGATTAAGCTTAAAAATCAATGAAAACATCTGAAATCTGTTAAATTCAGTCACGGTTGTCTGTTCTTACATGCTATGTTGATGTCTTATGCATTGTTAGGTATAAATAGTTTGTGATTTGATTTAATATTTCTTCTTTATAATGGGTTTAAAACTATTTGTCTGCAGTATGGTAACTTATTTAAAATTCGAACTTTCAAGGTCTTCCCAGTTATGAACCTATGTTAACATATTCCTTCGCACTCTGAGCATTTATACTTTCCAAACATGATTAGAAGAGATGAGAAACCCATGTTACTGTTGTCAAATTGTCCTGAAGAAACAAGAGTCTTGCCTTGATCTCAAGTATATAACTTATCAATCAACAGGCATACAATTGGCTGCAGCCGTGGTTAGTGCGCTGGACTCGTAACCCGGAGATCCGGGTTCGAATCCCAGTCACAGCAGGTCATACCCCTCTATGAAAATTTGACAGAAATGTTGTTTTCCTCCATATGTGGAGAAGTTGCCAGCTACTTGTGGAAGGGAAAGTTAGTACCGGTTAGTATACAGTCCAGGAAAACTGGTTAGGTGAACAGGTTGCCATATATAGCTGAAAAATTGTTGAAAAATGGCGTTAAAACCCAGTGACAATAAGTCACATAAAACAAACAAACAAATAGGAGTTATAATATTTCCTATAGAATTTTATTGATGAATTTTTGAATTATGAGAACTTCAGAACAAGACAAATGTGAAGTGAATGTTCAACATGTTATTTGATGCATCATATAAATGATTTAATGTAACAGATGGTACAGTCTTTTCATTGAACATGATTCAAAGCGTAATTTTACCCACCCCAAAGCCGTAGCTAACACAAACACAAACTATTAAGTGGTGGTATTTTGCAAAATCTATGATAATTTGTATTTATAGTACGCCCAAACAAAAAAGTTTTGTTTCCGGTTACATGCCCAAATATATGGGTCGATAGTTTTTTTTTTACATATATCAGCAACACAGTTGTGAAAATTTCAATACATCACTAAGATTTGGGTGCCGTAAAAACCTTTTGAGTCGGCAGGTAAAAGATGGGTTGGTAGGGTAACCTGAAACAAACCTAATTTTTTTTACGCCTTACATAAAATGTTTTTAGGATAGATCAAATATCTTAGATTTATCCTTATATCATAATTAATATATCTGACATGAAAAGGATTCATGTATAAGCCTTAAATAAAGATGTTAATTGTTAAAATGTTTGCTAGCTAGGTACTTTCTTGACAAAATTTCAACGACAGGGTACACATCATAATGTTTTCAGCTATTATTTCAGAATCTAGTTTTTTATGAAGGATTATTTTCTATTTTTTTCAGGTTGAAACACTGGAAGATGAAGAGAAGTATTCTGATTTATTACGCAATCTGTTAGATACTCACGGTGATGTTGTCACTCTGATGGCTGAAGGATTCTCTGAGTGCAGAAAGCATATAAAGGTGAATGACTTAAAGTACATGAAGGGAGACAAATCTTGTTTGAAAAAATGCTGACTTGAAACTATACTAAATTATTTCTGATAGAGTTGTTTCCCATGGACAACATAAAAAATGACACACTGATAAGTCTTCATTATAACCCAGGTTTATTTTTCTGCCTGAAAAAGAATGAGTTTTATGTCTTGATTTTAAATTTCATTATTTTTAGATGCTGTAAATGTGTTGTGTATTTTTTCTTCTTGTAGGATGAGAATATGATAAGATTATTTCTGGACAGAACTTTAACTTCTCGTCTCGGTATACGTATGTTGTGTGAGCACCACTTGGCTTTACGCGATGAAAAGGTAACTATTCTGTTTCATCATTCTCTATCATATTTACAAATTATCCGAAGGAAAAATGACATAAAAATTTTGCTCTCAATAATGACCCATTACATAGTCATAAAAACATGCAACAATGAAAAAGGTTTAACAAGTGGATTTTACCAAAATAATGCTGACATTCATTAAAATTTACTCAAATTCTAAATAGTTATTGGGTCAGAAAGTGTTATGGTATATAAGTTCATATTTGACTCATGTCAGTCAGAAAGGACTCTTACTGTAGCTATAAAATTATCATTTATGTGATCTTGGAGCTAGTAAACATCTGTGTATTTTTTTCATGATATATTTTACCATATGTTAGAACCTTTTTCATTGGTATTATCAAACCGGTTCATAAAATAAGTCATTTGTTTCTCCAATCCTCAGTACATTGTCATTTTATTAGTTAAGTTAAATCAATTACAGAAAGGCTGTTATGTGGTAAGATAAACAAGTTCTTTAGTTTCTGTTATTGGACTTTTCTTGTTTATTCTACAAGAGTTATATGCCTTGATCATTTCATAAAAAAGAACAAATTTCTTTGGCTGTTCTGAAATTATGTGTCTCAATATTACTGCCATGTTTCTTTAGCTCAGTTCTAAGATAATTAACTCCATTTGTTTTATACCTGAGATTGAAATTTAAAGAAAAGGTCTTATTTCAGAATTAGGAAATTTGTGGACGCTGTATTACCCTTTCTTTGTGACATCATCATCTACATAAAGTCATTGTTTTATTGAAATTATGAATATTTATATACATATTTTTTTATGGTTCAAACTTAAAATTTCCTGTTCTGTGTAGAGTGTCCCTTATGTCTCAGTTGAATTTCATTGGCTGCTTGAAATTTTTCGTAATTCATGATTTTGTACCTATTGTCTATGACTAGTTCTGTCAATTGTAATTTTCAGAAACTTTCAACATTGTGTTTTTCATTAATATTTCAGTTTAGAAATGTTTTGAATATGCATGTTACTAATTTCTGTTCTTATGCTGCAACCAATGAAATCACTTGTCACATAATTTGATGAATGTTTTGTTGAATGCACCTTTGTTACAAAGGTGATGATTGGATGTGTGCTAGATAATGTGTTGTATTACAGCCAAACCATGTGGGAATCATCAATGTGAATTTTTCTCCCCGCAAACTTATTGAAAAGAAGGGCGAGTTTATAAGGTAAGATTGTCCTCTTCAAAAAAAAAAATGTGAAAAAAAAATCAATTCACGAAACCGAGGTGAAGGGTGGTTGATTTGAGGTTTTTAAAACATCGTTTCTTACTGGTGTCCCAAATATTCAGACATTTTCTGAATCCAAATTATTACACAGGTGTACACATTCAAAAACCAGACATTTATTTGACCACCAACTCTGTGTAAATTCTCTTTATTTCAAATCTACTTTTGGATGTTTTAATGCGTTAATATTTGATCAGTTTGTGTCTCAATCATGTAGACTTTTCACTCTCTTAGCTTGTTCTGCATCCTTATGATTGAAAAATGATTCTGATAATGCATTGTAAATTCATTTTGAACTTCAGAAATGTTCATTTTGTGAGAAGCTCCTGTATTCAAAGGCTAATAAAATTGCTTGTTATATATAAGATACATGTAAGCAATGGTTACATGATCAAAAATAGTCATATATTATGTTATTAGGCTAAAAATCCTCCTGTATTTGAATTAAAAACAAATTATGCTTATTCCTATATTCCTTAGTTATGTATTGAAATATATGCAGAAATAATATAAAACAAGAGAGCACAAACTTCAAAAACTGATACAAAAAATGTGTTCAATAATTGTATTATAAATGAAGTCTACTTTTTAACTTGAATCTTTTTTTTCAACATGCATGAAAATGAGATTCACATGATATCTATTATAATACTTCGACTTTGTGAGTTGTATGTAACACGGGGTTGTTTTGTTTTCAGGGCTGTGTGTGAGGATAAGTTTGGTTATGCTCCTGAGATTCGAATTCTCGGACATGTGAATGCTACATTTCCCTACATACCTCCACCCCTGGATTATATACTTGTGGAAGTTTTGAAAAATGCTCTAAGGTGAGTATTGAAGTCTTTGTTCTAACATAACTCTCCTATTTTGGTTCTTAATTTCTCAATTGACAAGTTACCGAATTGTTTGTATCTTCAAAGGGTAAAATGCATACACTGCTGTCTTTCTGTTGTCTATATATTTGACAGGTGGCCTTTATTTGGAGGTCAGTTTGTTCTAAATAATCAGTGATGGTTTTTCAATGAATAGCCTTTATTCACAGGGTGATCTTTATTCAGAGGTGGCCACAAACACAGGTTTGACTGTATATGTAACTCTGTATTTATCAATGTCCATATATTTTAGAGTTTTCTCCCTTAATTTCATTCGCTTTCACACAAATTTTCTGTTTATCAATTACTCGTACTTTAGTTTAAATGAAATATATCAAGAAAGGCCTGACACTTTATCAAAAAAAAGTCTGACTGTTATATTAAATTCTTTTACAGAGCTACAGTTGAAAATCACCTTGATTCTCTTGACCATCTCCCACCAGTCACCGTGACAGTAGCCAGTAACAAGGTGGACTTTATAATAAGGTAAGTCTAGATTTATATCTGTATGGAGTGAGAGGTTTGTCTCATGTAAAAAGAACAACTGCCTCATTGTAAAACAAACATGCGGTGGATTGATAGTCAGAAAGGTCTTCCTACACCGTATGTATTAGGATTAGAGGAATGCTTTGATCCAAGCCTGGATTGGTCATTTTTCTTTTAATTCTGTTGTCTAGATTTTCATACTTCTTTTTCTTTGTTAACTCCACTGATATCATTCTGCTAAGGACTGTCCTACAACTTTGAAATTTGAATTTGCGTACTGATATGATATAGTCAAAGGGTAAAATTGTCTGCTCTAAATGTAAACACTCGTACAATGCTCCATTTTATCATCATTATTTTGTCCTTCGAATGTCAATAAACAATATTGATATAAAAATATTTGTTTTTCAGCCAGCTTTTAGTTACATTCAGCTCACTCATGTAGTGTTTAAATGATCACTTGTATTAAACGACCTATGTGTCAAACCTCATGATTAACTAATGCAACATATTCTGTTATATACATCAGTAATATAAACAAATAACAAATTAGCCCATACATTACACTAAGTTAGGCTGTTCCATTATACCCCTCTGATTGTAACTTAGCAAACTACAGTTGCTGATTACATAATGGAAGACTTGTTTTTTAATACTGGGGAGTAAAATCAAAGAGCAAATGGAGAATATAAGTTCTTGTCATTTTCAAGTAAATAAGTGTGATGCAATTAGCAAGTTATTTTTCTGGTTAGAATTGAAAATATACCATTATTTCTTATCTCTTAATTGAAGACCAGTTTAATTGGGTGTAAGTTTTGGCAACAAAAATGGGTTTACTTTGATGTGTTTTATATTAATACAAAATCCAGTCTATGTTAAAAGTTAAAATCACTAAACTTCAGATTTATGATTTATTATATCTCGCAAACAAAGTTTTTTTAGGGCATACTGGAATCACCCTAGTTGTCGGTTGGTCAATCGGTTGGTTGGTCAGTCACACGGCCTGTCCCCTCTTTGCAGTTGTATTTAATCACAATTCAGTCATAGGTCTAGTTTTGGAACTGGAAACTCCCTATTGTCTGATAATTTGATTAATTACAATTAAAAAGTAAAATCAATGCATGTCAAGGTGTATAAGTTGTTTTTATTGTCAAAAACACAGACTGAAAACTTCAGACATAAAAAAATATGTATATTTTTTCCTTGGGCTTTAATGTTACACCTTTTTTCTGGGTCATGTGGCAACTTTTCCAGCTTTATGGGTGGAGGAAGGTCCCAGGCATTCTACAGCTTAGTAGAACCACTGAATGTCTGGGTAGATAGGTGGACAGCTTCTTCACATGTGAAATTTGTTTGGACCTGGGTGGGATTCGAACTCACGGTGTTGAGGGACTTGTGATTTCTAGTCACAGCATAACCCTCTATCACAGAGGCCATCTGAAATATGTATATAGTGACAGTCATGCTTTAGATTAAAGTTTGAATTTAGGTGAATTATTTTCTCTTGTTAATTTCATATTAATGAGTTTAACTTTTATTAATTACACTGAACACTTGCTTGTGACTTTTTGTAAGTTTTTATCACTTGTTTTTTTCTTTAAGTCTCTCTTGGATTATTTGTGTGAAAATATACATCATAGTTGTAGTTGATGGTTTTATCATTTTTTTTTCAAAGTTCTTCTGTGGTTTTGTTTACTTTTTCATACAGTTTTCCTCATTCCTACATTATCAACATAACTGTTCAAACAAATTCTACGCATGAATTTCACACCAATTAGTAATAAATAAAACATTTATTTTGTTGCGAGACATAAGCTACAGAGTTATCAGTTTCTAAATGTGAAATAAAACAAACACATTGTATAACTTTTGTGAAAAGTACTGCTTTCAACAGGTGTTAAATTGTTTGTATAAAATATGCATGTGTACAGTGCTCATAGGCTATTAAATTCCATTTTCACATTCTACGTTGATTATTCAGATAATGGTTCCTTTGTTAAAGGATATAAATTCTTGATTAGTCGATCAATACCCAGTTTTGTAATGTTATACACAATGACAAATTAAAGTGACACTAGTAACCACTGTTTTGTACTCTCACTGTTAAACTTGTTTATTTGTCATAACTTTATATTCTGTGGTCGTCATTGGTGTATTTTGTTTGTTTGCTATTATGGTCATCAACAGGGCTCATTTAAATTTTATAAAGATACATCGTTTTGGTAATTTTTCAAGTTTATTTCTTCCATTCATATGTGAAATAGAGAATTACAATTATTTTAACTTCATGCCTAGAGGAGGAGAGAGTTTTATGATTACAGTGTTTTTTAGGGGACTACTTTTGGGCTGAAATTTGTCATCATTCACTGTCTGAAAAGTATGTTTTTCCCCTAAATTCATAAAAAATTTCCTTTCAGTTGAATTCAGTTTTTCTTAAAGACATTTTTGGTAGAAAAGATTGTGAAACTGACCTGTGAGGTAAACCTGACCTGTTTTTAACCATCAAGTTTATAACCTACTGGTTATTAAATGTTTGGGGATATGTATAATTAGTCATGTTATTATTCCCCTATTTCCCATTAAGATGCTATTTTCCCTTTTCTGAGGGCCCTGCCACCTTTCCCCTAAAGGTGAAAAAAAATGATTGAAAGTTTTGAAGTTGGCCCCAAGATAATTCCTGTCAGTATACATGAGCTGGCTCGTGTGACATGAGTTGTTTGTTGGTTTGGGCTTTCACCTGTTGTTGCAGAAAGCACTCAAGTTCAATGCCCAGTTGAAAATGAGTAACACTTGATGTTACTAGACGTACAGCCATTGTATTAAATACATTTGACGTGAAATTGTATGTATAGGCTAGAGTTCATTGAGAAAATTCTTTTTAAAACAAGTAACCTTAGTGAGTGTGGTTACTTAATTCTGATTAATTTGCTTAATAAACTCCAACCTAGAGTTCGCCTGCTCATCTTTTGCAAAGCAGTAAGAATGGCACATTACTTAATATTAAAGAAAATTCTTCATGAATTAGTCACCTTCTTCATGGATTAAAAACAAGAAAATTTGAAAATTGGAGCCATGTGATTGGCTGAAAATGTAGGGCACACATCATTGATGAATCACAACAAAACCTGATTAATAATTTAATGACAAGTTCCAGTATTTAATTGCAGCATAATGTTGAATAACAAAATGAACAGATCAACATTGATTGATACAAAATAACAAATAGATTTGTGTATACATGTATATAAATTAAAGTGCATATAAGTGATTAAGTCATCATAAATTAATTGGTTGGTTATCACAAAATTTTCTGAAGTTTGATATGAGAATTTTTTGTTTTTATTTCATGAACGGTTTCACTTTACATTAAATTTCTGCTGTTATCATGGACATATCAGTTTTCAGCTTAACTGTCAGGTTATGAATACAGTATAGTTTGTATATTATAATTAATTCATCATAAATTTACTTTTTCCTGTGTATTTCTTATTGGTCATCATTTAGTTTTGTTTTGTTTTTAGGTGACTTACTGTCACCTGGGTTTAATCCCTTTTTTCAATAAAATATTATAACTCCCATTTGTTTGTTTGTTTTATGTGACTTATTGTCACTGGGGTTTAATGCCATTTTTCAACAATTTTTCAGCTATATATGGCGACCTGTTCACCTAACCAGTTTTTCTGGACTGTATACTAACTAGTACTAAGTTACCCTTCCACATGAGCCGGCAACTTCACCACTTATGGAAGAAAATTGGCATTTTTGTCAAATTTTCATTGAAGGGTATGACTTGCCGCGACTGGGATTTGAACCCGATTCTCCAGGTTACAAGCCCAGCGCACTAACCACTGGACCATGGCCGCAGCTACCATCATTTGGTACAAGTAGAAGGTTCTATTTTGTCTTATTTCAGAGTGTTAAATCAAATGTCATATTCATAATGTGTAATAGATAAATAATTTTTTAAAATTTCCTTGAATAGATTTGGTGTGATTTAATGCTAAGAACAGATTGGAATGATTAAAATATGGTTTTTGTTGTCTTGCATTATTAGGAAAATTTATAACATATGGCATTGAAGTGTCAAAAACAAAATTAAATATGATATTTATTGACTTGAAGTCACATTAAGGAAAATTTTCTCTGCAGTCTTCTTTTTGTGGCAACAAAATGCCTATCACCTTGTGAAAAAGGTTTGATAAATAAATCAGTCCAGCTCAAATATCACAGTCCATCAAATATCTATATATTCATATTATAATCATTGAATTCAGTGATTTCCGATAATATTCTGTCCAGATGTTTTGTCACAATGTATTTGTGTTTTTCATTTGTTTGTCTGATAAATGTTTCTGTGACTTCTTTCGTGATTTTTTATTACTCTCTTTATCTACTGTTTCTTGCTTAATTGGTGGTAATGGATCTTGTCTTGGCGTAGCTTTTACTGTGCTAGTGTTCACTCTAAAGTCCGCAAAGAAATCAGCCTCTTCTTCAATTTTATCACGATAGAAATCAAGTTGGTTATTTATTGAATATTCTGAAGAAACACTTGAAAATTGACCCGAGGTCTCACTATTGTCTGATCTTGCCGATCGTTTGTTTTTTATTGATGGTAGCACTGTGTATTTCTTTTCATGAATTGTATCTCCTCCATTCCAATCATCCAACGGAATCATTAGATCCTTAATTTGTAAATTTGTGGGCGGAGTTTTCACATTAAACCCACCTTCACAATTAGAATTTGCATAAGCATTATCCAATGTCATTTTAAACTCTCCATTTAGCTCAATGTGACTAGTTGTACTCTTCAGTTCCCCAGATTCATCAAGATAATGTCCATAGTGGTTGTCTGGGTCCCTATTTCTTTTATCTGTAAACTTGACTGAAGTTACGTACTGAGTCTCGGGCTGGGGACTTGGTTCTGATCTATAAGTTGAAACAATTGAGTTTTCAGTTCGGTAACGAAGTCTCCCTGATGTCGGAGCTTGTCCATTGCTTCGTCTCGTTCCAGTTGTTCCTGCACTTGATTTACGATTTTTATGCTTGGCTGACATTCGTTCCCGAAATTCATTTGGCATGAGAGTTACTTCCCTTTCCAGTTTAAACTGAGGTGGAGCACTCTCTGCCATCATTGACCCGCTTTCTCTCATCATAAGTTTATGGTTTCAGCTTGTTGGGATAAGTTGTGTCTTAATTCATCCTGAATCTAATGATTCATTTTTGATATGATAATGTTACACATAGCCTTTTCATATAGTGGTCACTATCAATATATTCTCCTAGTTTCTCTTCTTGGTTAGTCTTCATAAATATTCCTGAAAGTACAAATGAAATATTAGATTATTTCTGATATTGATTTTTACAGTATTTATTTTCAATTTGTCATGAATCATCTTGGGGCCTCCATGGTTGAGTTGTTACAGCCTCTGACTAGTAATCACCAGTCCCTCATCACTGTGAGTTTGAATCCCACCCAGGACCAAACAAATTTCACATGAGAGGAAGCTGCCCCCCCTAGCGTACAAAAGGTTTGTAAAAAAAGACATATTGAAAACACTGTTTTGATCTACCAGTTAACTGAAGTGTTTTGTTTTCAATGAGAAGAGATCATCAGATTTCATTTGAATACTAAAGTTAATATAAGTGTTTTAGAGGGGACACTCGATTTTCACTTTTTCATCTCCAATCGAAGTGTCACTTCTCATTTCCGTAATATGCATTGAATTTTACAGTCACTGGGTTAGTGGTAATAGAATTAGTACAGCCAAAATTAGGAATATTGAAATTATATTTTGTTCGATAATCATGGATTAAATATGATTATAAAGACATGCACCTTGCTGTGCTTGTACTGTAATACCAAATTTTTTTATCCTGCTGTTGATCAAATTAGTTGTGTTTTATGTATTAGAATGAAGTATATTTGTGCAATAGATCTACCAAACTAACACTAGCTCCATATGTTCATTAATTTTCTGTATATTTTATCATTGGTTTGTTGAACGGTCCCTTAGTTTGTACCCTTATTTTGGTGTCAGTTTGATTTAAGACATCCACCCTGACCCCAAAAATACAGAAAAGTGAAAAATAAAATTTGATAAGAAAAATCCTTCGATAAAATAAAGTTTCATTTAGTTTGATTTTGTTTTTTTTTTAAGTAATTTTAATTTCATTCCCTAATTTTGAAGTTATATCTTTTTATAATATCTGAAAAAGTTTTATATTTAAAGTGTTCTATAGTATAATGTTTAATGGGAACTTTTAATATATATTTTATTTATGAGACACTTATTTACTTGATTTATCAGAAATTTTGTTTACTGTTGAAAGACTAAGTGATAGAATGGTATCAAATAGTTGGTCACATACAGCATGTTATTGTTAAATCAAATTATAAATGTAAAAGTTATATGGGAAACATTTTCACATATATATACTATACAAATTTAATTTTGATTAAATTTTACATGACTGCAAATATTAACTTGTTCAACTGGTTTGAAGAGAAGATTTTGTTAGATTAGGAAAATGTTATAATTAAAGTGTATGTATAATCTGATTGCTGTTGAAAATATCTTAACATAATTGGCTGCAAATATTTGCTGTCTGATATAGATTTGAATCTAGGAGTTTTCCCTCATCTAACAAATTACGCCCATTCTTCTCATCTGGTTAAAAGGCAGTATAGTGTTAGTAACATCGACAAATTAAACCAGAAACAAAAATAAATAAATGATTTCTATATGGAAAAAAAATCATTTAGACAAAGATTATCTTCATATTGTTGTATTTTTGAGAACATTTTACTCAAAGTTTTTTTAGTGACTTCAGGCATTTGAAATGCTGTTGTGGGGAAGATTTTTTAAAAAAATGAGTCTTGATAGATAGAATTCCATTAAGTTTATTGTACAAAATATGACAAAATCTGTGTAGATTTTAATATATAAATTGTGTTTGATATATTACTGAGTCTGTCACACAAATAAGAATTTTGAATGAAATTTATTACTATATATAGCATTTTATTTTTTTATTTTGATTAAAAGATACTAATTCTATATCTAATTTATATATTAATATTTGAGATACAAATCATATTTCATGGCAATTTTAGTTTTTAAATGTAATATCAAAATTCACCTTGATCACTGATCTTTGTGTTTCCAATTCTTTGTTGTCATTGTCATAACGTAAGCCCGGTTTTGTGTAGATCCAATCATTTATAAATCCATGTGAAAAAAATCTTTCAAAATTTTTGAAATTTTAAATCCATGTATTGAAAACCTTCGACTATGTGTACATTTATATTTTCACTGAAGTTTTTCCTTATGAATTCTGTATATAAGTTTGCTTATCCTGATTAACATGTTAGGTATAACATTTTTACATGTGTATACTTTAATGTCAGCTATAGCTGGATTATGTATACCGTGAATTTGTGCCAAACTTCAGGCAATCTCATTTTAACCGTGTTGACAGACTTTAATTGCCCCTATGATTATTCTGTCAAGTTAAAACGTTCTTAAAGTCATTCATATTGTTTAAGAAGGCTTAAATTTGCGAGTAGAGTATTTATTGATGATCGAAAAATAAATTTCCTTTCGTGTTTTGTGCTCGATGGTGTTATCAAAGAAAAAAAGTCAACATGCTATTTATATATGCTAATATCTGTAGGACATTAAAATAATCAATTTGTTGGTTTTCTTGTTTGTGAAGTGTCAAAAAAGCAATAAACTTTTATATCTTCTGTATACAAATTCACTTATGTCATTTGATACCGTAATGATTAAAAATGTTCTATGACAGATGGCTTGTATTTTTGTCAATATCATTGTAAGAAAAAAATGCAAACTTCATTCTTTGATGGCGCCCTCAGCTTGAATTAGTTTGAATTGTATAATTTATCGTTCAATTATTTGACAGTTGATGTAAGTACTGGTACGTTATCAGATAACTTAATTCTCGTAGGATTCACTGAAGTGACAATATTAAGCTGATCAGGATTTTAAGTCCACAGTTCTTGGATCTATCCATGTTACGTAATGTCTCCACCTGTCAGTACTTAATGTTTTGATAAACTTGAAAAGGAACCAAAGTAATGGTCCATTTCAGAGAGCGCTATGATTTTGCTTTTGCTGAACAATTTAAATGTAAATATTCAATGTGATGGTTTTTTCTTTTGGTAAATAAAAGATTTAAGATACTTGTAGTACTGGTAAATCCGTGATGATTAGTAAAACTAGGCTATCCAACATTAAAGATATGTGCCACTGATTGTGTTTAAGTAAATAGTTTCGTATTTATGTTTATACATCTTGTATATGTTGTGTGATTAATTCATTTATCCACGATTATATTTCATGTCATTTTGTTACATTGAATATGTATTTAAGGAATTATATAAATTGAAATTTGTTAGTTTTTGATTAACAATATACTTAGTCTATGATAGAAATAGTTTGAAATCTAGGTTTCAGAATCAAAACGTAATTGTTAATTTTGATATTAGTGAAATTTTTATGGATCCATTTTAAAAAGTCTTTATTCTTGTTTTTTACCTCAGTAAAATTCAACAAATGTCTTGTGGCTTATAAAAATGCTTGCTACTAAAATCTGAAGACTGTCAAATTCTCAGTACAGAACGTATGTAAATTATTACTTCATAATAATGAAAACAAGAAACATTGATCAAAGTAAAGAGACAAACCTTCATTGCAACTAATCATAGTCCTTCATATAACTACTGTACTAAAATGTCAGATTAATATCTGTTCCATGTTAGAAAATTTTCTGCATGCTCATATTTTTCATTGATCATTTTTTAGCTTAAATACATGATATTGTTTTAACTATGCTGCTCGTCAGATATAAGGAACTTAGCTACATTCTTTAAGTTCGTAAATTGAAGACATTATAACGTTAAAATTATACCTAACTTTTGGCGCACAGTGTATATATCATGCAGAAGTGTCATGTAGGTAACAATACTGTATTGTTTTATATCTAGGATCAGACTATACAATAATTACATTGTTACCACAAATCCAGTACAATTACTGAATTATACTTTGAAAACTAGACACACCAAAAGAATTATTCTGTTTGAAATCAAACCTTTAACATGTCATCAAATTTTCCATAATTTTTCAATGTGGAAATATTTCAATATATAAATCAGTCTGACCCTTGGGAACTGCTAATTTTGCTCAGAAATCAAACATTAATTTGAAATTTGTTTTAAATAAATGACAGGTTAGTTATTGTTTTGTTTTATCCTTTTGTGTAGACCTTAAAACTTGCCTACAAAGAAGGCATATAATTTATTAGCTTTTCTTAACTTTCCACATTCTATTGTTGTGGACCTTTGTTTAGGGGTGCCTCTGTGGTCAGGTGGTTATGGTCTCTGACTTGTATTCACTAGCCCCTCTGGGCTGTGAGTTCAAATCCCACCTGGCACCAAATTTTATATGTGAGGAAGCTGGCTAGCTAGTTTACAAAGGTAAACAAAAGTTTAAGATTGGTAGTTCTACCAAGGTGTACAAATGGGGGTCTTCCTCCACCATTAAAGCTGGAAAGTCACAAATGACTAGCTATTAGTGAGACTCTAGTGAAAAAAAAAGAACTTTGTTTGGCAGATGAAGATGAAGTTCAATTGAAATGTATCTTAAGTTGGAATTTGTTTTATTTTCAATGTTTTTTATTAATCTTGTACAAACTGTGAACAGATACAGTAAACCGCCAGAAAACCTGACTCGTTGAAAACCGGAAATTCTCTGAAAGTTGGACGATTTTTCCAGTCCCATTTTTTTCTTCCATTTTCAATAGTTTTCTGAAAACTGGAATTCTCAGAAAACCAGACTTGAATCAGTCTGGAAGGGGTCAAGTTTTCAGGGGTTATACTGTATATTTTTCCTTTTCTAATTATAACTTACACTGAGACAATACTTACAGAACCTGCTGATAGAGACCACGTGTTAATAGAGTTCACCAGTAGTAAGGTATTTGAGCGAGTCTAGGCCACCTGGCGGTGTTCGGATTTTCACTCACTTCGTTCGCTCAAATCCTCCTAGACTCGCTCAAATACCTTACTACTACTACGAAAGTGTATTTTTTGTTTGACCAAATAGAATATGGAGTGGCACAATCAAGAAAATAAACACATGTGGAATAGATTGCCTATCATAAAAGTGTGTTTGACTAAATAGAATATGGAGTGTGTTAAGTGGCACATGTGGGAATAGATTAATATTTCGGAGGTGGATCATTTACTATGGTAATTTTATTGAATAAAATTAAGCATTTCCTATTTTTTTTTTTAATTCGGACAAAGCCTGAGCTTTGCCTTCTTCAATAAGTTTTTTCCTATCTATCTCACTCAATCCTGTTTGTTTTGAATGTATGTTATCTTTCAGATTATTATATTTTTCCAATTCGTCCAATATAAGTTTAAATTCATTTTCAGATATTGTACCATCTGTTAAAGCTTTTGAAATCAAATCTTTTATACTATTCAATTTACTTTCAGCAATAGTTTCAATCTTATAATGTTTTTGTGTTTTTGTAAATAATTTACGTCTAATAAGTTTAACACAAACACCCAAACTTCCACATACAACAGCGGCAATTTCTAAAGGCAACATAATTGGAACTGCTAAACCAACACCTGCCAAAATAACAGACATTGATATTAGAATGCCATCAACACCATCAGTAATATTAATTCCACGTTTATATTTCTTATATAATACTTTGCGTGTATCTCTTTCATTAATTAAAGTTTTCTCAATCTCTGATATTTTCCGCAATCTATAATTTTGTCCTCCTTCATCTCTACCATCTTCACTGTGTAGTTCTGGATATAAATTCGGAGCCGTTGGTTGCTTCATTTTTAAGGATATTTTTTAAATTCAAATAATAACGCTGCAATAGTATTAACTGCATTTCCATTAGCCTTCAGACTAATAAAATTAATAACACTTCCCTCCTCAACTAAAAATGGATGTTCAAAATTATTATATTTTCTTGGTGTTGTTGCATTCAAAATAATTTCACATCCTTTCAAAACTTCACCATTTACCAATACACCAACTCGCGCTTCACCACTTGTCCCTTTACCCGATATGCTAATACCAGTAATATAACCACGTCTCATTACAACATAACCAACGTCTCTTTCTTTACCACCATTTCCGAATGAAAATATCTTACCAACAAATAAAGAACCTTTTGATTCAGCACTTATTGTAATGGTTGATTTTGGATTTTCAATTTTTTTAACACCAAATATACTCATTTTCAAGGGAAAATTTCCAACACACAACTAATTGGTAATCCATTGTTGTTTATTTTCTGACCATTCTTATCACAAACGCTTATACTTAATTCCGAAATATCACCATGTGTTAATTGTTTGTATTCCGGATTGCTGAAACTTGTATAAACAATATCACCAAACGATTTATTCTCAATAGGAATAACACCAAGAATATTACTTGGAGCGCCATCAAAGAAATTATAAGCACTATTTATCTGATCGAGGTGAACATACAGTTGTTTATAAGGTGCAAAATCTACAGGTCTTTCACCGGTACCACCCAATATTTGTGAAAGACCAGAAGGTATTATAAATTTTCGATTATTACGATGGGAAACAGTTGCTATACCAGTTTTCATTTCAACCGTTAAAACAATTTTTAATTTTTCAAATTCATCTATTATATCTTGCATACTATAAAATCCACTATTAAAAGTATGTTCAATGGTTGAATTATCCGAAGTTTCCACCACAACAGTTTCACGAGAAACATTATACCAACCTATAGTATAGGTAAAACTCTTCAATCCAATTCTCTTGGTGCCACATTTGTTATCTATATATCGTTGTAAGATTATTGTTTTATCAATATCAGAAATTGTATGATACATTTTTTAAAAATAAAAAAATGACACCAAAAGAATTTAAGTATAACGATGAAGCTCTTTATCCCGGTGCCGGAGTATTTAACAAGAAATCAATCAATATTATAAAACAAAATATTATTATTTCGTCGTCTGGAAAAAGCTTCAACGTAGATTTCCCAAATGTATTCGAAAAATATATTTTGCCACATGTAGCATCAAATGAGATAGTACAACGTTGGAATACAAACATTTTATCATTTTGGCAAAATCAACTAAATTTCGCAATATGGTGTGCTACTACAGGTTGTGGTATAGATTTGAACAATCATTTGAAACATGGTGGATTGACCGGATCATTATTTTTGTTTCATGTTTATTACCAAACAAGACGAATACTATTTGAATTATCTATTGCATTGCCACAAGATAAAAGTTGGAATGCATTTAGTAGTGGTTATGATCGAGGTGCATATGAAAGAATATGTAAAGAGTTTGATGTAGATCCTAATTCGGATTGGAGACAAAACGATGTTCTTTGAAACTGTTCTTCATCTATAAAAGATGTTTCTGCTTTATCATCCTCATAATCATCTACATCATAATCGTCTTCGTCAAATACAGGATTTTCAAAATCCCATCCACCTTCTGCCATTTTTTATCCTTAAAAAATGTCGGCCTACGGAAACAAATTAAATCCATACAGAAAAATAAGAGAACCTCGTGGTGTTAGAGGTATTCGTCAAAGTGTTGTAATAACCAATAATCCTTCAACTATTGATCAAAATCAACAATTGTTGGTGAGATTTCCTAATTTAAGTAGTAATGATGTTATTGTTCCAGGTACAGTTAGATTGGCATTTGAAATTGAAATAAACTCTAAAGATGTAAATGCAACTATATTTCAAAATATTGGACGAGCTATAATTAAGAAGACCACAATTAAAATAAGTGGAAATGAAGTTACGTCTATTGATGATAGTGATATTTACCATTGTTATATTGATTTATGGAAATCTCCAACTGAAAGAGTAAATATGGCATACCAGGGTATCGGCAAAACCAATATGTTGAAACATAGAATTGGAGCCAAAGATGCTTCGGCCGATAGAGAAGATGAAGCTATTGCAAAAGCATATGGAAACAGGTTTTGTATCCCACTAGATTTTGAATTATTGAATACTCACATGCCGTTTTATCAAGCTGGTCTTGGTGATAGACTTGAATATGAACTTACATTCAATGATTACAACAAAGTAATTAAATCAACAGATCCCGCTTCAAGTTATTCGGTCAAAAATATTTGCTTGGAATATGATACAGTTTCTGATACCGGATTCGCAGACCAAATAAGACAACAAGTCGGTGGTAAAATGGTTATTTTATATGATCGAATACTTAGACACAGGAAAATATCTAAAAACAAATCTGATACACTATGGAATATTAATCTAAATGTTCCTGCTAGAAGTATGAAAGGTATTCTAATGTTGTTTGAAGATCCGGAGAGAACATCAACCCAAACTTATTACAATCCAGAAATAACAAAAGTAGAAATGACAATAGAAGGAATACCAAATCAACTATACAGTCAAGGAATGAAAGCATATCAACAGTGGGATGAAATAAATAAATTTTTTGCTTTGAATTCAAAACAAAATAAAGAAACAAATATGGTTGTAAAAGATTTATATTTCACCGATACAACATTGGAAAAATATTTAACAGACAATTATGCATTGTGGTTGGATTTACGTTCAACGGATGATAACTCTCTTCACGGTTCTGGAAGAAGAATTGAAAATGCATCAGAAGGTATAACTATACAAATTGCAAAAGAAGCAGGAGATGATGAGATGATAAATGTTTATCTATTTGTTATACAAGATGCACAAATTAATTTTGAAGATGGTAGATTTAAAGAAAATAGTTATTAGCGAGCAAGTCGAGCGTTTTCACTTTATAAAATGGAACTACCAAAATATCCGCATTGTGCAATTATATGTGGTCAAACTGGTTGTGGAAAGACTGAATTTGTTTTAGATTTACTCGAAGGTGAATATAGAAGTGTTTTTATGTATATTGTTATACTTTGTCCAACGATTCAATGGAACAGGGCCTACAAAAATCGTGAGTGGATTGGTGATGTTAAAAAACCAAAAACAAAGAATGTTAAAATTGTTAATCCAATAGTCAAGGGTGAAGAAAAATTACAAGAATTATTACGATTATTTTTTAATGAATATGCAGGTCATCCAACTCTATATATTATTGATGATTGCAGCGCTACAAAAGAATTGACAAAGAAAAGAGATATGTTGTCAGATTTGGCATTTTCTGGTAGACATGCAGAACAATCCGTTTGGGTTATATCACAAAGATACAATTCGGTTTTGAAAGATTTAAGAGAACAAACAAAATGGTTATGTATGTTCTACACCAAGGACAGGGATAGTTTTGAAAATTGTTTAAGGGAGAATGATGTTATTCCTACGTTGGAAGAACGACAAAGAATAAAAGAAGAATTGAAAAAAAAGAAACATATTAAATTAATTTTAAAAACTGACCAACCTACCAATTATTGGGTAGTTGATTAAGTAATAATTGTACCAAACACCGTCATTAGCTGTATATGTGGTATTTACTTTTTTCAAAATGGATGCTTAGTAATACTTTAGTAATACTTTAGTAATTCTTAAGCAATGCTTTAGTAATGCTATAGCTTCGCTCGCTTGATGCTTAAAAAAATATCTATAAAAATGGATGCTGAAGAATTGCTTAAGGAATGCGTAGAAGAACAAAAAGGTAATGATCAAAATACTGAAACAAAACGTGAAAGATTGTCAGCTATTGTTGCAGGTGGGGGGAGTAAACAATATCTTGGTAAAGACTTACAAATGTCAGATATTGATACAATGACACCAGAACAAATGAATAAATTATACTACAGATACGAAGCTAGATTAGGAGCTAGTATGACCAAGATATTGGGAAACTCTTTTATCAATTTATACGTTATGGGTGTATCAAAATATTTCAATATTGTAAATCCATCAAAACTAAAACAAGATTTGGAAGAAGATCCATTTATCAATCATGCATTGACCGGCACATGTTGTGAATTGTATTATAGATATGGAATGTATCTTGCGCCTTTTACAGCTATTCTAACAACAACAAAACATATCGTCTCTGATGAGAAAAGTGAAAATGTTACAATAAAAAAAGATGAGTGAAAATATCACGATGGATGCCAAGACCTCCGGGAAAGATCCAAAAAGGGTATTAGCTGGTAAAAAAGGTGCCGAGGCAAAAAAATTAAAAGCAGAATTAAAAAATAAAGAAATTGAATCGATGAAGAAAGAAAATATAAAATTAAAAAAGGGGGAACCCTCCGGGACCCCAATAACAAAAGATGAAGTTAAATGTATAAATGTTTATAAAAATTATATACCTTTATGTCTAATTGGAGTTGTCGGATTAGGAATATATATATATAAGTCTAAACAAAAACAACCGGGGCCGGATGAAAAACTACAACCTGGACCGGATGAAAAACTACAACCAGTGCCGGATGAAAAGAAAGAAATCGACCATAGTGAAATCAATATAAAAAAAGAAATCGATCCATTTGAATTTTAGTTAAATTTAATATATAAAAAATGGCTTCACAAATAGATGGAAAACAAATAGTAAACATGTTATATCATTCAGCAGTGTTAAGTATATTAACAGTTGGGTATTCGGAACTAAGCAGAAAAATATTTAGAAAACCACCACCAAAGGTAGATTTCAATATTGCGGATATTGGAATGTTGACTACTGATATAATGCTCGCAATATCAACAAAAGATATGTTGGTTAAACAAGGTATTATTCCAGCTGATATTATGAAATAAACGCCTATAAAAATGGCAAGTGCAGTAGCAATGATGGTTGGTGGGGCTGTTGTGAATGCGTTGGCCTTTTCTGGTAGTAATTTTTTATTTTCACATATGGGTAGAAATAGTGATGAAGAGAGAAAAAGACATAATAAAGCAATGGAACAATTAGAAGAAGCACAAATTGAATGGAATGAAAAAAGAACACAAAGATTAGATTTTATTAATGAACAACTGAAAAAGGAACATCATGCTATGAATGAATTTGATAACGCCGATGAAGCAATGAAACAATACTATTATATTACCGGTAAACAATTGCCAGATTTACCACCTAGACCTACATTGAGTGATTTTTATACTCCGTCAGAAGACCAGAAGAATAGAGAGATTGCATTTATTGTTGGTGGTATGGCATTAACTGGATTCATTACATGGAAGTTAAGCGAGTGAAGCGAGCGCTCCATATGGTGAAGTATCTATTCCGTTGTCATGTATATATCTCTTATCGTCAAATGGTGTTGTACTTTTTTTATTTACTTCATTCAAAAACATATTATGTTTATCGGAGTTCAATGTATACATTATATTCATTTTAGTTTTATTATTAAATAGACAATCTTTATAATCGTCGAAATTTATATTTTTGTTAATTGTAGTTTTTCCAATTCCTTTTAGTTTCTTTTCCTCTTTTATGTTTTGATTATCAAGGTACGTAAACGAATATGCCTTGCTCCTCAAGTAGACTATTTCATTCATAATTTTTCCATTTAACTCATCTTTAAATTTCCCAATTACTTTTTTATTTTTTTCTGAAAACAAAGGATGATCTTTGGGGTATTCGGATGTATCCAAATGATCCTTTATTTTTTTCATATCCTTGTAAATATCTTTTGTTTTAACTGATATGAAAACGCTGTCCGTATTATGAGCGATTAAAGGAAATCCACAATTAAAATTTTCAGTTTCAGTAGATAAATCAAAAACGATTTGTTTTTGTTTTCCCAATGGTATTATCTTTTTTACATTTGCGATTTGTTCTTTTTTGGTTATGTTCAAGGAAAATATATTGGGTTTATCTTCCCTTGTATTAATGTTACTATTATAACCTAGAGATGTTACGAGATAATGCAAACATGAAAATGTAATTTTGGATTTTTGTGTAAAACGAAATTGCCAATCTTTTCCCTTCTTACAACCATCACCTTGATAAAATCCTCTGAAGAAAAATAATCTGTAATTGTAATCTTTATTGAGTATTTTGTACGGAATGTACTTTTCACGTTCTTCGCTATAAAATTTTTCAAATCCTTCTGCCATTACTTTAATATTTCCCTTCGGTACAATTCTATAAACACTGGATGATCTCATGCAGTCAATTATTTTAAAATCAGTTATTGAATAAATTTCTTTACACCATTCTAAACATTTATCTAAAAGTTCTAAATCTTGATTATTTAAATTCCAGGAATATTTTATTCCCCACTTGGTTTGATAAATTCCACTTGTTCCATCTGCTAAAAAGAAACCTTCAATGAAAGCCTTTTTCTCTTCCAAAGTTGTTGGTTCTAATCTTAAGAAATCTTGTTTTAAAGGTGGATTTATTTTTTCTTTATAATTATCATTAAATAGAAGATTTGTATTTATTGTTAAATCTTTAGGTGTTATAATTTCATTATTGTCTTTAATTAGAGAGTGGTCTTCCGTAACATCTACAAAACCTACCGATGTAACAACTCTAAATATTTGTTTATTTGTTTCATGTTTAATTACAGTTTTTATTTTTGAAAATCCTTTACTTGTCCAAACTTCAATATTGTTATTTAGTTTGTGGTAAAATTTACCATTTGAATATTCATATTCGTCAGTAATATTTTCTATTTTATCAATATATACTTTACCTTTGTATCTTAATATTAATGGCGTATCGCCTAAAACTGAATCACTTGCAACAAGTTTATTTTTTGGCCATAACTCATTTACAACATTATAATAAAATTGGTACATTAATAATTTGGAATAATCCAATATGGCTTGTCCCAAATAAATAGGCTTATTAAATTTAACAGAAGTAACATTGTTGATTATAGCAACCAAATTATCATTAAATATTATTGAGTCTTTAAAATTTGGTTTGTTTATATATTTTTTTACTTCTTCTCTATTGGAAGATAATATAATTTCACTCCTTCCTCTTATGTTTTCTAATGTCTTTCCATAGAAGCTATTGTTCATTAATTTCCACAAATCTTTCTCAAAAGCAGATTTTGATTTTGTTCTTTGTTCTGTATTGAAGTTGATATATTTTGCTAGCCAATTTGTTTCTTCGAATGATATTGTTCTATATACTTTAGTAACTTTCATCCCTAGTTCAATATAATCTTTTAAAATACTATGATGCACAATATATTTCTTTTTATCATATAATGTTAAGAATAATTTTTCTTCATTGCTTACGGGCTTGTCTCCCAATAGTTCTAATTGATAATCTGACATTTCATCTTTATTGGCTTTTAACTTTTCTGGGGCTAACGGATAATTGTATGTTTTACGTCTGCAAGTATTTGGATAGTCTAAGTCACATTCCAGTATGCATCCTCTGCCTTCTGGGATATTCAAATAATAATTTGGATCTTCTTCCCACTTAAAATCTTTGGTTGGTAAAAGTTGTGACATAGCCCATCCATATAAATTATTTGCATCAAGATATAATAAATATTTTTCTTCAAGGAACTTATTTAGATTACCACCATTCTTAAGTATATTAAGAGCCTCACTCATTTCATTATTGTCTAATATTCTAACACCATCACTATGATAATTAGGAGTGTATTTGTTAAATGCTTTAACATGTCGTGGTCCTAGAACTCCAGAAAATCCCCCCCTTATACCTTTTTCAAACATTAACAACATATCATAGTCTGTTAATAATTCTAATTCTATATTTGTATATTTTAATCCACATTGCCATGTAAGTCCTGGAGCTGAGTAACAATAGCATGGATCTATTTGATGATGTTCTAAGAAGAAGTTTCTAAAATTCTCAAAGGCATCTGCTAATATCAATACATCAGTCTTTAAATACAATTCGTGATAATCTTGTAATGTTTTGCATTTGAATGTTTTCCATATATTTTGTGCATGTTTATATTCTTCTTCTGTAATTGTTTTTTGTGTTAATGTTGAATAAAATTCATTAATATCTGGTAATTTCTTTTCTTTTAATTTATCTAAACAATCTACATATTCGTATGGATAGAATCCTTTTTGTTTTAGTGGAGAAACATCTACATCAAATTCACTTTCCAAAATAGGAAATTTATCCATTGATTTGGAAATATCCGATAAGCCTTTTAACATAAATCTATAAGAATCTAGAAATCTTAACTTTTTATAATACGATCCATAATCCATTGAAATATATTCTTCCGAGTTTTTAGAAAGAAGTTTTACTTTATTATATTCATCTTCATATTTCATCAATTCTTCGATTAAAAAATGGAAATCATAATTAGAACCATTGTGAAAAAATACAGGAATTAATTTTGTTGTTTTACCTTCTTTAGTATTACAAGATTGACATGCTGCTCCTCTGTATTTACCCGAAAGATGATCATGTTCCCTTATTTTCCCTGTGGTCGAAAATTCAATTCCACATATATAACAATTAATTGCTTCTTGAAATTCTTCTTCTTCGTATGCATTTAATTTTGGTTTTTTGTGTTCATTAAGATATATATTATAAGTTATTTCTTTGAATATCTTCATTACTTTTTCCATATACTTTTCCACTGCATCAACACCAACATAAGAAAAGTATTGTGATTTATATATTTGTGGATAATCGGATTTGACAAATATTCCATAACTATTTATTTCTTGTTTAAATATTGGATTTACGTAAGATTCGTTAGGATTTGGTTGAGATGACTTTATTGGAATATTATTAGATTCAAAATCACAATAGATGATAAATGGTAATTTATTTTTAAAATGATAATTTTTGAATTTAAGAATATTTTTATCTGGCATTATCGTTCTACAATATTCGTTATCATAACATATTTCTTTATGTTTTGTTAAAGTTTCTTTTCTTTGGAATCCTTGTAGACAATTTCTACATGTAAATGATTTATGCCTGGTATTATCGCACTTGAAGCTATCTAAATCTTTGATCAAGCAATAATGTGTCTCCTCACCATTGTCTTCAATATACAAAAGGTCTATTACTGGGTCTTGTGTCCTTGAACTTATATATACTGGATATAGGGAATGTTTGTTTTTTTGATTCTCCAAAGCAAATACGTTAATACTTATGTTATTTTGATTTTCCACTTTTGGAATATTTTTTATTTTAACAGGATAATCAATACCAGCCATATCAATATCATTTTCATATTCTTTGTATTTGCTTACTCTGTATTTGTGATCATCGGCGGGGTATAGTTTTGCCAATATGGACCAAAGAAAACATTTGTTATCATTAGTATTTTTAACAGTGATGATATTGCTTGATTTGAATTGAAGGGGGATGTAAGATGAAGCCTTCTGGATACTGTATTTATATTGTTTTACTTTTACACTTTTAATATTTCTAAAAACAAAACCACTTCCTCTTTCTTGAAATTTATCTATCCAAGCTTCAAATTTATCTATTAGATCTTTATAAAATTTGGATATATTATTTTGTGATAGGATAACTTGCGCAGGATGAGAGTAATGACTTTCTATTACATCAAATGACATGGGAGTTAAAAATTCACTTGTTATTGTTATTTTTATTTTCAAAGGAAATTGATTAATAACTATTTTATCTTTTAGTAAGTTCATATATTTGGTTATATCCCCTTCATCTATATCATCTATATCTATTTCAGTAATAAGATCTTTGAATGATTTGGGATTTTGGGGTCTCATTTTTAAAGGCAATAATTTTCAATTAGCAGAATAATATTCATGTTGATAATTTGGATTCCTTAATATAAATTCTTGATATGCTTGTTTATATTTTTCTTTATTATTTTGATAATGGATTTGTTTCATAGGCTTGTTGCATTGTTTACATGAAGATTTAACACCCATGGGTCTACCATTTGCTTTGTCGTATTCATGTAAATATTTATATTCATTGCACTTTGTACAAATTTTTTTTTCACTCATTTTTAGAGATATCAATTTTGGTACTTGTAAAATGGAGAATCAAAAAATATATTGTTTGCATTGTAAAAAACATACCGAAAATGATTCAGTAGAACAAGTAACAACATCTAATAATAGACAAATGTTGAAAGCTAAATGTTCTGAGTGTGGATCTAAAAAGAATAGATTTACAAATAAATTAGCTGATGAATTACATCATAGAGTTGTAAAATCTTTCCCCAAAAGACGAGTTCATGTTCATTCGATAGATCGAACATGGGCAGTTGATTTGGTAGATATGCAACAATATTCAAAACAAAATAAACATTATAAATATTTATTAGCAGTTATAGATATTTTTAGTAAATATGGATGGTTGATTCCTTTGAAAAATAAAACAGGAGCAACGGTACGCGAAGCATTTAAAACATTATTTGAAGAAAGAAAACCATTGTTTATTTGGTCGGATAAAGGTTCTGAATTTTACAATCGACAAGTGAAAGAATTGTTAAAAGATAATAACATAAAATTATATTCAACTGAGAACGAAGAAAAATCAAGTGTTGTAGAACGCTGGATAGGAACTATGAAACAACGTATGTTTAGATATTTTACTGCTCACGAAACTACTAAATATTATGATGTATTGGATGAATTAGTTAATGATTATAATAATACGGTTCATTCTTCAACTAAAATGACGCCTGTTGAAGCGAGTGAGAAGGAAAATACATCAACTGTATACGAAAATTTATATCCAGAAGAAGAAAATGAAATTAAAGAACCTAAATTTAAAGTTGGAGATAGAGTGAGAATATCAAAAAAGAAAGATAAATTTGAAAAAGGTTATACCACTCGTTGGACTAGAGAAATATTTGTAATTGATGAAGTTTTGAATACAAATCCTGTTACTTACAAAATAAAAGATTTAAAAGGTGAAGAAATCAAGGGTAGCTTTTATGAACAAGAATTACAGATTACTGAGTTTTAGATTATATATATTTCCAGGAATATGTTACTTTTATATAACTTTCATCTTCAAACGTAAAATGTGATTTATCGGAAATGGTATCCGGGTAAATAAGAACGCTATCATCAGAATCTAAATCAATAGTAAACTCTTCCTCTTTATCTTTTTCAATAATTTTTATTATTGGTTTGTGTTCATTTGTAAAACTTGACTTGTGAAAAATAAATCCTTTTATATCACCCTTGGTCATTAGTTTTATTTCAAATTTATATCTTCCTTGCTTTTTAATTTCAAACACAATCATTTCTCCTAAACTGTAATTTGGTATTACGTAATCCATATATTCTACAATAGGGGGATAATTAAGACCAAATAAAGCGAATAAATTATTCGTTTCAACAGTTTGGTTTAATTCCTTTGTTTCCAACTTATATTTTATTGGAATTGCTCCTAATCTAGATAAAATTTTTACTTCTTGTACTCTGTTGTTATAAAGAACAAACACAGGTATTTCATATATCGCTTTATTAAGTTTCGATATTTTTTTTTTTAATTTTTTATTATCATTTACCAAATCCAATACAACATCACCAATATCAGTTATTCGTTTAGGTAGAATATTTTTGATTGAATCATCCAAGTTGACAAGTTCAGACTTTAAATCTGCATGTTTAT